>NC_069403.1:4951173-4975054 GCF_026875155.1 Cherax quadricarinatus | reverse complement strand
GAGGGTTTTATTTTGGGGGGGAAAAAAAAGTTATCTAGGGAGGCAAAGAAAGGGAATGTATAAAGTAAGGGGCCCCCAAATCTTATAGGGGTGTGAAGCGGGGTTTGTAAATGCTGAGCGGGGAACAGTTGGGGCAGAAAAGATGTCCTGTCTAAGGGCAATGTGTGGTGTAAATATTACGCAGAAAATTCAGAGTGTGGAAATTAGAACAAGGTGTGGAGTTAATAAAAGCATTAGTCAGGGCTGAAGAGGGATTGTTGAGGTGGTTTGGTCATTTAGAGAGAATGGATCAAAATAGAATGACATGGAGAGCGTAAAAATCTGTAGGGGAAGGAAGGCGGGGTAGGGGTTGTCCTCGAAAAGGTTGGAGGGAGGAGGTAAAGGTTTTGTGGGCGAGGGGCTTGGACTTCCAGTAAGCGTGCGTGAGCGTGTTAGATAGGAGTGTATGAAGACGAATGGTATTTGGGACCTGACAAGCTGTTGGAGTGTGAGCAGGGTAATTTTTAGTGAAAGGACTCAGGGAAACTGGTTATTTTTATATAGCCAGACTTGAGTCCTGAAAATGGGAAGTACAATGCCTGCACTTTAAAAAAGGGGTTTGGGATACTGGCATTTTGGTGGGATATGTTGTGTATCTTTACTTGTATATGCTTCTAAACTGTTGTATTCTGAGCACCTCTGCAAAAACAGTGATTATGTGTGAGTGAGGTGAAAGTGTTGAATGATGAAGAAAGTACAGTGGACCCTCGCCTAACGATATTAATCCGTTCCTGAGAGCTCAACGTTAGGTGAAATTATCGTTAGCCGAATTAATTTTCCCAATAAGAAATAATGGAAATCAAATTAATCCGTTCCTGATACCCCAAAGTATGAAAAAAAAAAATTTTACCACATGAAATATTAATTTTAATACACACAAACTGAAGACATGTACAATTACATGACACTTACCTTTATTGAAGATCTGGTGATGACTGATGGGATGGGAGGAGGGGTGTGTGTGGATGGTGTTAATGTTTAGAAGGGGAATCCCCTTCCATTAGGACCTGAGGTGTCAAGTCCTTTTCCGGGTTACTTCCTTTCTTTTTTATTGCCACTAGGACCAGCTGGAGTCACTGGACCTCTGTCGCACAACAAAAAAACCGTCCATAGAGCTCTGTACCTCCCATTCCTTTAAGATTTGTCTAAAATGGGCCATAACATTGTCATTGTAATAGTCACCAGCATGGCTTGCAATAGCTGTGTTAGGGTGATTTCCATCCATAAAGGTTTTCAGTTCAACCACTTTGCACACATTTCCTTAATTTTTTTAAGTAGGCACAAGGGTTCCACAACTGGCATAGGCAACTCAGGGTTAGTCCCAAACCATTCAAAAAACTTTTTTAAATTTCCCAAACTAATTCTCACCCTTTTTATCACAGGGTTGGCACTAGAAGCTTTCTTGGGGCCCATGGTGACTTATTTTGCAGGTGCAATCACTAAAAACGCTGTGATAATATGAAATGTTCCGACTGTATGTTTGGATGCGACCACGGTGGCTGGCTTGTAAACACTGGCACCCACGGGACAAGTGAGGCGTGCTCAGGCCACACGTGGACGCGTCTCGAACGGAACGAATCGCGTTGGGCGAGTTTTTTAGCACTAGCCGAGGCAAAATATTTGCATTAAAATTTATCACTAGGCAGATTTAACGTTATGCGATGCGTTCATTAGGCGAGGGTCCACTGTATTTTCTTTTTGGGGATTTTCTTTCCTTTTGGGTCACCCTGCCTCGGTGGGAGATGGCCGACTTGTTAAAAAAAAAAAAATCTACAAGCAGAGTATAGTAGTTTGTCTGGATTTTGTGGGTTATCCTAGGTAATTTACACTATGTATAATTGTATTTATGTGTACCTGTGAGACAGAGATAGACAGACAGATAGAAAGAGATAGAGGCAGATAGACAGAGACAAAGACAAAGATAGACAGAGACAGATACAGAGAAAGACAGAGAAAGACAGACAGAGATAGACAGACATAGACAGACAGACAGATAGACATAAACACAGACACAGATGGAGATAGAGCCAGGCAGCTAGAAGCCAGCGCGCCAGCCAGCCGAACATGTATTACATATTCCAGAATTGTTTCTCTTTATTTAGGGCATAGGTTATAAGACATTCTGAAAGGGTGTTGCACAAATGTTGCACATGGGTTATCATCAAAGTTTATGATATTTCCTCGGCCACTTATGGCGACATCCACCTCAAAGCCACTAAACTCGGGGTCAACATCACTTTCCTCTTAAAATGGGAGAGCTAATACTACATGAAATCAGTGAATCCCAGGTGTTTGCTGCGCTGTTTGCTCTAGCTGGCACTCGTTTGAACTGGTGCTCCCACAAGGTACTAAGTGGTCCCAGATTTTTTTTAATACAGCGCACACCGAGTGTTAAGACTCATTCTATGCTGACCAGGCATCTCAGGTCAATTGCACCAAATTTGGAGGCAGGAAAAATAAAACATATACGTTCGGGGCGCTAGTGGTAAGAACGTATATATAAGTTGAAATCATTTACAGGTTAACAAGGCAAGCCTACCTGAACTTCTTAAGCCTCACACCTGCACAAAACCTTGTCCAATATTCACTATACTAAGTTGATTTAAGACATTTGTTGGCAATCTGACAGTCATTTCTTTCCCTTTTTTGCCGTAAATGAACTTTTATTTATCACTAGGTCTATTCTCCACCTTATCCTAGAATAAATTTCAATATTAAATAAATTGTTAAACTTCACTTATCACTGAAGATATGCTTTTATGCCCAGTATATGAAAGTACACCTAGTACATATATGAAAGCATACCAAAAAAATAACATTTGGCATTACTCACATTCAGGAGAAACTGAATCAGATTCACAAGGAATGGATCTGCTTCCTCTTCCCTATCTTCCTCCTCCTCATCCTCTTCCTCATGTCTTTGCTCTTCTTTTTTTTCTGTTCCATCCTTTTTAGTTGTAAAAAATTTTGCCAAAAAATTTGAGGTTCTCTCTACGTGGGCTGTTTGTCACCATATATGAGTGATTTTTTTAGAAGGCTTGTAAATTCTTGCATGAACTGGTTGAAATTACTCTGGAAAATGGGAAAAAATAAACCAAGCATATTTTAAGCCAAAACAATATACCCAAAACAGTATACCCCTAATACTGAATGTTAAGGGAAATGATAGGAACGAAAAGCACAAAACCATGACTAGAACAATACAAATAACCCCACATAGGAAGGGAGCTTTCATAAAGTCTCCTTCTTGTGTGGGGTGTGTGTATACAATGATGGAAAAATTGAACAAATTTTTAGTAAAAAAAATTTCAATCCATAAAGTAAAAAAAACAAAAACTTACAAAGAAAAAATTAAACCCATGTAAAAACCTTAAAAGGGCTTAGACCACGGTACTTTTAAAAATCCTCAAAAAAGTGTTTTTTAACCCCCAAAATGTCCCCAAACGTAGACTAATTCACTTTCTAGCACCCCGAACGTAATCTACATTTTTTTACTCTTTTTTAAAAAAATCAAATGAAGCCTACTGCAAAAACTAATCACTTTGGACAGTTTTAATTTCAAGCTTTTCAATTCTGGACCCGACATTTAAACATTTTTCACTTAAATAAAAAATATTATATAAAAATGCCCGCCTCTGAAGGAGGGTTTAATGTTGTAGTTTTATTACTGTAGGAAAGTGCACCTCGGCAAAACAGTGATAGAAAGATTTATGAAAAAGTTATTCTTTGTCAGGGCCCCCTGCCTTGGGGGGAAAAAATGATTTTAATGAAAAAGAAAATTGTAGTGGGAGTAATTTGCCCAAACAACTTTAATAACTAAAACCGGGGCTAGGGTGGCCTAGGAAAGGTTGGGGGGGGGGGTAAAGGGGGTTTGTGTGCGAGGGCCTTGGACTTCCACAGGCATGCGTGGCGTGTTTGATAGGAGTGAAAGGAGACAAAAAGGTTTTTTTAAAAATTGACGGGGGGGAGTGTGAGCAAAGTAACATTTATGAAGGGGTTCAGGGAAACCCGGGAGGCCGGACTTGAGTCCCGGGGTGGGAATACAGGTTTGCACTCGAAAGGGGGGGGTTTAATGTTGCAGTTTAAAAACTGTAGTGTAAAGCACCTTTTGGCAAGACTGATGGATGAGTGTGGGGAAGGTTTTTTTTTTTTCGGCCCACCCTGCCTTGGTGGGGAAACGGCCATGTGATAATAAAAAAAAAAATAATAAATATAGCATGAAGAGAGCTAAAAAAGGGTAATAAAATCAAATATCCTGAAAAAAAATTAGAGGTAGAGGGGTTAGACACAACCACCCCGGGGGGTACTACTGCCCTACCAAATGAGTGTAAAAAAAAAGCCCCTAATTGTTTTACAGATGGAGGATTCCTGGGGTCTTTTGTTCCATAAAACATGTAAGTTAAGCACGTTTGTCTTTACTTTTCACTTAGGTCACAGAACAAATATGTAAAAATTTATTTTACACATCATCCGATTTTCTTTCATTTTATCTTAACCCTTTGCTGTGCAGCCGTACAGTATAAATTCTTACAAGGGACCGTGTTTTCGTTATAACTCAAAATTCTAGCGGGTTCAAATCAAAAAGGGGAAAGTGGTAGCCCCATGTGAGAAAATGGGTCTGTGTGGCAGTGCACCATTAAAAAAAATCCTGGACACGCAGTGCATAAAAGAGAAAAAAAAACTCGTACCGTTTTTTTTAATTTAAAATGCCGATTTTTTGGGGTCTATTTTCGATATATTTATGGTTGTTTTCTCGTTTTCTTGGTCTCTTTTTATGAATGGAAAATATATATAGAAATAAGTATTTGATTGTTTTTTACTATAAAAAAAACCCTAAAATGGAGCCAAAATAGGGGAAATGTTTGATTTTTGCCAATTTTTCAAAAGTAAACAAAATTTTTTTTGGGGTCCAATAAATTCCAACTACCCATTCTAATATTATCTGAATGGGTTTGATTTATTTATACAATTATTGCAGTTTGCAGTATCGCATAATAGTAAGTCTTCTATTTTTTGTTTGAATAAAAATTTAAAAAGAAAAGAAGAGTAATATCAAGGGGCCTGGAGACGATGAGAGCAAAGAAAAATGTTATTTTGGGCAAATTCTGTATTTTTTCATTCGGGAAACCTTTTTTTGAAATTGTCTATTTTTTAGTTTTCGTGAAATTGGCCAAATTACAAATTTCTGACCACATTAATAGGTAGTTAAAATGGGTTAAATGGGCAGTTTCTTGTATTTCAGTCGATAGAAAAAATGGAGTTTCTAAAGAAATAGCTATGAGTTTGGGCGACTGGAACAATGGAATTAGCCGAAAATAGGGCTCAAAGTGGGCGAAATCGCCGATTTGTAAACAGCGCAAGGTCGCTAACTTCGCGAGAGCATAATTCCATCAGTTTTCCATCAAATGTTGTTTTTTTGGTGTCATTACAATCGGGAAAAGATTCTCTATCATTTCATAAGAAAAATAATTTTTTTTTTTTTAATTTTGTGACACCAAGAGACACCTCAGGATTGGGGGTTGCAACAGTCAAAGGGTTAACCCTTTCAGCGTTTCCAACGTACTAGTACGGCTTATGCACCAAGGTTACTGACGTACTAGTACACCTAAATTCTAGCGCCTTCAAATCTAGCAAGAGAAAGCTGGTAGGTCTACATATGAAAGAATGGTTTATGTGGTCAGCATGCACAGTATAAAAAAATCCTGCAGCACACAGTGCATAATGAGAAAAAAAAACTTTAGACCGTGTTTTTGACTTTGCACTGTATTTTCGTATGGTATTTATTGTTGTATTCTAGTTTTCCTGGTCTCATTTTATAGAATGGAAGACATATTACAGAAATTGAGATTATTTTGACTGGTTTCACAATGAAAAGTACCTTAAAATTGAGCTCAAATAAGCAGAAATGTTCAATTTTTTTTCAAAATTTAAAAGTAAACAAACCATGCCACGCATCCAATACATGTCAACTGGTGAGTCTAATATTCTTTCACATGTGCGCTGCTATTATTTATAACATTTCTACACTAATGCAGTAGTCTGCCTAACAGTAAATCTTCTATTTTTTGTGAGAATAAAAATTCAAAGTGGAAAGCAAAAGAAATGTAAGAGGGGCCTGGGGACATGACTAATGAACAGAGGAAATGTTATTTTAGTGCCAGGAATGTCTGTTTTGTTTATTCTGGACCCTAATTGGAAAGTGGCATCTTTTGAAATTTGTGTGAAATTGGCAAAATTGCCAATTTCTGATCACTTTATTGGATAGTTGAAATCGGTAAATGGGTGGTTTTTCTTGTGCCATTCGATAAAAAAAAATTGAGTTCTAGCGAAATAGGTACACTGGAATTGGCCGAAAACAGGGCTCAATGTGGGCGAAATTGCAGATGCATAAACATCGTCGAGACCGCTAACTTCGCGAGAGCATAATTCCCTAAGTTTTCCATCAAATTTCATACTTTTGGTGTCATTATGATCGGGAAAAGAATCTCTATCTATTCATAAGAAAAAATAATTTTATTTTTTCCAAAAAATTTTCGACCCTGAGAACAAGTTTAACTCATAACCCTTTGACTGTTTCCGACGTATAAATACGTCTTACGAGCCAATGTTTCTGACGTATTTATACGCACAAATTCTAGCGGCTTCAAATCGAGCGCCAAAGGCCTGATAGGCCTACACGGGAGAGAATGGGTCTCAGTGGTCGGTGTGCACCCTGTGAAAAAAATCTGGGACCTAGCGGTGCATTGTGGGAACACCATGTTGTCAGTCCATTTTCACCATGCCTCTCGGTAAGAAGTTCCTCACTCCTCGGCGGATTGGAGGTTTTTGTCCCAAGTGATAGCTCTAACAGCGTTGAAAGTGTCAGTGACAGTGAATTCAAGGGTTTTCAAGTGAGTGTTACCGAAAAAAGTGCCCAGGATAACGAAAAATAGTGACGAAAACCCAGATGACCCAAAAACCCTTTCGACCTCTGGTGCGTGCCGGCTTGTTCACGTTCACGTTCGCCTGTACCAGGACGAAAGAGGAAACTATTTGGTCGTGTACAACACCCTGATGATAGCAGTGATAGTGATAGTGATAGTGATAGTGATTTCAAGGTCATTGAAACAGTTCTAGTGACAGTGAGAGTAAATATTCCCCAGTTGAAGCGCCAGTATGTACGACGTAGCATGCGGTCTGGTAGTGTTTCATATGTTGTTCCAAGGGGAAGGAGAAACTCTGGGAGCACATCCCGTGGCCCAACCCACGACCTAAGTGAAGATGACGTATTGGTAACAAAGGGGTTATGAATGGTGACAGTGAGGGAGGAGACAGTGGTGGTGATAGTGAGGGTGGAAACGGCCCATGTGGCCCCATCACCGGGCCACGCTACTAGCCACGCGGCTGACTCAGTAGAACAACCAGCTCACCCAACCCCACACTCCCCACAACTGCACCACCACACCTGCACAGCCAAAAACCACAGCCACAACCACGGTACAATATCCAGACCCCACCAGCAGACCGCATCTGGTTTGGGCGGGACGGTGACGAGTTTTGTTCCCAGTCCCCATGACTTTGATGAAACACAAAGTGGAATAAAGCCATTTTGGGTCCATTGGGGAACAATGCCATGAACTGGACTGCTTTGAGTAATTCTTCGATGACCCCTGATGGACATCATTGTCAGGAAACCCACACAAAACTGTGAATACACCATGGCAAATACAATTCTCCACCAAAATCACGGCTACACAAGGGGAAAGGGACAACTGTGGCAAGATGTCGGTTTTTTGCCACAATAATGCTTATGCCACATTTTGTATAAGCACATTTGTCACCACATACTGGACAACAGATCGCCTGATTTCAACTCCAGGTTTTAGTGACATTATAGGTGTCAATCGTTTCCTGATACTGTTGCGATGTTAAAACTTTTCAGACAAAACCAGGCCTGACAGAAGCGACAGGTTATATAAGATAAGAATGTGTTTATGTACCTGAAACAAAAGTGCTGCATGTATTTTTAACCCCTTTAGGAAGCTTGTTATTGATGAGTCCTTGTTTTATTCAAAGGAAGACTCTCATTCAAGCAATATTACCAAGCAAGAGGAAACGCTTTGGTATAAAGCATTTGTACTGTGTGAATTTCAGAAAGTGGTCTTGTTTTAGAAAAATTTTTTGTGTACACTGGCAGTAAAACTTTGGGGAGATACCATGAAGTTATTGGTATCTCTGGTGATGTGGTTCGAACAATGATGGAACCATATCTTGGTAAGGGGCATATTTTTATTTTACTGATAACTGGTACACAAGCCCCTACTCATGATTTCTTGCGAGTGAACTTGACAGACTGTGTGGCACAGTGCGTGGTAATCGCAAACATATGCCAAGGTTCGACGCGGCACTCGCAGAGGTGAGGTGCAAGCCCTTTTCTGCCAATGACATCATGGCATTTTTGTGGCAATGACAAACGGATGTCACATTGTTGACATCAGTTCACACAAACGAAATGGTACCAGTGGCAGGGACAACAGAGAGACCAATGAACCATTTTAAAGCCTGCAGCTGTCATGGACTACAACCTCAATATGCGCTTAGTGGACAAAAGTGACATGCAGATTGGGTTTTTCAGACTGTGTACGCAAGAGTTATAAGTGGTATTTTCAAAAATTTTTTCCACTTGTTGATATCTCAAAGCTAAATGCTTAAAACATATACAAGTTGAAGACCAACAAAACACCAAAAATGGTGAATTTTGCCTGTCAGTTATCAGACAAATACGTAATTGCAAAAATACAAAGGAGCAACTCCCGCAATAGACCAGCGCCCACAGACGTCATCTCGTATGAAGGCCTGGTACATACCCCATACAACTGCCCCCTACTACTGCCAAGAAAAATGCTCAGAAGAGGTGTTTTGTATGTATGCATACCACAAAACGCCCACAAACACGCAGAGACACTCGTTTTATGTGTGAGGAGTGTGAAGTGCCCCTCTGCATATACCCATGTTTCAAAGAGTTCCACAAGCTGCAGCAGTTCTAGGAACGGTTTTTTAGTGACTGTACATATGTATATATATTAGGAACAATAGTAATAAACATTGTTTTGTATTGTTTGTTTGTGTAAACAAGTGTATACACAAACTAATAGTGATAAAGTTTGTTCTGTTTTAGTGTTGTAAATAATGAGTGTATATTTGAACAATGGGACTTTACATTGGTCTCACAGGCCACATAAGTTACCTGGAAAAGAAAAATATTGAAAAAAAGCAAGAAACCTTTGAAATTAGAGTAAATAAAAAATACCGGGTTTGGGCGGCAGTTGCCGCTGTTGCCATACGCACGTCAATTTCTGCAAACTTTGCGGCTCTATATCTCGGTAAGTACTGATGGCAAAAATTTTTTTTTAGGCTTAAAACACTAGTAAAAATATTCCTAACATTTTCATAAGAAAAAATAATTTTTTTTTTTTTCGAATATTTGGCGACATAGAATGACAGTTTCAGAGAGGGCCCTGAAACAGTCAAAGGGTTAAATGGTCCAAACGTATATATACATTTTTTCAACATCTGAAAGTATGTAAAAAAATGTAGATCTTCTTTTTTGTTTTACAGTTAAAAACGTGTAAAAAAAACTTTTTTTTTTTTTGTTATATTTGAAAAAGTGTAAAAAAAAGTAGATCTACTTCTGTAGCGCTACGAATTTGAACGTCGATCTGTTTGGACCATTTAAGGGTTAAGAGAGGCCCTCTTGACCCTGAAATGTTTAATAGTTCTTGTTCTTAGTACTTTTCCTTTTATATCCATGGGGAAGTGGAATAAGAATCTTTCCTCCGAAAGCCATGCATGTTGTAAAAGTCAACTAAAATGCCGGGAACAATGGACTAGCAACCCCTTTTCCTGTAATAATTACTAAAAAGAATAAGAAGAAAATTGCCAAAGTAGGATGTCTGAATGAGCATGGATATTGTGTGAATGATAAGAAAGAGATGATTGTGGATGCTATGACTGAGAAGAAGCTGGATGTCCTGGCTTTAAGTGAAGCAAAGCTGAAGGGGGTGGGAGAGTTCCAGTGGAGAGAAGTAAATGGGATTAAGTCAGGGGTTTCAAATAGAGTTAGAGCTAAAGGAGGAGTAGAAATAATGTTAAAAGCTATGGCAGGAAAAGAGAGTATGAATGTATTAATTCAAGGATTATGTGGAGTAAAATAAAGGTTGGATGTGAAAAGTGAGTTATAGTAAGCGTATATGCACCTGGAGAAGACAAAAGAGTAGAGGAGAGAGAGACAGATTTTGGGAAATGTTGAGTGAATGCGTGGGGAGTTATGAACCATGTGTGAGAGTACTTGTGGTTGGGGGTTTCAATGCTAAAGTGGGTAAAAATGTTGTGGACGGAGTAGTAGGTAAATTTGGGGTGCCAGGGGTAAAGGAAAATGGGGAGCCTTCAATTGAGATATGTGTAGAAAGAGGTTTGGTAACAATGCATATTTTATGAAAAAGAGGAAAAATAAATATACAAGGTATGACATAGCATGATATGAAAGTAGTCTGTTAGATTATGTACTGGTGGACAAAAGGTTGATGGGTAGGCTCCAGAACGTACATGTTTATAGAGGGGCAACTGATATATCGGATCATTATTTAGTTGCAGCTACAGTTAGAGTAAAAGGTAGATGGGACAAAAGGAAAATGGCAACAACAAGTAAGAGAGAGGTGAAAGTGAATAAACTAAGGGAGGAGGAAGTTCGGGTGAGATATAAGCAACTACTGGCAGAAAGGTTGGCTAGTGCAAGTATGAGTAGTGGGGGGGAGGAGGGTTGAAGAGGGTTGGAATGTTTTAAAAATGCATTTATTAGAATGTGGGGCAGAAGTTTGTGGTTATAGGAGGGTGGGTGCAGGAGGAAAGAGGAGTGATTGGTGGAATGAAGTAAAGGGTGTGATAAAAGAGAAAAGGGTAGCTTAAGAGAAGTGTTTACAAAGAAGAAGTGTTTATAAGTAGAGCAGAGTATATGGAGAGAAAAAAGAAAGGTGAAGAAAGGTATGAGAGGTTACAAAAGAAAGAAAAAGATAGAGTGGGCGGGCACTGTCAAGAAATTTTAATTGAAAAAAAGAAAAAATTTTGGAGTTAAACAAGTTAAGAAAGCCTAGGGAATGAATGGATTTGTCAATTAAAAACAGAGTAGGGGAGTTAGTAGATGGAGAGATGGAGGTATTGGATAGATGGCAGGAATATTTTGAGGAACGTTTAAATGTCGACAAAGAAAGGGAGGTGGTAATTTCATGCATTGGCCAGAGAAGTATACCATCTTTTAGGAGTGAAGAAGAGCAGGATGTGAGTGTGGGGGAGGTGCGTGAGGCATTACATAGAATGAAAGGGAGTAAAGCAGCTGGAACTGACAAGATCATGACAGAAATGTTACAAGAAGGGGGAGATATAGTGTTAAGAGTGGTTGGTATTTTTGTTCAATAAATGTATGAAAGAGGGGAAGGTACCTAGGGATTGGCAGAGAGCATTAATAGCTCCTTTATATAAAGGGAAGGGGACAAAAGGGATTGTTAAAAAATTATAGAGGAATTAGTTTACTGAGTATACCAATAAAAGTGTACGGTTAGGGTTATTATTGAAAGAATTAGAGGTAAGACAAATGTAGGATTATGGATGAGCAAGGGGGGTTTTAAAGTGGGTAGGGATGTGTAGATCAAGTGTTACATTAAAGCATATATGTGAACGTATTTAGAAAAGGTAGGGAAGTTTTTATTGCATTCTTGGATTTAGAAAAGGCATATGATAGAGTGGATAGGGGAGCAATGTGGCAGATGTTGCAAGTATATGGAATGGGGTGTTTAAGTTACTAAATGCTGTATAGGTTTTTATGAGGATAGTGAGGCTCAGGTTAGGGTGTGTAGAAGAGAGGGAGAATATTTCCCCGGGTTAAAAGTAGGTCTTAGACAGTGATGTGTAATGTCACCATGGATGTTTAATATAGTTACAGATGGGGTTGTAAAAAAAGTAAATGCTAGGTGTTCGGGAGGGGGTGGGGATTAAATTATGGGGAATCAAATACAAAATGGGAATTGACACAGTTTCTTTTTGCTGTGATACGTGCTTATGGAGAGTCTAAAGAAAAATTGCAAAACTTAGTGGATGAGTTTGGGGTGTTTTGTAAAGGTAGAAAGTTGAAAATGAACATAGAAAAGAGTAAGGTGATGAGGGAATCACATGATTTAGATAAAGAAATTTGGATATCAAATTGGGGAGTAATATGGGAAAAAGTGGAAGTTTTCAGATATTTGGGAGTTGACGTTTTCAGCGGGGTGGATTTGAAGGATGAGGTTAATCATGAAATAGGTGAAAGAAAAAAGGGGAAGTGGGGCGTTGAGGTATATGTGGAGACAAAAAAACTTTATCAGGGGGCAAAGAAGGGTATGTATGAAAGTATAGTGGTACCCAAAACTCTTATATGGGTGTGAAATTTGGGTTGTAAGTGCAGCAGCGAGGAGACGGTTGGTGGCATTGAAGATGTCCCGTAAAAAGGGCAATGTGTGGTGTAAATATTATGCAGAAATTCGGAGTGTGGAAATTAGGAAAGGTTTTGGAGTTAATAAAGTATTAGTCAGAGGGCTGAAAGGGGTTGTTGAGGTGGTTTGGTCTTTAGAGAGAATGGATCAAAGCAGAATGACATGGAGAGCATATAAATCTGTAGGGGAAGGGAAAGGGGGGGGTAGGGGTCATCCTCAAAGGTTGGGGGGGGGGAGGGAGTAAAGGAGTTTTGTGGGCGAGGGGGTTTAACTTCAGCAGCGTGTGTGAGCGTGTTATATGGATGAATGGAGACGATTTGGTATTTGGGACCTGACAAGCTGTGGAGTTGAGCAGAGTAATATTTAGTGAAGGGATTCAGGGAAACCCGGTTATTTTTATATAGCCCGGGCTTGAGTCCTGGAAATGGGAAGTACAATGCCTGCACTTTAACCCTTTCAGGGTCCAAGGCCAAAATCTGAAGTAGTGCCCCATTATCCAAGAAATTTTGGAAAAAAAAAAAAAAAAAAAAACTTACAATTAAGATAATATTTTGGGGAGGTAAAAAAAAACAAAAAAAAATTTTGATCAGTACTTACCGAGATACAGCGGCGAGAAGTCGACCCAAAATGACCGGGTGGCGGCAACATAAGTGACTTCCGCAAAATACCATTTTTTTTATTTTACGTTTTTTATACTTTTTTCTTTTCTTTTCCCATTTTTTTTCTTTTTCTAATAACATCTGTGGCCTGTGAGACCAGTATAAAGTATATTGTATAAGTGTACACTCATTGTATTCAACACAATAACTGCACTAATTTGTTTATCATTATATTGCTTACAAAACTTGTTTACAAGTTTATTGCAAACAAAATGGTGAACATATTAGTGCAGTTATTGTGTTGAATACAACGGTACCATGTAGTACCATATGGTACAATGGTGCCATAGGGTGCAATGGTACCAATGGTACAATGGCACATGATACAATGGTACCATATGATACAATGGTACCATATGGTACAATGGCACCTTCTGGACAATGGTCCTTATGATACAATGGTACCATATGGTGCAATGGTACCATATGGGACATTGTACCATACAGTACAATGATACCAAAATGGTTTTATTGGACCATATGGTACGTTTGTATTCAACACAATAAACACACTAATATTTTTATTTTTATTTTGTTTACAATAGTTGTTTACAATAAAATATGCAAAAATGTTGTATATAAGTAATGCTTTTTTATATATTTACAAGTGTACGGGAACTTGAATGTTCCTTGAGGGGGATGACAAAGCACTTGTTCGGAAACGCGGATCATACTAGTTGTGTCACCACTAAATCATCTTGCTGGTGTCTCACCCAAACACCATTACCTAGGAACTGGATCAATGTTACAGGGTACCATGGGGTAATTGTACAATAGGGGTATGGGTCCCATGCGTACAGGATAAATATGGGGTGGGGGACCAATTTGGGACATGGTACCTATCACAGGGTGCCATAGGTACGGGTACCATAAAACGGACACCTTTGGTACAGTTAGGGATAAATATGGAAAAAGTCACCCCCGACTTTTTTGGTTTTAAACCCAGGATTTTATATGTATGCTCTATGTATATAATCTATGTTTAAATTGTATTTCTGTCCTTGAATAAATACTCAAGCGCAGTGGCATCATAAAATAAGTTTATTTAGGTTTTCACAAATAAAGTTACATGAATATCATACTTAGCGCATATTTTAGAACCTAGGGTAAACCCAAAAAAGCAGACAGACTTATTTCCTTAGGGTCCCCGTACCCGACCATAGGTATAATGTACCATATGGACAATTACATATGAACATTGTACCATAGGGTACATTGACCATACATTGGTATTTTGTACCATATGTACCATTGTAGACATGGTACCTTGTACCAAAATGGTCCTTTTGTACCATAGGGCACAATGGTACCATAGGTTCAAAACCATAAAATTTCCCTCTTCAGCTCCACTTCCTCATCTGAGACTGTAAGTTGTGAAAGAGAGTCAAATTCACCCAGAGAGTGGTAGGGAGGAGATTTCCCTTGCCGCCAGGCGGGAGAACAAAGCTCTTTCCCGGCGTTCCCACAAGCCATGCGGATCCAGTTTTTTTCTATGTGTGCACACTGACCACCCGCCCCATTTCCAGATTAGGCCTACCCCCTTCTCGCGCAAATTTGACGCGCTAGAATTTTGGCATAGATCAACGGTTTGGACCCTGAATGTAAAGCGTAGATCTAGGGGAGGACCCTGAAAGGGTTAAAAAAAGGGGTTTGGGATTTTGGCAGTTTGGGGGAATACGTTTGTATTTTATACGTATTGTTTTAAAACGTTGATTTGAGCACCCCTGAAAAACATGATTATGTGTAAGTGAGGGAAAGGTTGAATGATGATGGAATTATTTTCTTTTTGGGGGTTTTTTCTTCTTTTTGGGTCCACTTCCTTGGGGGAGACAGCTGACTTTTAAAAAAAAAAAATTTGAGTTGATGTAAGAAAAAAATTTTAATGATGGAAAATACTGACAATAACGTATTATGGGGTTGCGTTTTATGAAACCCGCCACACAGGCATTCTAATTCTTATTCATTGGGGAAAAAAACAACAACCTAAAGGCACCTACTGTCAAAGTTCACCCATCAGTAAAAGGGGGGCCTGGATTAGCACTGGTGTGGGTCAATCCTGGACAAAAATACTAATTTTCCCCGAAAAGCCTGCATAAAAGGACTTTCCCATACATTGAAAACCCTACTTGCGAGTTTAAAACCCTTTATGACTTTGCTTCAACGGTTGCTCGTTTGCAAGGGCAATTTTCCTCATTTAAATTTAAATGAAATGCAATCAACCATCCCGTGGAAATTTTGTGCTTCAAAAATTTACTAATAACAACTCTAAGCTTATTTTCTATCATAAAATTTATCAATATGACAAACAAACAATAAAAAACATAGAAACCCTAACTTAGAATGAATAAAATAGTCATTTTGTAACAATGAAGGCGGCCCCAATGTCCCTCTTTGTTGGGGAACATGCCATTTGGTGATGCCTTTGAAGCTTTTTTTACAATTATTTTTATTAGTACATTTTTTTTATATAGTATTTTTATTATATATTAAATTTTTAATTACAGTAGGGTCCCACTTTTACGGCAGGTTTAAAGGGGACTTATCAATTGTTCAGAAATCAGCTTTTAAAAATTTTAAGGTAAGTAATGAGTACAGGGTTTTATTGACTTTTTTTTTTTTTTTGATGCCTATTCTATTGCTAACTTAAAAAAATTTTGTTAAACTGTTTAAATAGTATTTTTATTCATTTATAAGGGAAAAAAGGGTTTCCACTTTACGGCCAACTTTCCGATTTTCGCATACCTGGGAAATTTAAAACATATATACTGTGGGGCATATAGTGTACGTTCTATTAATTGTGCATTATTATTTTTAAATTTTTTTTTCATACTAGCTAATGCCCAAATAAACCCCAATTCTATACTTCTTCTTACTGCTATTAAAGCTCATAATTTTAAATTCAAGTCAAAAACTTACTCCAAATTAATAATATTCATTATTCTTACCCGTCCCTTTAATTTTTTTTATCACTACTTGTTTTTTAGTCACTTTTCATTGTGTATCAAATTGTGTATATTCCCCAAATTTCTTTTTTGCAAGTACCAAAAAATTTTTGCTAGCTATCCCAATACCTCATTTTTTTTACTTTTATTGTGCAATAAACTGCTCTTTTATTTAAATTACAAATCAATTTTACCCCAAAACCAATTTTTTTTCATAGTGACCCCTGCCCCATTTAACTTTGTTTCCATTACAAATTTTTCCCTTATATTTTTCTCCTTTTTTTTATTTATATAACTCCCCTATTTAATATACACAATTGTTAAAATAATCAAGGTGCATTCTGGGTGCTAAAGTAAAATAAGTTCACAATTTTGCCATTATATTCCAAACTCTTTATTTGATTACCATTTATTGTTACCAAATTTATATTAGCCCTTTTATATTTAAAATTTTTTTATATAATTCCTAATTTTAAAAAATTTTCCCTTTATAGTACCCCCAAATATATTTTCCCAAGCTCCATTATTTTTTGATCATCACTTTATTTGTATTATTTTCCCTTTTTATTTGTCTCCTTTATTTTAGCTTAAAAAGAAAAGGAAAAAAAAAAAAAAAAAAAAAAAAAAAAAAAACTACCTTAGCTCATTATTTTACATTTGTTAAAAATTCAGGTCTATTTTTTAGCTTTTCGACTATTTATTTGTTTTATACTTAATTCTAACTATAGATTCACTCAAATCTTATGATTCAACTTGACCTGATCCAACCCCTTTATTTAATGACTTAATGAATCAAACAGTTACGTAATTACTACACTGCAGACAATCAAAGGCACTTCTCAGTGCCAACAACACAAAACATCTTTAACAAAATATCGATCTTTAAGAAAGCATTACGATGCCCTCTTAGCATTACAAATTCCTTACAGCCAATATTCCATCTTTACACTAACTAAAACCGGCAAAGCCTGATAGACAGATGTCTATGCATTCCGGGTTACCAGCCATACAAACTGAGGCCAACCAAAAAGGGGGGGGCCGCCATATACACTCAACCAACTAGAATGATCACTAATACTTGAAACAAGGGATGAACAGGGGGAAATATATAAAGCTAAATTCAAATCCAAATACCTACAAAAACCTCTCACATGATAAACATCTACAGAGTTTCCACAGTCAAGCATTACCCAAATTTTGTAAAAAACCAGGAAGTATGTAACTGATGCACGCTGAACAAAGATCACTTACACTCTCGGGTGCTTCAATATAAATCTCCTGCAAGCCGGGGGCCCCACACATTACTGAATTCACAAACACAATGAGTAACTGATGTTGCACAACAGAAACAAAACACAAGATTTACTGAGACTAGTTTTCCACTTACCACACGGACCAACCCATACCCCCTTTTAAAATCAGGCATAATTACGAAAAACCCACAACCCCTATCCTACTTTCCTAAAAACAACTTTTGGGTAAACTCCCCCAAGACACTACTAAAGTCCCTTCAGATTTCACAATGGGGCCCCATTAAAAATTTTCACAAAGCGTAAAAACATTGACTGGCACACTGAGCTAAAATCAATACGATATTGACGAAAGATTTAAAATTTTTTTAAAAAAAAGCCCAATCCCTCTATAATAACATGCCTAAAAAAAAAAACAGAGACAGTAAGAGCGAACAGTCCGGGGCAACACCCGGGCATTCTCAAATCCAAAAATACAAAACCCCAATATAAAAAAAAGTACGAAGGGGGCAAAAACCCAAGACCAAAAAAACGTTCTCGTCAACCAAACCAGCCTATAGAAGGGCAAAAAAATTGTATATGAAACAATTACCAATTTACGAGTGATATAAAAAAGCCCCGGGAAAAACCCCCTATCAGAAATTTGGAAAAAAAAAAGGTATCCGAAATAGCGAAATAAATTAGAAAAAAACAAAAACCCCAACTCCCACCAACAGAAACACAAACAGACTCAATGATTTTTTTTTCCACATAGGCCCAAAACCTTGCTAAAATCCCAAGTCAGATACCCCCCCAAAAGGGGACTACCTCACCGACAACTCCCCGAACACACTGTTCCAGCTCCGACTAACCCATACAAGTTCCCTTATTAAAAAGCACAAAAAAAAGGCAGGAGTTTTAAATCCTTACCACCCTTTTTACATACAAAAAAGTGTCAAAGGCTATCCCCAAATCATTCAACACTCTTTAACAAATCCATTGAATCCTCCCCCTTTCCCTACAGTACTCAAAAATAGAAAAGGGCCCCCCGATCTACAAAGGAGGAGACCAAACGATTTTAAATAACAAAGGGCCAATACCAACTTACCCCTCTCTCAAAATCTTCAAAAATTAATTCTTAAACGAATCTACCCCTATTTTACCCCAAAAACTCCCAACCCCCTCCCCAATTTGGATTCAGGCCAAATAAAAAACAATGATGTTTATACACATGCTAGAACATAATAACGAAATAAAAAAAAAGAAGTCCCACTGGGGTTTTCATTGATTTACTAAAGCTTTTGATACAGTTGACCATGACTTGCTCCCGTAAAATTGTCACACTATGGTAAAGGGGCACTCCTAAACTCCCTAAATCTTACCTCAGAACAAAGCCAATAGTGTACGCAAATGGGGCAAACTCTTTGCAAAACCAAATACAGTTGGGTCCCACAGGGGAAATGTCCTTGGCCCCCTTTCTCTTTTTTATAATAAATGACTTACCCAAAAGCTTCACATTACTCAAACCCACACTTTTGCAGATGACACTACATAGTTTCTCCCCCGGCCCAAATCACGCAGCCAATACTGTAAAAACCCAAATTTCAGAAATATTACCCGGATGGGGCTAACAAACTTTCCTAACATTACAAACCTACTTCATTCAGTTTGGTAACAGAGATACAGATGTCCCCCCTTTTAAAAAATGATAAAAAGCACCTATCAAAAGCTAACAGGGGGGCAAATTCTTAGGAATCCACCTTGATAATAGACTCAAATTTCATACAATATACAAAAATTTTTAAAAAAATTTTCCAAGACTGTAGGCATACTATCGAAGATACGGCTAGCTCACAGTCGCCCTCCTGGCCCTAATCCTCTTATTTACCCCTATCCACCTATGGAAATTTTTTGGCATGGGGCTCAACAAAATTAACCTCTCGACCACTAATTACCCAACAAAGGCCCAGTTAGAATGAAACAAATTCTCACCAGGCAGCACACTCCACCAATATTCAATACACAAAACCTACTCACCAAAAAAACACCCAAATCTATTACTGCACCTATTACAAACATAGAACACTTAACTCTGTAAAAAACCCTCCCCTCAAACATCTCCTTGCCAACCTCAACAAAAATGACCATAACAAAGGCACGATCACCTTTGATGTTTCGTGCATCTCGCCTATAAAAAAACTCAATCACAAAAAAGGCCCCAAAAATCGGAATTCATTACCTGAAAATTTATAAAAAAAAACACACTTTTTTAAATTTCAAGTCTCTTCTCAAAGACCTTACTCACCCAAAACCAAATAAATACTAAAAAACAACCTTATAAAGAAAATTTTTAAAATTTTTTTCCAAAATTTAATCACATAAAGTTAAACCAAAAAACCCAATCAACTTTACTATTTTTTAAATACACTCCCAAACAAATCTCCATACGACTAATGTCAAAAAATGCAGCAACCAATGCCCTGTCTTTGTAATACTCACTTGGCTTTATAGTAACTGTTTACATTAAAGTTTTATCACTGATTTCATCATTTCTTTTTAATTTAATTTTAAATTTTAAGCCAGCCCGTAATGCTATGCATCGTATAAGTGGGTTTTGGGATGCTGCCTATCTGTATTTTTTTTTTTTTTACCTCTGATGTTGCCAATTGTAAATAAATAAAAAAATAAATAGTCTTAAACTAGGGGGAACAAATAGTATTTTATTTTAAAAAATCAAGTGTGGTATGTATGGTAGCAGCCGGGGGACCATACCCGGCCCTTTCGCCACACATATATTTTTATGATATTTAAGCATCCCAGGCAAAAAAATGCATATACTTCACTCATTACTTCCTTTTTAAAAAATTTTTTAGTCTTAATGTAGGGTCAGGGGTGATAAACAAATAAAAAAAAAATAAAAGAGAGAGAGAGAGAGAGATAGTACATGAAGAAACAGGTGCAGAGTTTAAACCAAACCGCGAATGTAAGTTTTGTAAACTACAAATGTAACGTCTGGTTTGTGTACAAGTTACTTGTGTACAAGTTGCTCTACATTGATAAGGCAGAATAAATAAAGAACAACACTCCATTCTCATGTAAACCATTTTTAGAAAAAATTTGAAGCTCTGAGTGAAGGCATGGAAATATTCTTGTCTGACTTTTTGGTTATCCAGGTTCTTACACATATGTTGTTATGTTGAAACTATGTAAGTGTTTTTGTGTATAGCTAAAATAAATTACATAGATCGAAAGGAATAATTTTCTACGTTACTAGCAGTAACAATTTTCTCTTAGATTAGGAAAAGTTATTCTTGCCGTCACTTGTACAAGCTATCGGCAAACGACATCTATATTTATGTTTATTTATTCTTTGAGGGGTGAAATTTCACTTTATTGTTATGTATCGTTTTTATTATTTAATTTGAAAAAAAATATCATGGATGGATTAATAAAAATGTGAAATAGTAACGTAATAGATGACATTTAATGAGACTTGGTGATTATTATTTTTATTACAGTACAGTGGACCCCGGTAATCGATATTTAATCAGTTCCTGAGAGCTCATCGAATACCGAAAAAATTGAAAAGTGAATCATTTTCCTCATAAGAAATAATGGAAATCAAAATTAAAACCGTCCAAGACACCCAAAAGTATGAAAAAAAAAAAAATTTTACCACATGAAATATTAAGTTTAATGCAATAAGAAAAATTACAATAACAACAATAACAATAGAATAATTGACACTTACCTTTGATGAAGATCTGGTGATGATTGATGGGATGGGAGGAGAGGAGAGGTGTTAGTGTTTAGAAGGGGAATCCCCTTCCATTAGGACTTGAGGTAGCAAGTCCTTTTCCCGGGGTTACTTCCCCTTTTTCTTTTAATGCCACTAGGACCAGCTTGAGAGTCACTAGACTTCTGTCGCACAACATATCTGTCCATATGGCTTTTACCTCCCGTTCCTTTATGACATTCCTAAAGTGTTTCAAAACATTGTCAATGTAATAGTCACCAGCACGGCTTGCAATAGCTGTCTGAGGGTGATTTTCATCCATGAAGGTTTGCACTTCAAGCCACTTTGCACACATTTCCTTAATCTTTGATGTAGGCAACTTCTTCAATTTCTCTATCCCTCCTGAGAAGCAGTTTCCTCAGGTGTGGCCTCTTGCTGTTGAAGATGATCTAGCAGCTCATCAGTGGTTAGTTCTTCATTGTCCTCCTTCACCAACTCTTCCACATCCTCCCCACTAACCTCCAACCCCAAGGACTTCCCCAATGCCACAATGGATTCCTCAACTGGCATAGGCTTCTCAGGGTTAGCCTCAAATCCTTCAAAATCCCTTTTGAATACACATTCTGGCCAGTTTTTTCCAAGTAGTGTTCAAGATCCTCTTAGTCACTCCCTCCAAAGCCATACCTACAAGGTTTATACAATTGAGATATTAGAGTGACCCTTTCCCAAAAAACTCTTTTAGAGTCAATTGAGTTTCTGTGGTCACTACAAAGCACTTCTGAAACATACCTTTTGTGTAGTTTCTTGAAGTTGGAAATGACCTGCTGGTCTATGGGCTAAAGGAGAAGAGTGGTATTAGGAGGCAAAAACTTGACCTTAATGAAGCTCAAGTCCCCAGAAAGTCGCTCTGCCAAGTCTGTAGGATGACCAGGGGCATTGTCTAATACCAGGAGGCACTTAAAGTTTATTTTCCTTTCAATTAGGTAATTTTTCAGTGGGAGCAAATGCATGGTGTAACCAGTCATAGAAAAAGTCCCTAGTAACCCATGCCTTACTGTTTGCCCTCCACAGCACACACAAATTAGCCTTGAGGACATTGTTCTTCCTGAACACTCTGGGAGTTTCAGAGTGATACACCAATAAAGGCTTCACTTTGCAATCAACACTAGCATTGGCACACATCAACAGAGTATGCCCGTCTTTCATAGGCTTATGTCCTGGGGGTGCCTTTTCCTCCTGAGTAATGTAGGTCCTGCTTGGGATTTTTTTCCAAAACAGGCCTGTTTTGTCACAATTAAACACTTGTTCAGGTTTCAAGTCTTCACTGTCTATGTAATCCTTGAATTCCTTCACATATTTTTCAGCTGCTTTTTTTGGGCCGAACTGGCAGCCTCCCCCATGCCTCATCACACTTGTATGCCCCTACGATTCTTAAATCTTTCAACCAACCTTTGCTGGCCTTAAATTCACTCACATCAGCATAGTTGAGCAATTTCTTTACCAAATCGTCAGCAAATGCCCAGCCTTTTTACAAATGATCGCTTGAGGATGCTATTCCTGCTATCTGTTTCCCTTTATCCACACCAATAACAGTTCTCTCAACAAAATTTTCTAACACTTGCGTCGCTGTTTCGTAATCACAGTTGCACTTTTGCAAGAACAGTTCCTTGATTGCTGTTTTCCTGGTCATTATAGTAGAGATGGTTGTTTGGGGGTTTTACTATACAACCTGACGCTCCGACACCGAACTCCACTTTCGTATTTTGCAATTTCTCTCTCTTCATTTCAATAGTCATTAGCCCTTTTTTTTCTCGAAGGTTGGCACTAGAAGCTTTTTTGGGCCCCATGGTGACTTATTTTTCGAAACAAACACCAAAAAAATGATAATGGGAAAGTACCCATTGTATCCTTAATGCGCGCACACGGCACACGGGGGTAGTTCAGGGCCCCACACGATACGTCTCGTACGAATTTCACGAATACCGGGGGTTCGATCGGATCTTTTCTTCTTCTTATAACCGAGCTTTGTAAGATGGGGAAGGAAAAAAGGATGGGGAAGGGTGGAAATATTGGGAAAAGGGGGGGAGGGGGGGGGGGAAAGGTAGGATAAAAAGGTAAGTGCCCAACCCCTTTTTTGTAATTTAAAAAGTGTAGTAAATGATAAGATTTCTTTAAGGGGTATAATACTAACCCCCAGAGCACATAGATTTAAAATTTTATAATACTACTCTGAATTGGGATACAGGTCTCCCCAACATTCAGTTTCAGCTTTCGCGGGCTTCCACATTCGCAAAATTCCCCAACCGCCAAATTCCCCCCGCCAAACCATATTTAAGTTTCCCCCACCTGCGAGTCCCACTACCCTCCCTCCTACCCCCCCCAACTGGCAGCCCGCCCTCCCAAATCAGGGTTGGTGGGTTTTTTTTTTCATTTTTTGCTATTAAACTTCAGTATAAATAAAGTAAACCCATTCATACGCATTTGGAATGGTTATTGGGCAGGTAAGACGGGGACTGTTTTACTCTTGAAAACAGAAAGAATCAAAAAATTTTGCTACTGCAATAAAACAATAGTAATAATAATAAAAAAATAAAAATAAAAATATGATATAAAGAAGAAGGAAGTTGTACAAAAATACGGGGAGTGGGTTTACACATCTCAGTGTGGTTTTTTATGTGGAGGAGCATTAGTCTCCCCGCTCTTCCCAAAAATTTTACAAAATTCATTGTGTTTGGGACTTTTAGATTGAGTGCGACGGGGGGTAAAGGGGGGGCAG
>NC_069403.1:4926086-4950673 GCF_026875155.1 Cherax quadricarinatus | reverse complement strand
TTCAATAAGAAATTTTAAATGGGGGACAAAAGTGTACAAAAAACTTGTCCTGGCATCAAGCAGCTGCTTGACCTATTCACATATTTTATATGGACTGATACATAGTTGAAAATAAATTATAGTGTTGGGTAACATGAAAAAAACCCCCCTTGTAGAGGCATTCGGGGAGGCTTAAAAATTAATTAAAATTTAAAAAAAGGAAGAAAGGTTCGGTTAAAAATTACAGTAAAAAATTTACTATGAAACAATTGAGTTTTTAAAAACCCAATAAAATTTTAAAAAACATATAAATACTGAAGCATTTAATTGTACAAATTTGTCACTTAAATTTTGACAAACAAGATGATCAGTTTACTATATTTTGTCTTGAAGTTTTAAAGTTTCAGTAATTGGGGAATTATTGGAAGTTAAATATTGAGTGTTGTTTTTACAGTGGCCCCCCGGGTTAAAGATATTTTTTCATCCAGAAGTATGTTCGGTGCCAGTACTGCCGAATTTGTTCCCATAAAAAAATATTGTGAAGTAGATTAGTCCATTCAGCCCCCCAAATACACGTACAAACGCACTTACATAAATCACTTACAAAATTGGTCACTTCGGAGGTAATCATTATGGGGGGGTCGACTGTATTTGTCTGGGCAAGTAAGTATTTTTTGGAAGAGTTTAAATTGATTTTCAGGCCGGGTTTACTTTAGTATGTTTGGTAATGAATTCCTTTTTGGGGGCCCCTTTATGTGCATATGGACACTTGGTCATAAAAAAGAGTCTGTTTTTTGTGTTATGTCGTTTTGTTTTTTTTAAAGGTTGGTGAGGAATTTTTGAGGGGGGGTTTTATGTTTGTGTGTATTGTTTGTGTATGTAGTGGGCACATGAAAAAGTGTGGATGTTTCTTATGGTGAGAAAATTTTAGATTTTGAATAGTGGGGGGAAAATGTTTCTGAGGGGGAAATTTTGTTATATTTGATTGCAGCTTTGGCTGGGGTTATTGTGGCCCTTTGGTGATTTAATGTTGTTGACCCCCTGCCAAATTCCCTTGGGATAGGGTAGATGGGGGGGTGTACATGCTAGGGAGCAAAATTTTGGGGAAATAGTATGTGTTGATAGTATGCCCACTGTCTTGAGATTTTCTTGGAAATTTGTTGTGTATGTGTTGGAATTTGAGGCTACTGTCAAGGTGGAGTCTAGGAATTTTCCCTTGTGGTCTTGTGATGGGTTTTTCCATTTAGCGTTATGTTAAGCAGAACATTTGCAGCTTGAAAAGAAATGTTTTGCAGTATTTGGGTAAGTTTATTTGTCATCTCAGGTAGTATTTTTGAAATTTTTGATTGACATGTTGGCGATATGGTGGGTTTGGGTGAAGAAGTGTATGAGTGTATCTGCAAAAATATGGGTTTGGTAGCTGTGTGCCTTTTTTAGGTCTTTGATGTAGAAAAGAAAGAGGAGGGTCCTAGGACATTCCCTGTGGGACTTCTACTGTGATTGGTTGTGTGGAAGAGTTTCCCCCATTTGCATACACGTTTTGGTTTCTGTTATGAGGTATGCTTTAGGTAGTTGAGGGAATGGCCTCTTATACTTTTGGTGTTAATTTAGTGGCAGAATTCAGGTCAAAATTTTTTTTAAAAGCTTTACTAAGTCAATAAAAAATTCCCAGTGGGATTTTTTCTTCTCGAGGGGTTTATATTGCTCCAGCAGTGTATAATAGCATCATTTGGGCTTTTTTTATTCGGAATTCCAATGGCGGGGTTTTAGTATGTTGTTGTGATGGTGGAATAGTTTGTCTATGAAAAATTTTTTAAAAGATTTTGAGTAGTGGAAGTTAAAAATTGGTTTAATTATTCAAGCGGTTGATCCCCCCTTTGTGGATTGGGGTAATCCTGCCTTTTTTGGAATGTGGGAGGGGGGAGGTTCAGGTTTTTTAATGAGCGTTCCCAAAATTTGGGTGACAGTATTTGTAAGTTTTTTGTACAAATGTGGGAAATTGTTTGTCTCCTGCCTTTTTTCTAAGGGGTTGATGATGCCCGAGCCTCTTTTGGGTTTGGTTGGAGCTAGGAATAGTGTATGTGGGTGGGTGTGTGGGGTTTAGTCTGTGGACGGGTTTTTGAGTTTGGGATTTTGCTTGCTAGATTCTTTTATGGGGGAGAAAAAAACATTGGTCGTTTTCAGGGGTGGGGGTTGGGGTTCGTTCTGATTTTGTTAATTTGAGTGTTTTGTTTTTGGGATATCCTTTTTTTCCCTAGAATTTTGGTTAGGGTTTTCCAGGTCTTTTTTATATTACTTTTGATGTTTTGAAATTGTTTTCATAATCAATTTTTTGCCCTTTCTTTCAGGCTTTTTAAGGGGTGCGAGAAACAATTAGATGGTCTTATTTATTGGACCCATTCTGTATGTTTTTCATATTGGTGTTTTGTGTTTTGGTTTTGGGATGGGGGTGTTACCCAAGGACTTTTTTAGTTCTTTGGTGAGCTTTTTAGTTTTTTTAGGGAAATGTTGTTTGGGGGTTTGGGGTTTTTTTTATAAAATTTTAATACATTCATTGTGTCTGTAATGTTTCAAGTGTTTTTCCCTTTAATTATTATAGGCTTTGAAGTTATTTACAGCTGTTTTTATGCAGTTGAAGGTAACTTTAGTAGTGTCTTGGTATTTTACCTAGGTTGGTTATGAAAAAGGGTTTGGGTAGTGGTTGTGGTATTGTTGTGATTATCCCCTGTTTTTAAAAGGGGTTTGATCACCCTTTGCAATATTTCTCTGGGGTGTTTAGTGCAGGAAAAAATTGAAAAAACTTGTTTTTTTTTACACTCTTTGTTTCCCTTACCTCCCCTAGGGCTTTTGTAAAGGGGCTAAACCCCCAGCAAACCCCTTTAAAAATTTTATAACCCCAACAAAAAGCTGCAATGCAGTTGATTCCCAAATCCTGCATAGCAGCCATTCCTGTTTTTAAAAGGCCTTAATTTGATTTATACAAACATCTACACTTTTGCCTACATACACACAGAACATTATCTCAAATAAAAACCCCTCCTTAAAACTACGATAACTCCAGAACACAAGGCATAATAAAAGGGGCAAAATCACTCTTCTTTCCCCCTCGATCTTTTCTTGGAAAAAAAAATGCTATGGAAAAAAGGGGCCCGAAGATTGGAATTTTTCTTTGCTAGAACACACCAAAGGTTTTTACTTAAAATCCCCTATCCCCCCAAAAAATTACCAGAAAAACATTTATTAAACCTTTGACTGTAAAAGGCCCAATCCTGGTTTTCCCCGGTGTCGAAAAATTTTCGAAAAAAAAAATTATTTTTTCTTATGAAAATGTTAAGTTTATTTTTTGTTTTTTTTAGCCCAAAAAAAAAAATTTTCCTCAGTACTTACGAGATTAGAGGGTAAAAGTTTGCCGAAAAGAGCTTGGTTTTAACGGCAAAAGCGATGACTGCCATCACCCGGTTTTAATTTTATTTACTTGATTTGACGGTTCTTGTTTTTTTTTTCATATTTTATTTATTCACTAAAATTTTGTGGCCCGTGAGACCAAATTTTGTGCAGTGTTCAAATTACCTCATTGAAAGTATACATTATAGCAAAAAAAAATCTTTCTTATAAAGTTCCTAAAACTTGTTTAAAAAAAATATAAAAAAAATTTTTTATTATGATTGTTCTATAATATCGTATATACCTAGTACAATCATTGGAACTTTTCTAAATGCTGCTCTTGTGGAATTCTTGAACTGGGTTAAGCCCCAAAGGGTTTTTTTCATCCCCACACATAAAACGAGTGTCTCTGTGTTTTTGTGGGCGTTTTGTGGTATGGCCCAGACAAAAACAATCTTTGAGCATTTTTCTTGAGAGCAGTTTGCAGGCGTGGTAGGGGGGTGTCACCAGGCTTTAGACGAGAGGAAATGGTTGATAAATTTTGTGGGCATGGGTTTTTGCGGTGTTTTTCCTTGGTATTGAAAATTACTTGTCTGATAATCCAAACAAATTACCATATTTGGGATTGTTTTGGTCTTCAACTTATACATATTTTAAGATTCAGCATGGAAATGTAAGAAGATGGAAAAAAGCAGTTTTTTTGTACCCCTTATAATCTTGCAAACACAGTTGCAAACCCATCTGCAGTCACATTTGCCATAAGTGATTTGAGGTTGTAAACCCCTCAAAACTGAGGGTTTTACAAAAGGGTTCATTGTCTCTCTATTTGCTTGCGGTCTCCATTTCGTGTCGGTGAACTGATGTTGCAGTGTGAAACACGTTGTCATGCAAACCCAAATGCCCTATGTCTTGGGAGCAAAAAACCTGCACTTCACCCCTAGCGCCGCATCGAACTAGGCATATTTCTTCGTTTCCCGCATGTGCCACAACTCTGTCTGTTTCCCCGCAAAAAAATCATGAGAAAGGGTTGTGTACCCCGTTTCAGTATTTTTTTAAAATATGCCCCCTTCCAAGATTGGGTCCTCATTGTTCTAACCAATCACCGAGATACCCAGTAAATTTTGGGATTTCCAATGTTTTTCGCCCGGGGTTCACAATTATATCCCAAAAACCCGACCCGTTTTGAATCCACAGAACAAATAAATTTTTAACCAAAACCCTTTCCTCTTGCTTGGTATACTGTTTGAATGAGGAGTTTTCTTTGAAAAAAAAAATCAAAAAAAATCATCAATAACAGCTTCTAAGGGATGAAAATAAGCCTTTTGTTTCGGTAATAAACACACTTCTGATCTTATATAACCCGTCGCTTTCTGTTTTGGCCCCTTTTTTTGTTGAAAAGTGTAACATACGTGACAGTCAAAATCTATTACGGTATAAGTCACTGAAAGTGGGGTTGAAATAGGGGGTGCTTCGTCAGTATGTGTTGCACTGGCTTTACCATGTGGCATAAGCATTATTTTGGGAAGAAAAAGTCTCTCTGCCACGTTGTGTCCTTTTACTGGTGATGGATCTTGGTGAAAGAATAGTGTTTGCCCTGGGTCTCAAAAATGTATTGCTTTTCCCTGACAATATGTCATCAGGGTTCACGAAGAAAACTGAAAAAATTTCCGTTCAGTGGCATTTTTGCTGTGACATGATGGCGTATTCCCCTTTGTCCCCCATCAAAATCAGGGGACGGGGGAAAAAACTGTCCCTTGTGCCAATCAGTGTGGTCGCTGGTGGGTTTGGATTTTGTAACGTGGTTGTGGTTGTGCAGGTTGGGGTTTTTGGTTTTGGTTGTTGTGGGGGTGTGGGGCCGGGGGGGGCTGGTTGTGTTTTGCAGAGTCAGCAGCGTGGGTAGTAGGTGGCCTGTGCTGGTGTCACTGCTGGCCCCTCACTATCATCACCACCGCCCGCTCCTCATCGCGTCATTTATACCCATCGAACAATATCATTTCATTCAGGTGTGGGTGGGCCAGGGTGTGCTCCCAGATGTACTCCTTCTCTTGGGAAAAGATATGGCACACTACCCGACACATGCGAGTTGTATTAAACGGGCGCTTCATGGGGAATTTCACCCTCACTGTCCAAATAGAATGCCTTCAATAACCCTTTAAAACCTATCACTTTTTTCTTAAATTTTTTTTTTAAAAAAAAATTTTTTTTTCCCCCGTTTCCCCCCTTTTTTGGGTTTAAAAAAAACCCGGGACATTTTTTTTTTTTTTGGGGGTTAAAACCCTTTTTTTTTAAAAATTTTTTTTTAAAAATTTTTAAACCCTTTTTAAAAAACCCCCCAAAATTCGGGTTTTTTCCCCCCCCCCCCCCTTTTTTTTGGGAAAAAATTTTTCCCCTTTTTTTGTTTTTTTTTTTTTTTCCACCTTTTTTTTTCCCCCTTAAAAAACCCCCCCTTTTTTTTTAAAAACCCAAACCCTTTTTCCCAAAAACCAAAAAAAATTTTTGTTTTTTTTTTTCCCCCAACCCCCCCCCTTTTTTTTTTCCTTTTTTTTTTTTTTTGGGGGGGGGTTTTTTTTGGGTTGGGGCCCCAAGGGTTTTTTTTCCCCTTTCCCTTTTTTGGGGGGCCCCCCCCAAAAAACTTTTCCCCCTTTTTTTCCCCCCCCTCCTCCCTTTTTAAACCCCCCCCCTTCCCCCCCCTTTTTTTTAAAAAAAACCCCCAAAAGCCTTTCCCTTTTTAGGGAAAAAGCCAAAAACCCTTTCCCCCCCCCAAAATTTTAAACCCCCCTTTTTTTTTTCCCCCTTTCCCCCCTTTTTTTTTTTTTAAATTAAAATTTCCATTTTTTTCCCCCCAAAACCCCCCCCCCCAAAAAAACCCCCCCCCGGGGGAATTGGGGGAAAAAAAATTTTTTTTTTTTTCCCCCTTTTAAAATTTTTTAAAAAAAAAAAAATTTTTTTTTTTTAAACTTTTTTTAAAAAACCCCAAACCCCCCTTTTTAAATTTCCCCCCTTTTAAAAATTTTCCCCCCCCGGGTTTTTTTTTCCCCCCCCCCCTTTTTTTCCCCCTTTTAAAAACCCCCCCCCCCCCCCCAAAGTTTTTAAATTTAAAAAAAACCCATTTTTTTTTTAAAAAGGGGGGGGGGGAAAAAAAAATTTTTTTTTCCCCTTTTTTTAAAAAAAAATTTTTTAAAAAAATTTTCCCCCCCAAAAAAATTTTTTTTTTTTTTTTTTTAAAAAAATTTTTTTTCCAATTTTTTTAAAATTTTTAAATTTTTTTTTTAAAAAAATTTTTTTTTAAATTTTTTTAAAAATTTTTTTTTTTAAAAATTTTTTCCCTTAAAAAAAAATTTTTTTTTTTTTTTTTCCCCTTTTTTGGGTTTAAGGGAAAAATTTAAAATTCGGGTTTTTTTTTAATTTTTTTTTTTTTTTTTAAAGGGGTTTGGCATGTTCCCCAAAAAAAAAAACCCCCCCCCCCCCCAAAAAAAAACCCCCCCCCTTTTTTTTTTAAAAAAATTTTTAAAAAAAAATTTTTTTTTTTTTTCCTAAAAAAAAAAAAAAACTAACAGCATAAAAAAAAAAAAAAGAAATACCAAAATAAAAACAAAAAAATAAAGTCATTACAAAATGTGTTTTTGATTTTCAGTAGTAAAGTTCGGGCTTAGACCATTTCGAAACCTTAAAAAGACCGGGTTTTTCGGAAAAAAACTCGGTCATAAATCGGTGGTTTGGTGTTTCTCGGGAAAATGTTTAGAAATTATTGTTGGGTGGATCATTGAGAAACAATTTGCAGGAAAAAGGGCTTATGCGTTGTTATCTGTGAAAAGGCAAAGGGGAGTTGCGTGGAAACTTTTTAAAGAAAATTTCCTGCAACAAGGGAATGACCCTTTTTTGAATTTTTAAGGCCCGCAAAAAGGGGGCTTGAGAAAATTTTTAAAAAAAGTAGTGAAAATACAGTGTTGATAAGGGATGGTGAGGTGCTGGTTTGACAAAAAAAGCCAAATAAAAAAATTTGTAAGTGAATTCAAGGGCTATGTAGAGGCTGAAAGGGTTCGGGCCCCCAAAAAAGTTTTCATTTTTGACGAAACAGGCCTCTTTTGGAAGAAAAAATTTTCCGAGAGGGACCCCACATAAATCAGGAGGAAAAAAGGGGCCCCCCAGGACACAACCTATGAAAGCAGGCTAAATCGTGTTTTGTGTAATGCTAAACCCCCGGGTTTTTAGAGTGAAACCCTTTTCTAGTGTATCATTCTCAAAGTTTCCCGGTGTTCAAGAAAAATAATGCCCTAAAGAGTAAATTGGGGTGTGTTTTGGAAAACTAATAATAAGGTTTTGGGTCATGAGGGAATTTTCCTCGAGTGGTTCAATGAAATGTTTGCCCCCGAAATACCCCCCTGGAAAATAAAAATTTAAACTAAGTGCCTTCCCGCTAATGGCAATGCATCTGCTCATCCCCCAAACTTTGATGACCTAATTGTGGAGGAGTTTGGTTTCATCACGGTGAAATTCTTGCCCCCCCAATTTCCACTCCTTCCTCCCCCATGGACCAGCAGATTTTTTTCAAAATTTAAAAAAAATCACACCAAAGGGAATGTTTCAAAAGGGGGCTTTAAAAGTGACCCCAGGGCACTCAGTTTTACCCCAAGAGAGTTTTGGAAAAAATCACTTCAAAATCCTTCATTGCATAAGCCTTTTTAGGGAAGGCTTTGGGGGGGAGTGACCCGAACTCTGCTTGGAGAAAATTTTTGGGGCCCGATTATGTTTCCCGAAGAGGGGGTTTTGAAAGGGGGTTTTGGGGCTGACCCGGGGGCCGTTTGCAGTGTGGGGAAACTGTTATGGCATTGGGGTTTTGGGATTTTGGGTGGGGTTTGGAAAGGGTGTGAAAAAGGGTTTGGGGGGAGGACCCCAAAAAAAGAGTGAGCGCTGAAAAGCCCTTTGAGTATTATTATTATCAGGGGGGAGCGCTAAAACCCCTAGGGATTATACAGCGGGTGTGGGGGGTGGAAGGTTTCAGGTCAATTCAGGGGGAAAATGGGGCACAGATCCAATTTCCCCCGATCAAGAGCCCCCCACCCGGGATCAAGGGGAAACCCCCCTTGAGGGGGAAAAAGCCCTAGAGAAATGAATAGGGAAGTAGGGTGTTTTTTATTTTGGGAGCCACAGTGTGTGTGCTAATGAGAACCCCCCTGGAAAATTTTTTTTGGGATACCCCGGCCCCAGAGGGGCTTCAGCTGGGAAAAGCAAAAAGACTGCAACTCGCTGTTGATCAGCGGGAAGGGGGAAAAGAGGACAAAGGTTGGGCCCTTTTTCAGAAATTAAAGGGGATTTATGCAATGTGGAAAGGGGATGGAAAAAATTTGTGGAGAAACCTCACCTGGGCAAAGCTGTTGCAAATGTGTCAGCAACATGTACAATGACGAAGTCTTGTCCCAGTTTAGGAAACTTTTAAAGAAACACCAGAAATAGAGCTCTCTGGACAAGCATTTAGTGCCACAGGTGTACAGTGACTCTCAAGCTGGTCCTAGTGGTGTTGCTAATGAGACCCCTCTGGAAAATTTATTTGGTATACCCAGCCCTAGAGAAGCTGAATAGGGAACTAGGGTGTTTTCTGTTTGGTAGACCAGACTGCGGCGCTGCTAATGAGACCCCTCTAACCCTGGAAAAGGACTTGGTACCTGTTTCTAGCGTTTCTTTAAAATTTCCCTAAAATGGGAGAAGACATTGTCATTGTGCATGCTGCCAACATGGCTTGCAACAGCTTTGTTAGGGTGATGTCCCTCCACAAATCTTTCCATCTTACTCCACATTGCACAAATCTCCATTACTACCACCATCTGCCACCATCACTACCACCCTCTGCCCACCCTCACAACCACTGCCACCCTCTGCCACCATCACAGCCACTACCCCTCTACCACCATCACAATCACTACCACCCTCTACCACCATCACTACCACCCTCTACCACTATCACTACCACCACCACTTTTGTATTTTTCTTCAATCTTTTTCTTTAATTCTATCGTGTTTGTCACCTTCTTTGCTAAAGGGCTGGCACTAGCTTTCTTTGGGCCCATGGTGGCTTATTTAGCAGTTGCAAGCACTAAAACGAATGGAATATTATGAAATGTATTGTATAAACACGTGGGATCCTGCTCACTCGCTGATAAACAATGGCACACTGACTGAATGGCGTATGGGGCTGCTCGTGTGTGTTTGGGACAAACCACTATTTGTGAGTCAACATTTTGACAAAAAAAACGTTAGGATTTGCGAAAATTACAATTCCAGTGCTTATGAAAAAGGAGGGTCCACTGTACGTACAATGACAAGTTCTGCTCCTTGTGATCATGCTTAGCCATATGTATTCAAACAGTAACAACCTGCCAGATCTGTGTCATTATTATGAAAATTGCCAGAATCATGAAAGTATCATTACTGTAATTAAGTACTAAACTTCCATACTTAATATAAAAAATATTAAAAATAAGTATTGAATATAAAAGAAAAACTAGCAAAATAAAACATGTTGCATTAGTTCATACCTTCACTGATGAGGATGATGAAGATGTTGAAATTAAACTTGACGATCCACAGGACCAGACTAATTTGATGGGTGATGTATGGGAGAAAATTCTCTCCCACAATAACAGTCGTCAATTTAACAATAATCATTATCAGTTGGTAAATGAATGGAGAGATGAGAACTTGGATGATCTACAACCACTACCTTCCATCGATACTTCAACTCTTAAGATACCCACCCGCTTACTAGACCTATTACATTACTAGAGATAAGTCAGGTTATTGGAAGAATGCGAAATAGAGCCCCTGGCCTCTCTGGAATAACAATGAAACAAATAAAGTTCCTACCAGAAATTGTAAACGTCTTTGGTAAATATCTTTAATGCCATCTTGGCCTCAGGACATTTTCCAGTTGTTTTTAAGACTGCTAGGATGATCTTTCTTGGTAAGCCCAATAAAGACATCCACCAACCTGGGAACTATAGACCTATATCTTTACTTGAAGTCACTGGAAAAGTTCTTGAGAAGGTCATTTCCAACAGATTGAACTACTATATGGAGTTTAAGCACTTTTTTACTGAAAAACAATTTGGCTTTAGAACACATAGAGGTACCAATCATGCAATAAATGTTATTTTCGATACTGTAGCAAGTCTAAAAACTTCAGGGCAATCTTGCCTTAATTGCCACCAGAGATGTTCATAAAGCTTTTGATAGCTTATGGCATGATGGCCTTATATACAAACTCATTGACCTACCAGACCATAACTGGACTTTTCTCAGAGTAATATATAATTCTTAACTCAAAGAAAAAATCATTCCCACCTTTCATGGCAGGTCGGCAGAGCCTTTTATACCGACGGCTGGTGTTCCACAAGGTTCTTGTCTAAGTCCACTTCTGTTCAACATTTATGTGAATGACCTTCCTCAACCAGAGTTTAATGATACAATTGTGACACAGTTTGCAGATGATGTTATTCATGTCGTCTCATCAACTCCGGTAACAGGAAAATACAAGTATGAGAGAGTCATAGAAAAAATGAATATTGAACTTCGTCGAACATCTAATTGGGAAAAGAAATGGAGAATTACGACTAATCCTGACAAGGTCCTTGTTAGCACGATAGGATGTTTTGCATCAACAATTGAAGATAAAGGGAGTATCTCCATCAGAGGTACACCTGTAGCCATTAGAAACCCTAACAAGATTTTGGGATATGAAATAGACAGGCTGCTCCACTCAACATCTCATGTAACTAAAAAGATCAACATAGCCAAAGGCGGTCTTAGCAGTCTCTTTCGATTCAATCAAGCCCCTCAACATGTCAAAAAACATCTGTATAAAATGATGATAAGACCAATACTCGAATACCCTTGTGTCCCAATGTCATTAACAACAAAGACCAACATGCTACGGTTACAAAGGGTCCAAAATAGAGCTCTTCGCTTCATTACCGATACCAGGAGGAGAGACAGAGTTAAAATGGCAGATTTACACATACAACAAGATATTACTGCCGTAAATGTACGCCTCGACACCCTAAAAAAGAAACAACTCTATACAATGCAAGAACTATACATGCCAGATAGAGAACATCCTATACAAGTGGTAAATACCACGGATTATATCATCAATACTCCTCCTCACAGGACTCAAAGAATGACTCTCCCACAGAGGGTCCGTCGTTTTATACATAAAGATGATTACCATCGACCCATGATATTGAGCAGCCTCCCTGATGAAGAAGATTGGGTAGCACCAGAACCCTTCTATGTATACTGAGAAAATCATTGCCTCCAATTAGGGAGACATCTTATATAACAATCTAATGTAAAAATTATGCTATTTACCATGGCTGGACACCACCTGTAAGAAGCCATTGTCACGTAATTCTATTAAACTGGCCAGAAAATTATTGCCTTCATTGTCGCATAAATATCTGTTGTGCAATCGCAAAAAAAAAAAAAAAAAACAATTGCAACTTGTATAATTACAGGTCTCCCTCAACATTCGCGAGGGTTAGGGGATCAAGAGCCTCGCGAATGTTGAAAAACCGTGAATGTTTGGTGCCCCAATATATTGTAGGGAAATATAATGCAATACTGCTTCCTTAACTTGTTGAACCATGAACAATCATAAAATACATGAAAACGTCGTAAATTGTACTAAATATATACATGTTATGCTTTAATAACATGTATGTTATTAAATGCCACAGACTCCACCAATGCCTCCACCACTTCCCCAACCACTGCGAGTCCCTACTACCCTCCCTCCGACCCCGCAACTGGCAGCCAGCCCTCCCCCCACTCAGTGTGGTGAGTGTTTTGTTTTTTCATTTATTTCTATTAAAAATACAGTAAAAATAATTTTAAAACCCTTTATGACTGAAATTTTGGAAAATGGCTATTGGGGACAGGTTTTGGACGGTGAAAAACATGTGTTTGTCTTGAACACGGGCAAAAAAACAAACATTTCTGCAAATGCAATAATAACAATTTTTAAAAATAATAATAATAATATTATTAAAAATAAAAAAATAAAAATTTAATAACAATAATAATAATAATAATTTTAGTAAAAAAAAATTACGTTTATTTTTGAAAAGGAAATTGTACAAAAATCGGGGGAGTGGTTGACCATCGTCAGTGTGGCTTTTTTTTATGCTGGATTTGAGAAATTAGTCTCCCTGCTCTTCCAAACAATTTCAAAATAATTCAGGGGTTTGAGGCAGGGGTTTTTAAAACATATATTTTATAAATAATAATATTAAAAAATTAAATTTAACCCTGTATTTTTATTTTTTAATTTAACATGTATGTTATTAAAAAGCACTGCTCAATCGTTCCCTCCCCAGCTCCCCTAAACCCCCTGTCTCAGTCGCCTTCTTAAACCCAAAATTTGCCCAATGCTCCCTCAAAAAACTGCCTAAACCAGCTCCTCAACAGCTCCCTTTAAATTTGCTTCCCTAAAACACTGGCCCACCCATTTCCCTTTAAAATCCTGCCCTCGTGACCACTGCCTCAATCGGGGCCTAAACCCACTCCCTAAAATTGCGGCCTAAACGGCTGCCTCAATTGCTGCCTCAAAAAAGCTGCCTCAATCGTCCCCTCAACGCTCCTAAAACGCTGCCTCAACAGCTGCCCAATGGGCTCCCCTTCAACAGCGGCCTCACAGCTCCCTCATGAAACTGCCTCTTGCACTGCCTAAAACAGTTCCCCTTTCACCCATCCCTTTCTTTTTGCTGCCTCAACAGCTGCCTCCCCCCCTGCCTAAACAGCTGCCTCCCCCACTTGCCTCAACGCGGGCTCAACAGCTGCCTAAAATTAGCTGCCTCAATAGCTGCCCCCAACGCTGCCTCAAAAAGCTGCCTCCCCCACTGTTAAATTTCGCTCCCTAAACCCACTGCCCCCCAAATCGCTGCCCCAACAGCTGCCTAAAAGGCTGCCCAATCGCTCCCCTAAACCCAGCTCCCCTCAATTCTGCCTCAACATTGCCCTCAATTGCTCCCCAAAAAAGCTGCCTCAACCCGCTGCCTCAACAGCTGGCCTAAAACGCTGCCTCAACGGGCTGCCTAAATTTGCTCCCCCCCCTCAACAGCTCCCTAAAACCGCTGCCTAACAGGCCCATAAACTGCCTCTTGCACTGCCTCATGAAATGCCTCAACAGCCCCTCAACAGCTCCCTTTCACTCACTGCCTCAACCCGCTGCCTCAACACTGCCTCACCCACTGCCTCAACAGTTTCCCTTAACCACTGCCCTCAATCGCTCCCCTCAACACTGCCTAAAACACTGCCTAAAACCGCTGCCCCCAATGCTCCCTCAAAGTTTCCTCAACAGTTGCCTCAACCCTGCCTCTACCACCCCCAAATCCACTCAATCTACAAGTACCAAACACAATGAATTATTGTTGAAATGTTTGGAAGAGCGGGAGACTAATGCTCACTCCGTAAACAAACCCAAAATGACGTTTTTCCCCCCAACCACCCCCGATTTTTGTACAATTTCCCTTCTTCAATTATATCATATTTTATTTTTATTATTTTTAAATTATTTTTACTTTTTTGTTATTATTAGCAGTAGCAGAAATTTTAAATTTTTTTGGGCTGTGTTTAAAAGAGTAAACACATTTTTAAACCGTCTAATCCCCTGTCCGAAAAACCCATTCCAATATCAGTCTTGAAGGGGTTTTTAAAATTATTTAAAATGAAGTTTAATAGAAAATTAAAGGGAACAAACAAAAAACTAAACCCACACGGTGGGGGGAGGGCGGGCTGCCAGTTGGGGGGGAAAGGGGGGAGGAGGGTAGTAGGGACCCCGCAGGTGGCGGGAAATTAATATGGTTTGGGGCGGGGAATTTTGGGTTTTTGGGGTTTTTGGGAATGTGTGAAGCCCGCAAAAAGCTAAAAACGGAATGTTGGGGGAACCCTTTACTACCAATTCAGATTTCATGTATTATTTTACCTTTTATATCTATGTGACTCTGAGGGTTAGTATTATACCCCTTAAAGAATTTCTTATCATTTCACATACACTTTTTAAAATTTTCCCCCAATTTTTTTGGGGCCATTTACCTTTTTTTTACCCTTTTCCTTTCCCCCCCCCCCCTTCCCCCCTTTTTTCCCAAAATATTTCCTCCTTACCCATCCTTTTTCCCTTCCCCCCATCTTCCCAAAAGCTTGGTTTTTTAAGAGGAAGAAAAGATCCGATCGAAACCCCGGTATTCGATGAAAATTCTTTAACGAAAACGTTATCTGTGTTTTGGCCTGAATTTCCCCCGGGTCCCATGTGCGCGCATCTAAGGAAAAACAAAACTTACTTTTCCAATTATCACGGGTTTTTGGTGCTTTTTTTCTGCCAAAAATAATTAAACCCGGGGGGCCCCAAGAAAGCTTTTTGTCCCAAACCCCTTCGAAAAAAAAGGTTTCTAATGACTATTGAAAGAAGAGATGAAAATTTGGGGGCCAAAGTACGAAATGGAGGGTGGGGGAGTTTGGTTTCAGGTTTTTATAGAAAAACCCCAATAAACCACCCAAAACTTTAATGCCAGGAAAACAGAAAATCAAGGAAGCTTTTCCCTTGCAAAAAGGTGCAACTTGTGTTAGGGAAACAGCGACCGAAAGTTTTAGTAATTTTGAGAGACGGGTTTTTGGTGTGGAAAAAAGGAAAACAGATACGGAAAATAGCATTTTCTCAAGCGATCATTTGTAAAAAGGCCCTTGGCCCATTGCTAAACGTTTGGAAAAGAAATTGCCCCCCAAACTAGTGCTGATGTGAGTGTTTTTTAAAGGCCAAAAAAGGGTTTTTGGTTTAAAAGTTTTAAAGAATCGTAGGGGAAACATAGTGGGGATGGGGCCCATGGTGAGGAAGCAGTTGGGAACCAAAAAACAGTGAAAATATTAAAGGAAATTTAAAGGTTTCCCATGCGGAAGATTTTAAAACCCCTAAAACAATGTTTAAATTGTAAACAAAAAGGCCTGTTTTGGAAGAAAATCCAAGCAGGCCCCTTACATTCTCAGGGGGAAAAAGGGCACTCCCGGACTTTAAGCCTATGAAAGACGGGCATACCTTTTTGATGTGTGCCAAGCGGTGTTGTTTAAAAAAAGTAAAAAATTTTTTGGGTTGAAATCCTCTGAAATCCCAGAGTGTTCGGGAAGAACAGGGTCCCAAGGAAATTTGTGTGTGCTGTGGAGGGCAAACATTTTAAGGCTTGGGTTACTGGGGATTTTTCTATGACGGGTTACCCATGCATTTGCTCCCACAAAAAATTTTCCCTAATTAAAAAGGAAAATAAACTTTAAGTGCCTCCGGTATTAGACAATCCCCCCTGGTCACCCTTCAGATTTGGGGCCGAGGGGCTTTCGGGGGACTTGAGCTTCATTAAGGTCAAGTTTTTGCCTCCTAAAACCACTCTTCCCTTTTACCCCAAGACCAGAAAGGGTCATTTCCAATTCAAAAACTACAAAAAGGGGTAGTTTTCAGAAGTGCTTTGTAGTGCCCCACGAAACTAAATTGACCAAAAAGATTTTTGGGGAAGGATCACTTAATACCCTAAAATTGAAATAAACCTTGAAAGGAAGGGCTTGGAGGGAGTGACTAAGAGGTTTCTTGAAACAAATTGGAAAAAACTGGCCAGAATTTTGTATTAAAAAAGGGATTTTAAAAGGATTTGGGGGCTAACCCTGAGAAGCCTATGCCATTTGGGGGAATCCTTTGTGGCTTGGGGGAATCCTTTGGGGGTTTGGGGGTTTTATTTGGGGGGATGGGGAAGGGTTTTGGTGAAGGAGGAAAATGAAGAATAACCACTGATGAGCTGCAGATCATCTTCAACGGGCAAAAAGGCCAAAACCTGAAGGAAACTCCCTTCTCAGGAGGGATAGAGAAAATTGAAGAAGTTGCCTAATCAAAGAAAAAGGAAATGTTGCAAGTGGCTTAAAGTGCAAATTTTTATGGATGAAAATCACCCTCAGACAGCTATTGCAAGCCGTGCTGGTGACTATTACATTGAAAATTTTTTTTGAAAACTTTAGGAAGGGATAAAGGAAGGGGGAGGTAAAAACCCACTTTGGACAGATATGTTGGGGAACAGAAGTTTTTGTGACTCTCAAGTGGTCCAGTGGCTTTAAAAGAAAAAGGGAAGTAACCCCAGAAAAGGACTTGTCCCTCAAGTCCAAAGGGAAGGGGTTTTCCCCTTCAAAACCCACTAACCCTCTCCCCCTCCCCCCACCCCCATAAATTATCACCAGATCTTCAAAAAGGGAAAGGTCAATTTTTCTATTGTTATTGTTTTTTTATTGTAATTTTTTTCTTTTGCATTAAACTTAAATTAATGTGGAAAAAATTTTTTTTTTTTCATATTTTTTGGGTGTCTTGGAGGGAAATTTAATTTTTTTTCCATTTTTTTCTTATGAGGAAAATTATTCACTTTTCAAAAATTTTGGGTATTCGATGAGCTCTCAGGAACTGTTTAATATCAAAATCCCGGGGGTCCACTGTACTGTAATAAAATAATAATCCCCAAGTTCTTTAAAAAATTTTTCATCTTTTACTTTTCTATCCCACTTTTAAATTAATCCCCCATGAAAATTTTTTTTAAAAATTAAAATTTTTTTAAACACAAAACCCATAAAATATAAAGAGGGTTTAAAACACCCCTCAATAAAAATAAATAAACTTAAAAAAAAAGATTCGTAGCCAGATAGCTTGTACAAGTGAGGGCAAGAAAAACATTTTCTCTAATCTAAGAAAAAATTTTGTTCCCTGTGAAAACTGTAAAAAATTTTTCCCTTTCGTATCTATGTAAGTTTATTCAGCTAACACAAATAAAATTTTTACATATTTTTCATACTTTAACAGCATTTTTTGTAGAAAAACCCTTTGGAAAACCCCAAAAAAAGTCAGACGGGAGGGGAATTTTTTTCCTTTGCCTTCATTTCAGAGCTTCATTTTTTTAAAAAAGGTTTTTACAAAGAGAATGGGAGTGTTGTTCTTTAATTTTTTCTGCGTATCAATGTAGAGAAAAACTTGTACACAATGTAAAATTGTACACAAAAAACCCGACCCTGTTCACTTTTTTATTTTAAAAAACTTTACCCCTTGCCTGGTTTGGGTTTTCATAACTCTGCAAAGTTTTTCCTTAAAGTAACCCATTCTCTCTCTCTCTCCTCATTTTTTTCTTTTTTTTTCGTTTACTCACCCCCGACCCTTTCATTAAGACTACAAATATTTTAAGGGGAAGTTAAAGGTGAACTTTATGGGTTTTTTTGTCTGGGAAAAGCTTAAATATAAAGAAAAGTATGTGTGGCTGAAAAAAGGCCCCGGTAAGGGAAAACCCCGGGTGACCCACCTTCATACCACACTTGATTTTTTAAAATAAATATAAATTTTTCACCCCCAGAAATTTTTACTTTTATTTATTTATTTATTTAAATTTGAGCACACATACAGAGGTTTCCCCCAAAAAAAAACAGATAAAAGAAGGGGATGCCCCAAACCACTTTTCCCATGCAAAAGCAATTTAGGGGGGCTTTAAAAAATTAAAATTAAGAATTTTCAAGCAAAGATGAAATCCGTGATAAAAAATTAAAAGTAAACAGTTACAAAAAAGCACAAGGGGATTTTTCAAAGACAGGTCATTGGGTTTCATGCATTGTTGTTTCCTTCGTCCCTATGGAGAAATTTTGTTAGGTTTGTATTTAAAAAATGTAAAGTTAGAAATTGGGGGTTTGGGGTTTAAAAATTTTGTGATATTAAAATTTGAGGAAAAAATTTTTGGAAAATACAATTTTTAAGGTTCAGTTATTCCGAATTTATTTGGTTTTTGGGGGAAAAGTAAGTGATCTTTGAGAAAGAATGAATTTTTAAACAGGTTTGTGTTTTTTTTATATTTACAGGTAATTTAAAATTCCCAATTTTTGGGGTTTTATTTGCAAATTTTGGTTTTTCTTTGTGCGAATGGACAGAGGAACCCTCCCAAAGGTGATCGTGCCCTTGGGTTATGGTCATGTTTCGTTTTAGGTTGGCAAGGAGATGTTTGGGGGGGTTAATATCGGTAAAGTGTTTTTATGTATGAAAAAAGGTGGGAGTAAAAAAGTATGGATGTTTTGTATGGTGATTTTGGGTTTTTTTTTATTGAATATTTGGGGGAAATGTGCTGCCTGTAGTGAGAATTTTTTTTTCATTCCCAACTGCAGCCTTTTTTTTGGGTAATTTTGTGGTCTGAGAAAAGGGTTTTAAATTTTTGTTGAGGGCCCCCTGCACAAAATCCATAGGGGAGTTTGGGGTAAATAAGAGTGATTTTAGGGCCAGGAGGGTGACTGTGGAGCTAGAACCCTAACTGATATTATTCCCACAGTCTTTTGGGAAATTTTTTTGAAAAATTTTTTGTATATGTGTATGAAAAATTTTAAATTGTTTCAAGGGGGAAATTCCCAAAAAATTTGCCCTCTGTTAGCTTTGTGATTGGTGGGTCCGTTTATCATTATGGGTTTAAAAGGGACATCCCTTTTTCTCTGTTACCAAACTGAATGAAGTAGGTTTTGTCAATGTTTTTGTGTAAAGTTTTGTTTTTCCCCATCCCGGGAGATATTTTTTGTTAAAAACGGTATTTACAGTTTTGGCAAACGTGCTGGGGTGGGTGGGGAAAAGTATGTAAGGGGCATCTGAAATAGTGTGGGTTTTATAATTGTAAGCATTTGGGGAAGTCCCTTTTTGTATAGGAGAAAAAGAAAGGGCCAAGGGCACTTCCCCGGGGACCCCCCAACTGTAAATTTGGTTTGGCAGAAGGTTTGCCCCCTTTTCGTACACCCTATTTTGGGTTTCTGTTGCTGGGGGTTAAAGACTTGAGGTAGTTGAGGGAGTGCCCTCTTAAAACCAATTTGTGGGGACAAAATTTTCTTTGGGGAAAATCAAAGGTCAACTGTATCAAAACTTTACGTAAGTCAATGAAGATCCCCAGTGGGAAATTTCTTTTTCTCTATTGCAGTGTAAAAATGTTCCCAGCATTGTTTTTAAAAAGAAACATTAGTATTTTTTTTAGGGGCCGGGAAACCCAAATTGGGAGGGGTTGAGTATGTTTTGGGGGTTTAAAGGGGGATTTAAATTTGTTTATGAAATTTAAAAATTCGAAGATTTTTGAGAGGGGTGTAAAATTGGATATTGGCCTATAGTTATTCAACTCTGTTTGGTCTCCTCCTTTGAAAATCGGGGGGACCCTTGCCCCATTTTGAAATACGGGAGGGAAGGTGGAGGATTCTTTTAAAGGATTTGTTAAAAAGTGTTTGCAATTTATTGGGGATAGCACTTTTTACACTTTTTTGTAAAGTAAAGGGGGTAAGGTAAATTTTAAAAATCCTGCCCTTTTTTTTTAGTGCGGTTTATAATAAGGGGGGAATTTGTTGGGTTAGTCGGAAACTAGGGAAAAGTGTGTTTCGGGGAGTTGTCGGTGAGGTATTTATTTGGTGGGGTATCTTTTGGGTTGGGTTTTTTTTGGGGAAGGTTTTTTCCCCATATGGGAAAAAAAATTTATTGAGTCTGTTTTTCTGTTTTTGTTGGTGGGGGTTGGGGTTCATCTGATTTTTCTAATTTTATTTCGCTATTTCGTGATACCCTTTTTTTTTTCCCCGAATTTCTGATAGGGGTTTTTCCCGGTCTTTTTTATATCACCTCCCTAATTTGGGTTTAAACCGTTTTCATAAAACAATTTTTTTGCCCTTCTTATAGGCTTTGGTTTGGATTGACGAGTAACGTTTTGTTTTGGCTCTGGTTATTGTGACCCATTTGTACGTTTTTCAATTGGTGTTTTTATTTAAAGGATTTGAGGGAAAGTGGGTGTTAGCCCCGGGACTGTTCAGTCTTTTTACTGTCATTTTGTTTTTTTTTTTTAGGGGAGTCTTATTATAAGGTATTGGGGCTTTTTTTTTGAAAATTTTTAATTTCCCTTGTTTTAAAACTGTATTGATTTTCTAGCTCAAATGGCCAAATCAAAGTTTGCAAATTTTGTTTTGAATTATAATGGCTGCCCCATTGTGAAGTTTTGAAGGTGACTTTAGAGTGTTTGGGGTGTTTACCAAGGGTTTTTATGAGGGAAAATGGATAGGGGCTGTGGTTTTAACTGTAATTTTTGCCTGGGTTTTAAAGGGGATATGGTGTTGGTCCCGATTTTGGTCAAGTAGGGAAAAAAACTAGTCTCAGTAACCCTTTTAGGGTTTTTTTACTGTTGGAAAAAACAACAGTTACTCATTTTTTGTGAATTTTAAAAGTGTGGGGTCCTGGTTTGCCGGAGATTTTATTGAAGGGCACTGGAGTAGTAAGTGATTTTTTGTTTGCGAGCATCAGGGTTTCTTTCTTCCTAGGTTTTTACTAAATTGGGTAATTTCTTGATGTGGAACTCTGTAGATTTTTAACAATGTGAGGGTTTTTGTAGGGAAAATTTTGGGTTTTTAATTTAGCTATTATTTTTTCCCCCCTGTTTATTTCCCCTTTTGAAATAATTTGTGTTTCAAATTTTAGTTGGTTTAGTAGTATATGGCTGTGCCAACCCCCCTTGTTGGGTTGGGGGACAGTTTTGTATGGTGTGTAAAACCAGGGGGAAAGGCATAGCATCTGTAAATATCAGGGTTTAGCCAGGTTTTAGTTAGTGTAATATGGAAATTTTGGCAAGTTTAAAGGGAAATTTTGTAATGGGTAAAGGGCATCGTAATGCTTGCTTTTAAAAAAACTATATTGAAATTAAAAGATATTATGTTGTTGTTGGGAATGAGAAGTGCCTTTTATTGTTCTGCCGGTAGTAATTACAGTAACTGTTTTTTTTTTTAAAAAACCCTTTTTTAAGGGCATTTAAAAAAGAGGGTTTTGGGGATCGGATCAAAGCTTGGAATCATAAGATTTTTTTAGTGAATCTATAGTTAGAATTAAATATAAAACAAGTAAAAAAAGTCGGAAGCTTAAAAAAAAAGCACCCCAATTTTTTAACAAATGTAAAATAATGGCAAGGTAGTTTTTTTTTTTTTTTTTTTTTTTTTTTTTTTTCCTTTTTTTTAAACTAAAATAAAGGAGACAAAATAAAAGGGGTAATCCCAAAAAAAAGGGTATCAAATAATGGAGCTTGGGAAAATGTTGAAAAAGGGGTTTTACTAAAAAAGGTAATTTTTTTAAAAAATTAGAATTTATAGTTAAAATTATAATATAAAAAAGGGGCCAAAATAAGTTGTGGGAACAATTTAAAATGGGGAATCAAATAAATGAGCTTTGGAATAATTTAAAAACAAAATTTTGAACTTAAATTTTACTTTTGAACCCGAGAATAGCACCTTGGGGTTTTTTTTAACAATTGTGAAAATATAAAATAGGGTAGTTAAAAAAGCTAAAAAAAAAGAAAAATATATAAGGGGCCCAAAATTAAGGGAAAGGTAAACAAATTTTTAAAAAAGGAAAAATGGTCCACTATGAAAAAATATTGGTTTTTTGGAGTAAGATCCCGTTTTTTAATATTAAATAAAAAATTTAGCAGTTTATTGCCCCAAAAAAAAAAAATAAAAAAAAAAGAGGTTGGGTTGGACTAGGGTAAACAAAAGAAGGGTTTTTGGGACTTGCAAAAAAGTAATTGGGGAAAATACACAAAAGGGAAACACAAAGAAAAGGACTAAAAAACAAGTAGTGATAAAAAAAAATTTTAAAAGGACAGGGAAAAATTTAAAGAATATTTAAATTAATTTTTGGGGTAAGATTTGACTTGTAATTTAAAAATTTTAGCAAATTAAAAAGCAGTAAGAAAGAAATAAAGAGTAAATTTGGGGGTAGTTGGCATTAAATTTGATGAAAAATAATAAAAAAAATAATGCACAATTAATTGTAACTTTCCCCTATATGCACCCCAAGTATATATTTTAAGTTCCCGGCACTGCGGGAAATCGGAAAATGGCCCTAAAAGTGGACATCCTTTTTTTCCCTTTTAAAAAGCCCTAAAAAACACTATTAACAAGTTTACAAAATAACTTTTTTTAAGTTTTGCCCAAAGAAATTGGCATCAAAAAAAAATTTAAAAAATTTCAAAAACACCCCATAGGGACCCCATTTCTTTCCTTTAAAAAAAATTTTTAAAAATGACCTTTCTGTAACAGAATTTGATAATGGCCCTTAACCTGCCGTATAAGTGGGAACCCCACGGGAATATAATATTTTAATACTTTAATAATAATCCCTTTTAAAAATAATGTACTACATAATAATAATTGTAATTAAAATTTGCTTTTAAAAAGGCCCTCACCAAAAGGCAGTGGGTTACCACAACAAAGGGGAGCAGTTGTGGGCCCCCTTCAAACTGTTAATAAAGACATATTTTATTCATTCTAAGCAAATATGGTTTTCCAATGTTATTTAATTTTTTTGTTTTGTATTTAAGATGATTTTTATGATAGAAAAAATAAGTTTAGAGTTGTTTTTGTGAAAAATTTTTTAAGAACCCGAATTCCACTGGGAAAGGGTTGATTCATTTCAGTTAATTTAAATGAGGAAAATTGACTCTGCAAACGAGCAAACCAGTTGCAAGCAAAGTCACTGAACGGATTAAACTCGCAAGTAGAGGTTCCAATGTATGTAGAAAGTCCCTTATTATGCAGAGCATTTCGGGCAAATTAGGTCAGTTTTGTCCCAGGATGTGACCCACACCAGTTGACTAACATCCAGGCACCCATTTTACTGATGGGTGAACATTGACAGTAGGTGCCTTTAGGATTGTTGATATTTTTCCAATGAATATAGAATTTATGAATGCCTGTGTGGCAGGTTTCATAGAACAGCAACACCCATAATACGTTATTGTCCAGTATTTTCCATCATTTGCAATGTTTTCTTACATCATACTCATAATTTTTTTTTTAACAAGTCAGCTGTCTCCCACCAAGGAAGTGTGACCCAAAAAGAAGAAAAAATCCCCAAAAAGAAAATAATTCCATCATCATTCAACACTTTCACCTCACTTACACATAATCACTGTTTTTGCAGGGGTGCTCACAATACAACAGTTTAGAAGCATATACGTATAAAGATACACAACGTATTCCTCCAAACTGCCAATATCCCAAACCTCTCCTTTAACCCTTTCAGGGTCCGTCCCGTAGATCTACGGCTTTACATTCAGGGTCCAAACCGTAGATCTATGCCAAAATTCTAGCAGCGTCAAATTTAGCGCGAGAAGGCTGGTAGGCCTACATCTGAGAGAATGGGTCTGGGTGGTCAGTGTGCACACTATAGAAAAAATCTGGACGTCCGCATGGCATTGTGGGAACGCCGGCAAAGTAGCTTTGTTCATCCTGCCTGGCGGCAAGGAAGCTCTCACTCCCTACTCACTCTCTGGGTGAATTCTGACTCTCCTCTTCACAACTTACAGTTCTCAGACTGATGGAAGTGGAGCTGAAGAGGAATTCTATGGTTTTGAACCATATGGTACCATTGTGCCATATGGTACAATGGTACCATATGGTACAATGGTACCATGTCATACAATGGTATCATATGGTACAATAGTACCATATGATATGGTACAATAGTACCATATGGTACAATGTATCCATATAGTACATTGTACCATATGGTACATTATACCATATGGTACAGGGTACAGGGACCCTAATGGAAATAAGTCTGTCTGACATTTTTGGGTTATCCTAGGTTCTCCAAACATATGCTGCTAAGTATGATATTCTATGTAACTTTATTTGTGTATACCTAAATAAACTTACTTATGATGCCACATGCGCTTGAGTAAGTTTATTCAAGTGTACAGAAATACAATTACATAGATTATCATACATAGCAGCATACATATAAAATCCTAGGTTAACCCAAAAAAGTCAGGGTGACTTATTTCCATATTTATCCCTATATCTGTACCATATGGTGTCCTGTACTGTATGGTACCCTGTACCATATGGCACCCTGTGCCATATGGTACCATGTACCATATGGTACCCAGCACCATATGTTATCCTGTACTGCATGGTACCCTATACCATATAGTACAATATACCATATGGTACCCTGTAACATATGATACCATGTACCATATGGTCAATAGGTGTTCGTGGCATGAGACACCAGCCAAGACTGAGTGAGTGGTGACACAACTAGCTACTGACTCCGCAGTTTCCGAGACAAAGTGCTTTGTCATCCACCTCAAGGAACACTTCAAGTTCCTGTACACTTTTAAATA
>NC_069403.1:4889433-4925586 GCF_026875155.1 Cherax quadricarinatus | reverse complement strand
AGTTGGAGCCATCTGTGGGCCAGCATTTTTATTTGATCAACTGATATTATGCTGTAAGAATGTGTTTCCAGACTTGAGTCATCCTGAGGATAAATGATCTCAGATGAAGTGATGTTCTGGAGAAGGGTACAGCCAGTTTCTGCCCATCTTGTGGTATAGAAGTTTGCTTCTCGCTGACCTCTAAGTGGAGCCAAGTGTGGTACTTTGACAATGTTTGCCGTACACGAACAGTAAGGCCGCCCACATCTCTCCCATTTGAAGGCTCTGCTGAAATGACAGATCTATCCATGATGGGTACAGGTGAGAGATGAGGCATCTTGCTCTGTTCTCTACTCTGTCAAGAAGTCACAGATGAGGTGGGAGGCAGGCAAACCAAGAAAGTGGAGCATACTCAAGGTGTGAATGTACTTGTGCCTCATACAGAATCTTGCAGCCCCTACTGTTGAGCAAATAAGAACATAAGAAAGAAGGAACACTGCAACAGGCCTACTGACCCATGTAGAGCAGGTTCATGTCTCCCCCCCCCCCCCGGGATTAGCCTAATGACCCACCCAGTCTGGTCACCTCCACTCAAGGAAAGAGCACGGCACCAGACCCAGCAGCACAAGCTAGTCAGGTCCAACTCACACCCACCCACACTCACTCGTGTATTTATCTAACCTATTTTTAAAACTACACAACGTTTTAGCCTCTATAACTGTGCTCGGGAGTTTGTTCCACTCATCCACAACTATTACCAAACCAGTGCTTTCCTATATCCTTCCTGAATCTGAATTTTTCCGACTTGAAACCATTGCTGCAAGTCCTGTCTTGGCTGGAAATTTTCAGCACGCTACTTACATCCCCATTATTTTTTCCTGTTTTTCATTTATACACCTCAATCATTTCCCCTCTAATTCTACGCCTTTCGAAAGAGTGCAGATTCAGGGCCTTCAGTCTGTTCTCATAGGGAAGATTTCCGATACATGGGATCAACTTTGTCATCCTCCTCTGTACGTTTTCCAGAGCATTTATATTCATTCTGTAATACGGTGACCAGAACTGAGCAGCATAGTCTAAATGAGGCCTAACCAAGGATATATAGAGTTGAAGAACAACCTGAGGACTTCTATTATTTATACTTCTAGATATTATTATTTTTTTTTATTATCACACTGGCCGATTCCCACCAAGGCAGGGTGGCCCGAAAAAGAAAAACTTTCACCATCATTCACTCCATCACTGTCTTGCCAGAAGGGTGCTTTACACACATTTTTAAACGAAAAAATTTTACACCCCCCTCTCAAGTGCAGCACTGTACTACTTCCCATCCCCGGACCAAGCCCGGCCTGCCTTTCCCTAAAACCCCTTATAAATGTTTTTTGTCACACCCCAAACGCACGTCAAGTATTAAAAACCTTTTGTCCCATTCACTCCTATCAAACACCTCACGCTGCCTGCTGGAAGCCCAAGCCCCTTGCACAAAAAACCCCTTTTAACCCCCTCCCTCCCCTTTCCTAGGCCGACCCCTACCCCCCCTTCCCTTCCACTACAGACGAACACTTTTGAAGTCGTTCTGTTTCCTCCATTCTCTCCATTCCAACCACCTCAACAACCCTCCCCCCCTCTGGACAACATTTTTTGGAAATCCTGCACCTCCTCCCAAACTTCCAAACTACGAATTCTTGCATTATATCACACCACACATTCCCCTCAGACATACATTCCACTGCCTCCACCTTTCTCCTCGCTGCAACTTCATCACCCATGCTTCACCCCCATATAAGGCGTGGTAAAACTTACTCTCTACATTCCCCTCTTTGCCCCCAAAGGGACAAAGTTTTTTGTCCCCACAACTCCTAAGTGACCACTAAACCCCTTTTTCCCCCCTCATAAATTCTATGATTCACTTCATCTTTCATAGACCCCTCCGCACACGTCCCTCCCAAATATCTGAAAACATTCACCTCCCCATACCCCTCCCCCAACTGATATTTAACTTTCATCACCTAATCTTTTTGTTATCCCATAACCTTACTCTTTCCTGTATTCACCTTTAATTTTCCCTTTTTTTGCACACCCTACCAAATTCATCCACCAATCTTTGCAAATTCTCTTCAAACCCCCAAAAGGGCCCGTTCATCAGCAAAGAGCAACTGGAAAACCCCACTTTGTGGTGATTCTTTAACTTTTAACTCCACCCCCTTGCCAAACCCCGCATTCATTCTTACAACCCCACTAAAAATATATTAAACAACCCGGTGAACCCCACATCCTTGTCTAAGGCCTACTTTTACGGGGAAAAAATTTCCCCTTTCCTACATCTCTAACTGAGCCTCACTATCCCCGTAAAAACTCTTCACTGCTTTCAAACCTACCCCTACCCATACACCTGCAACTCTGCCACATTGCCCCCCCATCCACCCTGTCAACACCTTTTTTCCCAAAACCATAAATGCCCCAAAGACCCTTTACCTTATCTAAATACGTTCACTTATATGTTTCACGTAAACACCTGGCCACACACCCCCTACCCCCCACCTTTCCTAAAGCCTCCCTTTTTCATCTGCTATTTCCCTTTTTCCCCCTCTTACTCTTAATTCTTTCAATAATAACCTACCATCCTTTACCAGGGATACTCAACAGACTTATCCCCCTATAATTTTTTCACTCTCTTTTATCCCCTTTGCCTTATACAAAGGAACTATGCATGCTCTCTGCCAATCCTAGGTACCTTACCCTCTTCCATACATTTATTAAATAATTGCACCAACCACTCCAAAACTATATCCCACCTGCTTTTAACATTTCTATCTTTATCCCATCAATCCCGGCTGCCTTACCCCCTTTCATTTTACCTACTGCCTCACGAACTTCCTCCACACTCACACTGGCTCTTTCTCACTCCTACAAGATGTTATTCCTCCTTGTCCTATACACGAAATCACAGCTTCCTATCTTCATCAACATTTAACAGTTCCTCAAAATATTCCCTCCATCTTCCCAATACCTCTAACTCTCCATTTAATAACTCTCCTCTCCTATTTTTAACTGACAAATCCATTTGTTCTCTAGCCTTCCTTAACTTGTTAATCTCACTCCAAAACTTTTTCTTATTTTCAACAAAATTTGTTGATAATATCTCACCCACTCTCTCATTTGCTCTCTTTTTACATTGCTCACCACTCTCTTAACCTCTCTCTTTTTCTCCATATACTCTTCCCTCCTTGCATCACTTCTACTTTGTAAAAACTTCTCATATGCTAACTTTTTCTCCCTTACTATACTCTCTTTACATCATCATTCCACCAATCGCTCCTCTTCCCTCCCGCACCCACTTTCCTGTAACCACAAACTTCTGCTGAACACTCTAACACTACATTTTTAAAACCTACCCCATACCTCTTCGACCCATGCCTGTGCTCTCATTTGCCCATCTATCCTCCAATAGCTTTTTATATCTTACCCTAACTGCCTCCTCTTTTAGTTTATAACCTTCACCTCTCTCTTCCCTGATGCTTCTATTCTCCTTGTATCCCATCCACCTTTTACTCTCAGTGTAGCTACAACTAGAAAGTGATCTGATATATCTGTGCCCCTCTGTAAACATGTACATCCTGAAGTCTACTCAACAGTCTTTTATCTACCATACATAATCCAACAAACTACTGTCATTTCGCCCTACATCATATCTTGTATACTTATCCTCTTTTTCTTAAAATATGTATTACCTATAACTAAAACCCCTTTCTATACAAGTTCAATCAAAGGGCTCCCATTATCATTTACACCTGGCACCCCAAACTTACCTACCACAACCCTCTCTAAAAGTTTTCTCCTACATAAGCATTCAGATCCCCTACCACAATTACTCTCTCATTTGGTTCAAAGGCTCCTATACATTCACTTAACATCTCCCAAAATCTCTCTCTCTCTCTACATTCCTCTCTTCTCCAGGTGCATAAAACGCTTATTATGACCCACTTTTCGCATCCAACCTTTACTTTAATCCACATAATTCTTGAATTTACACATTCATATTCTCTTTTCTCCTTCCATAACTGATCCTTAACATTACTGCTACCCTTCCTTTGCTCTAACTCTCTCAGATACTCCAGATTTAATCCCATTTTATTTCCCCCCACCGAAACTCCCCTACCCCCTTCAGCTTTGTTTCGCTTAGGGCCAGGACATCCAACTTCTTTTCATTCATAATATCAGCAATCATCTGTTTCTTGTCATCCGCACTACATCCACGCACATTCAAGCATCCCAGTTTTATAAAGTTTTTCTTCTTCTCTTTTTTTTAGTAAATGTCTACAGGAGAAGGGTTACTAGCCCATTGCTCCCGCATTTTAGTCGCCTCATACGACACGCATGGCTTACGGAGGAAAGATTCTTTTCCACTTCCCCATGGACAATAGAAGAAATAAAGAAGAACAAGAGCTATTTAGAAAAAGGGAAAAAAAAAAAACCTAGATGTTGTATATATATATACATGTGCGGTCTGTGAAGTGTGACCAAAGTGTAAGTGGGAAAGTAGCAATATCCCTTTTTTCTAGCGTTTTTTTTTAAAAGACAAAAAAAAAAACCACCAATCCTCCCCATCATGCAAAACAGTTACATTTTTTCCTGTTTCACAGAATCGGGAAAAAAATTCTTTTAGCTTTTTTTGCGAACACTAATGCACTTTTTGTCTTGGTTTGAATTACTGCTAACCAAAACCCCCTAAATCTTTTTTGCCCCCCCTTTAATTTTAAAATCTACTTTATTTAGTTTATATTGGGCATGGTTTTTTCCTGTCCAACTTTAAAACTTTGCTTTTGGGTTTTAAAAAAAAAACTGCTCTCCCACTTTTTTTCCCCCTTGCTCGTCTATTAAAATCATTCGGGGGAGTACTCTAATGTCCTAAATTAGTTAAATTTGGACGGCCTATTTTGGTGTCATCACCCAAAAATTTGCTTGGGTCGCTTTTTATTCCCTCATCTATGCCGTTTAGGTAAATTGTAACAACAACGGGCCCAACACGGCCCCCCTGCGGAACCCCGCTTGTGAAGTCCCCCCTTTCGGGTTTTCTCCCCATTATGCAAATTTCCCCGCAAACCTATTTGTCACCCATGCCTCAAACCCGGGAAAAAAAATTTTTTTCCTATTCCATGTCCCTTTAAAAGTTTCCTAAATGGGTCTCTGATGTGGAACTCTATCGAAAGCCTTACTGAAGTCCAATACACAATTCTAATTAAATTCCCATGATCTACCCCTCAAAGACCTTGGGAAAAAAAAGTTAGAAAATTTTAAGACAAACGCCTCTTTGAAAAAAACTGTTTTTGAGTTTCTTTTGATCAAGAGGCTACGAATTTTTTTCAGAAATTTATTGATTCCAAAAATTTTTCCCCCACTATGGGGGTTAAGGTTTATTGGTCTATAGTTTGAAACCAAGGATCTGTCACCTGCCTTGAAAAAGGTTTATTACTTTTGGGCCATTTTCCATTTTTATCGGGCACTATGTCATTTTTTTGGGGAAAATTTTTAAAAAGATTACCAAAGGTATGCTAAGTTCCTCTTTAAAACCCTTTTAACCCCCTTTGGCAAACATTCATCGGGGCCCGGGGGGGAATTTGTTGGGGTTTTATTTTTCCTCTTTTTGGCTGAGGATCATATCATATTTTTCCCCAAAATCATCCCTTTGGGTTTACTATTGCCCTGTTTTACAAAATTTCTGATACTTCGGGAAATATGCTAGTATTTTCCCGGGTTGAAAACTGAGGGGAAAGTAGGTACTGAAAATTTAAAGCCTTTTATCCTTACACTGCCCGTGTTTGACCAAGTTCCCTTTTAAAGGGGGGGCCTATCTTTTTTCCTTAATCTTACTTCTGTATACCTGAAAAAACCCCTTTTGGGTTTTGTCTTCGAATCCCTTTGGGGACCTTAGCCTCTAACCCCTTTTGCTTTTCTTATTCCTTTTTTAAAATTCTCTCTTTTTTTGAATGTTTTGGGTTCAACTGCCCATCCCCTTTTTTGATAGGGCCTATATATGCTTCCCCTTTGCCCAAATAAAGATGTTTTAATCTATCTTTCAACATTTGGGATAATTTTTTTTTTAAATCTAATTTCCCTACTAAGAACAAAAGTTGTTTTAGCCCCTAGAACTATGCTCTAAAAAAAATGTCATTTTGGGCCCAACCATGTTTCACCTCCCTGACCCATAGTCAGGACCCCAATTTAGCTCACCCAGGTAATTTTTCGGGTCCCATGAAGTCACCCAAAAAAAAAAAAATCGGGGACAGAGATTTGTTTTCATTTAACGGGGTTTAATTCCTTGTTTATTTAAATCTAAGTGTTTTTGTGATCACTTTTCCCTTTAAGCTCATCTTTAACCCTCAAGATTTTAATTAGGGGAACTCTTTTTTTGGGAAAGGAACCTGTCAAGCAGTTTGTTTTTTTCTATTTGGGTTTCTGTCACAACCTGTTCAAAAAACCCAACCCTAAAAACCGAAATCAAAAAAAGTCAGAAAGATCAAGTTTTCCGCCATATTTTTTCCAATAAATTTTGTCTAAATTTAAAAAATCTCCCATTATTACAACTTTTTCCCATACCTATTTTAGGAATTTTGTCCCAAAAACACCTTACTGCACCCCCCTATAAAGGGTTTGGGGGGCCTATAAATCACACCCAAAAAACTAATTTTAAAACCCCTCGGGGAAACGTACCCAAAACAGGTTTCTGTTTCCCGATGTTTCAAAATTTAAAATCATGTCAAAAGGAAAATTTTAAAATTTTTCCCCTCTGACTACACCCGCCACTCCACCATTACATCTAGCAATTTTATTTTAAATTTTATAATCTTTTAAACATATCCCTGAGGTACCCTGGTAAAAAATGCTTTTTTTAAACCCCCTAATACTGCAGCCTGATTTTTTTCCCACAAACACCCATACCTCTGTAATCTATCATTTTAAATTCAAAGACAAGTCATCAATTCCCCTCTAAATGAAAAATTGGCAAATGCAACCACTCCATCCCCAGGAAAAGGGGTGAACCCCATCCCCTTTCATTTCATATTACATTTGGCAAAAAAATAGGTCTCAGTTAAACAATGAATGGATTGCAAGTTCCTTGTGTACCGGGTTTGCCAGCACTTAAAAACCCAATTTTCCCCAGAATCCATTCATTGCCCCCTCCTTTTTAGGCAAGAAAGCCCACCCTATGAAATGGGACCCTCCCTTAGACCTGACTACTTCATGGCTACCTGTACTTATCCACATCCCCCTGTCTCCTGCCCTTTCCCCAAGCATTTCCCCCAACAATAAAATAGATAATGGGCTTGTTCCCATTACCGGGCATAAAATAACCAACCGCAAGATACGTCGAAGTCTGTAAAACTTCCCCGGCTGCCTTTTTTTTTCAAGATTTACAACCCTGGTTTTTTTTGGTAGTTTGGAAATCAAATTTCACCCCCCAAAGGGTAACAACTTCCCTTTTCCCCGGGGACCAAAAACTCTCCCATTCCCTATTTAAATACTGCTTTTTGGAATTTTCCCCTCAAAGGTGCCAAGAGACCCTCATTTGTCTTCTCAGGAGCAAAGTTTTCCTGCCATCGGGTTTCCCCCCGGGTGATTTTAGCTTTTTTGCTGGTGACTGGTTGCTTAGAGCAGCTAGCAAATTTTTTCTCTTGAAAAAGTAAATTTTCACTGTAAAAAGTTTCTGCAAATTCATGGGGTTCTGGGGAAAAAGGGAAAAAAGGTCACTGAAAGGGCATTCCATAACAAAAGGCCCAAGCAAAACTTCCATTGGGGGGAAAACTTGCCCCCGTAGGATGTTTTGCTTTATTCGGTTTCCCCTGAGGAAAATACCCTTAGGATCTACCATGAAGGCGTCCGAGGAAACATATGTAAGGCCGCAATTCCGTGTTTGTAGTTTTGCCCCGAGGCCATTTTGTCCCACTCGATTTAAAGCACCCGCAATGTCCCGTGCTGCCACACAACGACTTTGGGTTCATCCCGTGACTGGCTTTATTTAGGGGGTTTAAAAAAACCCCTTTTAGGGGTTCCCCCGGCCCCCTCACAGACTTGTTCTCCCGGGTCCGGGCCCAAAATTTTAAAAAAAAAAAAAAAATTTTTTCTTACGGGAAAAATAGAGAATCTTTTCCCCCCCCCCCCCGTACCAACAATACCACCAGTCGTAACATTCTTTTTTGCCCAAAAATAAGGGGGCAAAAACCAGCAACCCCAAAAAACCAAAAAACCTTTCATCCGTTGGGCCCGCTTGCAAAAGCCAAAAGGGGAAAAGTTCGCGGGTTTCACTGAGACCCACTTTAAAGGGTCACTTGGGCAACGAAAAAAAGGTCCCAGGTTACAACCCCTTTCAATTGAAACCCCCGAGTGAAAAAGGCAAAAGGGGGGGGGGTTGGGCCCGTAAAATTGCAAAAGTCACTTGTTTTTCACCCAAAAACTGCTTTAAAGCCTCCCAAATGGCCCTAGTGGAAAATTTTAGCAGTAAAGGGCGAGAACCAAAACCCAGTTTATTAGGTAGTCTACAAAGGGCCCTTTGGATGCAAAAATCCCCGCAAAAATTTCCCGGAACAGCTGTTTAAAAAAATTTACCACGTCTGGAAAAAACTTTCCACTCCTGCCCCCCAAATCTTTCTCCGGGGGGGTTTCAACTTAAGTGCACCCAAAAGGGGAATATAACAAAAAAATATTGTTGCAGTAATAACACCAGGGGGCCTCTAAGAAAAAATCCCCACTCCCACGAGCTTTTAAATTTTCTGCACAAAATTTTCCCAAATTTTAAAACCCGCAAATAATAGAGCCTACTAGACTGGAGAATACACTAGACCCAAACTTCATAACAAAGGGAACCCATAAGAAATTCACAATAAAACAAAAAAAATTACTCCCGAATCCAAATAATTGGGTTAGACAAATTTTGGGGTGGAGCCCCAGACCCACCCAAAATTTAGACTAGTACGAGGGGAAACATTCACCAAATTCAACCCTTTAATAACAAAACAAAGTGGGACCAAATAAAACCCAAATCCCAACCGTTTTAAGTTGGAAAAAATTTTAAGCAACACCCGACCCAAACTTTGCCTTGAACAGATTAACTCGGTGGCAATCGATGTATGCAAGGCTTTTTTCCCCTTTAAAAAAAAGGAGGAGTAATTTTTAAAAATAGAAAAGAGAAAAGGCGCTCCCTTTACAGGCGACGGAAAAAAAAAAACAGAGCGGCTAAAAGAGGTCAAAAAATCTGAAATGCGCAGGGAGACACTGGTCAGAGAAATAGCAAGCATCGAACTTAAGCTAAAAGAATCCTTTAGGAGTCAGGAATCGCGGGAAGAACTAAAAGCCATAAATGAAATCGAAAGAAACCCAAAGTATTTCTTCTCCTATGCCAAATCAAAATCGAGAACAACGTCCAGTATTGGGCCCCTACTTAAACAAGATGGGTCCTACACAGATGACAGCAAGGAAATGAGTGAGCTACTCAAGTCCCAATATGACTCAGTTTTTAGCAAGCCGCTAACCAGACTGAGAGTCGAAGATCAAAATGAATTTTTTATGAGAGAGCCACAAAATTTGATTAACACAAGCCTATCCGATGTTATCCTGACGCCAAATGACTTCGAACAGGCGATAAATGACATGCCCATGCACTCTGCCCCAGGGCCAGACTCATGGAACTCTGTGTTCATCAAGAACTGCAAGAAGCCCCTATCACGAGCCTTTTCCATCCTATGGAGAGGGAGCATGGACACGGGGGTCGTCCCTCAGTTACTAAAAACAACAGACATAGCCCCACTCCACAAAGGGGGCAGTAAAGCAACAGCAAAGAACTACAGACCAATAGCACTAACATCCCATATCATAAAAAATCTTTGAAAGGGTCCTAAGAAGCAAGATCACCACCCATCTAGAAACCCATCAGTTACACAACCCAGGGCAACATGGGTTTAGAACAGGTCGCTCCTGTCTGTCTCAACTACTGGATCACTACGACAAGGTCCTAAATGCACTAGAAGACAAAAAGAATGCAGATGTAATATATACAGACTTTGCAAAAGCCTTCGACAAGTGTGACCATGGCGTAATAGTGCACAAAATGCGCGCTAAAGGAATAACAGGAAAGTCGTCGATGGATCTATAATTTCCTCACTAACAGAACACAGAGAGTAGTCGTCAACAGAGTAAAGTCCGAGGCAGCTACGGTGAAAAGCTCTGTTCCACAAGGCACGGTACTAGCTCCCATCTTGTTCCTCATCCTCATATCCGACATAGACAAGGATGTCAGCCACAGCACCGTGTCTTCCTTTGCAGATGACACCCGAATCTGCATGACAGTGTCTTCCATTGCAGACACTGCAAGGCTCCAGGCGGACATCAACCAAATCTTTCAGTGGGCTGCAGAAAACATATATGACGTTCAACGATGAGAAATTTCAATTACTCAGATATGGTAAACATGAGGAAATTAAATCTTCATCAGAGTACAAAACAAATTCTGGCCACAAAAATAGAGCGAAACAACCAACTTCAATGACCTGGGAGTGATTATGTCGGAGGATCTCACCTTCAAGGACCATAACATTGTATCAATCGCATCTGCTAGAAAAATGACAGGATGGATAATGAGAACCTTCAAAACTAGGGAGGCCAAGCCCATGATGACACTCTTCAGGTCACTTGTTCTATCTAGGCTGGAATATTGCTGCACTCTTAACAGCACCTTTCAAGGCAGGTGAAATTGCCGACCTAGAAAATGTACAGAGAACTTTCACGGCGTGCATAACGGAGATAAAACACCTCAATTACTGGGAGCGCTTGAGGTTTCTAAACCTGTATTCCCTGGAACGCAGGAGGGAGAGATACATGATTATATACACCTGGAAAATCCTAGAGGGACTAGTACCGAACTTGCACACGAAAATCACTCACTACGAAAGCAAAAGACTTGGCAGACGATGCACCATCCCCCCAATGAAAAGCAGGGGTGTCACTAGCACGTTAAGAGACCATACAATAAGTGTCAGGGGCCCGAGACTGTTCAACTGCCTCCCAGCACACATAAGGGGGATTACCAACAGACCCCTGGCAGTCTTCAAGCTGGCACTGGACAAGCACCTAAAGTCAGTTCCAGATCAGCCGGGCTGTGGCTCGTACGTTGGTTTGCGTGCAGCCAGCAGTAACAGCCTGGTTGATCAGGCGCTGATCCACCAGGAGGCCTGGTCACAGACCGGGCTGTGCTGCAGGATTTTTTTTATACTGCGCACACTGACCACATAGACCCATTCTTTCATATGTAGGCCTACCAGCTTTCTCTCACTAGATTTGAGGGCGCTAGAATTTAGGCGTACTAATACGTCAAAAACCCTGGTGCGTAAGCCGTACTAGTACGTCCGAAACCCTGAAAAGGTTAACGTTAGATCAGCAGCAGAGTAACCTTTCCCGAAGCCATATTGACAGCCATAAAGTAGTGAGTGGTAGTGAAAAAACTGTCATTTTTCTTGAGATTATTGTCTCAAGGATCTTGCCAGTGATTGACAGGAGTGACACTGGTCTGTAGTTACTGATTTCTGCTCTGCTCTTCTTTTTGTGAGTAGGGACTACATTTGCCTCTTTTCCACAGAGAAGGTCATTTACAATGTACTAGGCAGTGCTGAAAGGTGCATGTTAAGAGGTGCTGCTAGCTGGTCTGTACATCTACTCAGCAATCTTGGGCTCAACTTGTCTGGGCCCACAGCCTTTCTTGGTCAAGCAATTTAAGAAGATGCACCTCCCTCCTGCCTTATTGTCACCACTGACAGTTTTGACAGTTCTTGCGCTAGAAAAGGGAGAGTTCCTTGCTGGATCGGGAAACTTGCTTTTTTGGTGCAAAGTGTTCAGCAAAGAGGTCCACTTTCTCTTGACTACTTGTAGAGGTATCCCATCCGCCTTTAGGGTGGAATGATTCATCAGGCAAAACCTTGTCTGCCCTTGCCCAGGACTACTGGGTTTTTGGAGCCCACTTGCCTTGCTAACTCCGTTTTAGTCCACCTCCTTTAAAGAGTTGGCCCACTTTTCAATTTCACCCATACCCTACAGGCTGCCTTGCAAGTTCCGTACTTACAGTAGAAACCTCTCACAATAAAGCCACACCAAGGCTGATCTGTAGGCTTCATTGCATACTGCCGTGAGGCATTACTGGACCCCCGGGTTAACGATTTTAATCCTTTGCAAGAGGGCTCATCGTATCGAAATAATCGTTATGCGAAAAATTTTTCCCCAAAAAATAATGGAAATAAAATTAATCCGTGCAAGACGCCCAAAAAAGAAAAAATTTTTTTTCCCACATAAAATTTTAATTTTAATACACCAAACTGAAAAAGGCAGCACAATTAAATACACTTATTTTTATTGAAGTCTGGTGTGATTGAGGGGATGGGAGGGGGGGAAGATTATCTTTTACTTTTTAAAAGGGGGGAATCCCCTTCCTTTAGGACTTGAGGTAGCAAGTCCTTTTCTGGGGTTCTTCCCTTCTTTTTTTTGTGCCACAGGACCAGCTTGAGATCCTGGCCTCTGTCGCACAAAAAATCTGTCCAAGAGCCTGTACCTCCCGTTCCTTCAAGATTTTCCCCAAAAATGGGCCATAACTTTGTCATTGAAATAGTCACCAGCACGGCTTGCAACAGCTGTGCCCAGGGTGATTTTCACTAAAAAGGTTTGCAGTTAAACCCACTGTGCACACTTTTCCTTAATCTTTGAAGTGGGCCCAATGGTTCCCAAAAACTAAAGGCTTCTGGGGGTTACCCCCCAAACCCCTTAAAAATCTTTTTTTTTTCCCAAACTTTTTCTCACCCTTTTTACCACAGGGTTGGACTAAAGTTTTCTTGGGGCCCAGGCACTTTTTTTCCAGAAACAGCACCGAAAAACTGTAATAATACAAAATATTCCGAGTGATGCTTGGATGTTACCGGGAGGTGCGGTAAACAAGGGGCGGCCACACAGGAGGGACTTGGACCGTCCCGGACGAAAACGTAAGGGGGTTTTTAATCGGTATGCCGGGGCAAAATTTTGCGAAAAAAGTAATCGGTATGCGGAAAAAAATCGCTATTTGTGCCATCGTTATGGGGGGGTCCATGATTCTTGTAGATTAATCCTTAAACTTTTTCTAACGAAATCTACGTTCACGGCATAGCGCCCCCAAACATAGATCTACTTTTTTCACATTTGAAAGATGTAATATAAAATGAAAACTAGTTCGGAGTGTTATGTGTGTGAACTAGATCTACTTTTGGGCAGTTTTAAGGTTAAGGATGTGAAGGCATTCACGGGTTTTGCAACATCACTTTTAAGAAGAACATTCCAATGGTGGTGGCGAGCTCAAGCAAAGGGCTGGCCTTTTTTCCCTCTTTCCCCCCAAGCCGGGTTTTTGTGTAAAGATCTCACCTTTTTCTCGGGATCTTAAGTTTTGAAAAAAAACAGTCTTGTGCTCAGAGATCCAACATAGAAAAGGGGGGTTGACAAGGATATACTTTCTGCCAGATCACTAACTACGGGCAAGGGGGGGACCAGGAGTGTGTAGGAAAATCAACAAAGTTTTTTTTAAAACCCCAACAAGGCATCAAAGTCCCTCGTATAAGATGTTTTTGAGGTCGCCTACAATTATGATATGTTGACATTGTGTTGGAGCAAAGGGATCCACATTTTCATTGGAAAATTGTGGGGGGCTGCTGTTTCCGTGAGGGCTGTACATTTCACAGGCAGGAGATTTAAATACCTTACCCCCCTTTATATACAAAAAAGTGTCACAAGTACATCACCAAACATTGCAACAACCCTTTAACAAATCCATTGAATCCTCCACCTTCCCTCGTTCTCAAAAAAGCAAGGGTCACCCCGATTTCCCTAAAGGAGGAGACCAACAGAGTTGAATAACTATAGGCCAAAAACCAATTTTTCACCCTCTCTCAAAAAAACTTCGAAAAATTAATTCATAAACAATCTACTCCTACCTCATCTCCCAAAACATTCTCAACCCCCGGCAATTGGGTTCGGGCCCAATAAAAATACTAATGATGCTATTATCCCTGCTAGAAATTAAAACCTGCAATGGAAAAAAAATCCCCCTGGGGTCTTCATTTACTTACTAACTTTGATACAGTTGACCATGACTTGCTCCAGAAAAATGTAAAACTATGGGATTAGAGGGCACTCCCCCCAACTACCTCAAGTCTTACCTCAGCAACAGAAGCCCAAAAGTGTAAACGCAAATGGGCAAGCCTTCCGCAAACCAATTACAGTTGGTGTCCCACAGGGGAAATGTCCTTTGGGCCCCCTTCCTTTCTCCTATACATAATGACCTACCCAAAAACTTCGCAATTTCTCAAACCCCACTTTTGAGATGACACTACATACGTCTTCTCCCCTGAGCCCATTTACGCTAGCCAAAACTGTAAACAGAATACAGAAAATATCTACCTGGATGAGGACTAACAAACTTACACTAAACATTGACAAAACCTACTTCATTTAGTTTTGGGAAAAAAGTACAGATGTCCTCTTAACAAAACGATAAACACACCTATCACAAAACAACAGAGGGAAAATTCTTTGGAAACCACCTCGATAATAGCTCAAATTTTATACACATTACAACAAAAAATTTTAAAAAAATTTCCAAGACTGAGGCATACTATCGAAGAACGGGACATGTTCCACGTCAGCCCTCCTGGCCCCTTTTTTCACTCCTTATTTACCCCTGCCACCCATGGGAATTTTTTGCATGGGGGTCAAAAAACAATTAAACCCTCCAGACCACTAATTTCCCCAAAAAAAGGCTGCATTAGAATGAAACAAATTTTCACTACAGGCAACACACCCACCCCTATTTAAAACACCCCCTACTCACCATACAAAACATCCATACTTATTATTGCACCTATTTCATACATAGAAAACTTAACTTGATATTTTAACCCTCCCCTCAAACATTCCCTTGCCAACCTCAACAGAACCATGACCAAAAACAAGGCACAGACACTTTTGTGTTCCCCGTGTCCACTCACTCTAAAACAAAAACCAAAGCACATAAAAGGCCCCAAAAACTGGAATTTATTTCCTGTAAAAAAAAAAAACATACCCGTTTTTTAAATTCAAGTCTCTTCTCAAAATTACTTACTCACTCAAAACCAAAAAAAAACTGAATAACTGAAAACCTTATAAAGTGTTATCCAAAATGTTACTCACAATTTTAAACACATAAAAGTTAAACCTAGGACCCCAAATTTAACTTTGTTATTTTTTTAAATACATACCTAAAGAAACTCCATTCTACTGAATGAACAGAAAGCATGCAACCAATGACCTGTCTTTTTAAAACCATTTGGCTTTATAGTTACTGTTCATAATTCTATCACTGATTTCACATTTCTTAGTTTTTCTTAAGTTAATTTAAGCCACCCGTAATGTATGCATATAAGGGCTTTGGCATGCGCTTTACCCGTATTTTTTTTGTAACCCTGTATTATGCTAAAATTTCTAAATATAGTAAAAAAGGGACTAGTGTTTATGTTCCCCCCCCATCCCTTTTCCCCCCCCTCCCTCCTGTATGGTCAATGTCCATAAGTATCTTGTACCATATGGTCCTTGCACCAATTTTGGACCATTGTACCTATGGGACCATTGCACCCTAGGTACTTGTACCATATGGTCCATTGCCCCTATGGGACCGTTTACTATTTCACCATTTTGGGACCATTGTACCCTATGATACCATTGCACCCTATGGTGCATTGTACCATATGGTACCATTGCACCCTATGGTACCATTGTACCATATGGTACTATATGGTACCATTGTACTCAACACAACCTGCACTAATATTTTCATCATTGTTTTATTTACAATAAACTTGTAAGCAAGTTTTGGTTAGCAATATAATGATAAATTAGCACAGTTATTGTGTTGAATACAATGAATGTACATTTATTTAGAGCCAGGAATGTCTGCATTGTTCATTCTGGACCTTATTTTGAAATTGTCATATTTTTTAATTTTCGTAAAATTGGCCAAATTGCAAATTTCTGACCATGTTATTGGGTAATTGAAATTGGTAAACGGGCAGTTTCTTGTACTCAATCGATAGAAAAAATGGAGTTCTAAAGAAATAGCTATGAGTTTGGTCGAATGAAACAAAGGAATTAGCCGAAAATAGGGCTCAAAGTGGGCGAAATCGCCGATTTGTAAATATCGCCAAGGTCGCTAACTTCGCGAGAGCTTAATTCCGTCAGTTTTCCATCAAATTTCGTATTTTTGGTGTCATTACAATCGGGAAAAGATTCTCTATCATTTCATAAGAAAAAAAAATTTTTTTTTAAATTTTGCGACACCAGGAGACACCTCAGGATTGGGGGTTGCGACAGTCAAGGGGTTAAATATAGGGAGTACTTAGCTGATAAGACAGCTATCGTCCACACAGCCGCCCCTGCAGACGAGGTTTTGAGAAGCTGTCTCATCCACTTCTTAATGGGCTGAAGTAAAGTACAGTGGACCCTCGACCAACGATGGCATCGATTAACGATAAATCCGACTAGCAATACAATTTATCGCAAAAATTTTGCCTCAACTAGCGCTAAAAAACCAGACCAGCGCTATTCGTTCCGTACCATACGCGTCCACTTTGGCCTGAGTGCGCCTCACTTGTCCCTTTGGTGCCAGTGTTTACAAGCCAGCCAGCCACCGTGGTCGCTTCCAAACATACAACTGGAACATTTCATATTATCACAGCCTTTTTAGTGATTGCACCTGCAAAATAAGTCACCATGGGCCCCAAGAAAGCTTCTAGTGCCAACCCTACAGCAAAAAGGGTGAGAATTACTATGGAGATGAAGAAAGAGATCATTGATAAACATGAAAGTGGAGTGCATATCTCTGAGCTGGTCAGGTTGTATAATAAATCCCAATCAACCATCGCTACTATTGTGGGCAAGAAAACGACAATCAAGGAAGCTGTTCTTGCCAAAGGTGCAACTATGTTTTCGAAACTGAATCGCAAGTGATAGAAGATGTTGAGAGACTCTTATTGGTGTGGATAAACAAAAAACAGATAGCAGGAGATAGCATCTCTCAAGCGATCATATGTGAAGAGGCTAGGAAGTTGCATGACGATTTAATTAAAAAAATGCCAGCAACTAGTGGTGATGCGAGTGAATTTAAGGCCAGCAAAGGTTGGTTTGAGAGATTTAAGAAGCGTAGTGGCATTCATAATGTGATAAGGCATGGTGAGGCTGCCAGTTTGGACCACAAAGCAGCTGAAAAATATGTGCATGAGTTCAAGGAGTACATAGACAGTGAAGGACTCAAACCTGAACAAGCGTTTAATTGTGAGGAAACAGGCCTGTTTTGGAAGAAAATGCCAAGCAGGACCTACGTTACTCAGGAGGAAAAGGCACTCCCGGGACATAAGCCTATGAAAGACAGGCTTACTCTGTTGATGTGTGCCAATGCTAGTGGTGATTGCAAAGTGAAGCCTTTATTGGTGTATCATTCTGAAACTCCCAGAGTGTTCAGGAAAAACAATGTCCTCAAGGCTAATTTGTGTGTGCTGTGGAGGGCAAACAGTAAGGCATGGGTCACTAGGGATTTTTTCTATGACTGGTTACACCATGCATTTGCCCCCACTGTGAAAAATTACCTAACTGAAAAGAAATTAGACCTGAAGTGCCTCCTGGTATTAGACAATGCTCCTGGTCATCCTTCAGACGTGGCAGAGTGACTTTCTGCGTAAATGAGCTTCATTAAGGTGAAGTTTTTGCCTCCTAATACCACTCCTCTCCTGCAGCCCATGGTCATTTCCAACTTCAAGAAACTGTACACAAAAGCTATGTTTGAAAGGTGCTTTGTAGTGACCTCAGAAACTCAACTGACTTTAAGAGAGTTTTGGAAAGATCACTTTACCATCCTCAATTGTGTAAACATTATTGGTAAGGCTTTGGAGGAAGTGACTAAGAGGACCTTGAACTCTGCTTGGAAAAAACTGTGGCCAGAATGGGATTTTGAAGGGTTTGAAGCTAACCCTGGGAAGCCTATGCCAGTTGAGGAATCCATTGTGGCACTGGGGAAGTCCTTGGGGTTGGAGGTTAGTGGGGAGGATGTGGAAGAGTTGGTGGAGGAGGACAATGAAGAACTAACCACTGATGAGCTGCTAGATCATCTTCATCAGCATGAGGCCATACCTGAGGAAACTGCTTCGGAGGAGGGGAGAGAGAAATTGAAGAAGTTGCCTACTTCTAAGATTAAGGAAATCTGTGCAATGTGTCTTAAAGTACAAACCTTTATGGATGAAAATCACCCTGACACAGCTACTGCAAGCTGTGTTGTCAACCTGTACACTGACAATGTTGTGAAACACTTTAGAAATGTCATAAAGGAACGGGAGGTACAGGCCTCTATGGACAGATATGTTGTGTGACTCTCAAGCTGGTCCAAGTGGCATTAAAAGAACAAGTGAAGTAACCCCGGAAAAAAAGTTGCTACCTCAAGTCCTAATGGAAAGGGATTCCCCTTTTAAACAATAACTTCCACACTCCTCCCATCCCATCAATCATCACCAGATCTTCAATAAAGGTAAGTGTCATGTATTCTATTCTTAGTATAGTAGTAATTGTGCATGTCTTCTTCAGTTTGTGTGTATTAAAATTAATATTTCATGTGGTAAAATTTTTTTTTTCAATACTTTGGGGTGTAAGGAACTGATTAATTTGATTTCCATTATTTCTTATGGGAAAATTAACTCGATTAACGATTATTTCTATTAACGATGAGCTCTCAGGAACGGATTAATATCAATGGTCGAGGGTCCACTGTATATTAGACATGATTATAAATTACCCCTAGGGGGTGTTATGTCAGCATATTTCATTCACCGATTGCTGACGTACTTCTGACGTACTTCACTGCCAACTATAGGTTGATTACAAACTCCTTGCGACACAAGAACTGCGCAGTCCCCCCGTATTACAAGAAATCTGCAACCCACCTTGCTCTTGTAGCATGAGCTGTGGTGTTTTTTACACCCTCAACAGATATCAGTGACTTGATAGAAGATGAAGTGTCCTTGGATGTCCACGTCTTCCATAGTCTAGGAATACACACACTGGTACACTATGTTCCACAAGGTTTGTCTTTATTGTTCACAGTCTTATCACTAAAGAAGCTGATCACACTTCTCTGTAAGTGTTTATCACGTTTTGTGAGACACTTTGTTCACACTAACGCACGGATCAGTGTTCCTTGTTGGTTATCCTGGCATTAGTGTGACTCCCAGTAGGGTGAAAAGTAATCTGACCTCACTGCCTCCTACGCCGCTGCAGTGCCCCTAGAACATAAAGGAAAAACTGACCTAGTACTTTTTGCTTCTTTGCTAAACTTCCTCCATGAAGCAAAGCAGAATGCTTGATTCATGCTGTCTTAAGCATAGATAACAATGTACACTATCTTTATCATGGTAATAAAGTGGGAGCAGGATTTTCCTTAATTGTCCTGCTAAGGTAAGAGATGGACTGTCTCTTATTAAACTACACTTTGCAACACTGGAGTCTTGCAAGGAGCGACGGCCGCTTGACTATGTCACATACTCGTATTGCATCTGGGATCATTTACTTGCTGTAGCAGTAAACAAGATGCTTCCCCCTTCTGAGAGGGCTGGGCCCCTCAGGGCTGAAAGGGCTGAAGGGGCTGATACCCCCCTCCTGGAGAAAATTTCTCCACATGGACCTGAAAGGGTTAAGTATGTTGTTGAATGTAAGATAGGAGCAAAGTCACATGTGTATTATTTTTTCGAATATCTAGGAAAGTAAGGGCAAGTTTGACAGGGGTCTATAGTTGTTCAAGTCAGTTGGATCACCTCTTTGTAGACTGGGGTGACCTTTGCTGTCTTGAGTATAGATAGAAGGTTGAGGATGCTACAAATTTGTTAAACATTGTTGCAATAATGGGTGACAGCTCATGTGCAGCTTTTTTTTATATGAATGGTGGCAAGTTATCTAGATCAGCTGCTTGTTTTTTAATGATTAATGACAAGTGAAACTATAAGTGGAATTAGTTGGAGCTAGATATAGAGTATTTGGGTAGTTTGCTAGTGAAGTACTCGTCGGCTGGGTATTTGAGCTAGGAATTTGACTTGCTAGCTTTGATCCTACAGTAGAGAAGAAGACATTAAATTTGTCGGCCGTGTCTACAGTTGTTTTGTGATGTTTATCTGGTTCAGTTAAGGTTATCTCTCTATTTAAAAATGGTTTCCTAGAGCCCAAAATTTTGGAGAGGGTTTGCCAGGTACTTTTCATATCACCTTCATTCACTAAATCTATTTTCGTAATACATTTTGCTTTGATTTTCGTATTAGTTTTGTGAGTATTGAGTGTATCTTCTAGTAAATTCTTTAGTAATTAGGCATAATCTGAACTGTTTTTCGAGTTGGTGTTTTTTATTAATAGATTTGAGGATACTTTTTGTTAGCCATGGGCTGTTTAGTCTTTTCTGTGATCTGTTTTGTTTTGATTGGACAATACTTGTTATAGAGGTATAGGGTTTTTATGTAAGAAAATTTGACATCTTTATCAATATTATACTGTCAGCTAGCTCTCTCTGCCAATCAGTGGCACCTAGTGCTAGTTTTAGGTTGTTTATCGATGTGTCATCATGCAAGCGAAATGAAATCTTTCTTGTTTTTTAAGGCAGTTTAGATAAGTTGGTTATGAGAAAGGTAGGGTAGTGGTCTGTGGTGTTATCTGTGATTATACCTGCTTGTAGTGGGGATATTATGTTGGTCCAGATATGGTCAAGTAATGAGGCACTTGTCTCAGAGATTCTGTTGGCTTCATTATATAGGGTAGCAACAAGCTGTTGTTCATAGCATTGTAAAATCAGCTACTGGAGGGTTAGTTGCTTGGATGAGGTTTATGTTGAAATCTCCTGCTAGTATCAGATGGTGTTTATTCAACTCTGATTCAATTATCATGTTTCTAAGGTTGTAAAGTAAAAGGACACAAGTGAAACTAATGTGACTTTTTATTGTGGCAACGTTTCGCTCTCCAGGAGCGTTGTCAAGCCGTTACAAACAGTACATATACACAGAGGGTATATGTAAGCCCAGAGTGAGGTGCAATACTAGTGGTAGTAGTAGTAGCAGTAATATAAGTTGTAGTAGTAGTAATACAATATGGTAAAACAGTTAACTTGCACATGAGTAAAAGGATATAAAAGCTATTACTTGGGTAACAAAAATAGGTTAGACAAATATTTTTATTGGAGGCTGGATAGAGAAGGCCGGTTTCAATGTTCACTCTCTGTAATGTGCTTGTGTAGTATTAACAGGAAAGACTATGTGATGGCAGGGTTTACAGTTTTCAGGAGGATTCTTCCTAAGACTTCAGAGAAGGTGAAGCTGCTTTTGTTTTGTTTAATTGTGTTAGAAACAGCGATTAGTGCTGATTCAAGGCACTTGCGTCTGCAGAAATTAGTTTCTTTGATCATTAATTGGGCGTCCCTAAATTTCATGAGATGATTGGTGGAATTTCGGTGTTGTACACAGGCATTCTTCAAGTTATTGTTCCTATAATGCATAAATGTGTTCATTGAGGTGGGTGTCAAGGTTTCTTGCTATTTCACCTATAAAAATCTTGTCGCAGCCTCCACTGGGTATAGTGTAAACCCCTGCGTTGACTGGTTCATGGTGCTTTGATTTTGTCCTGGTTAGATCCTTTTATTGACAAAATCAAAGCACCACGAACCAGTCAACGCATGGGTTTACACTATACCCTTTGGAGGCTGCGACAAGATTTATGTAGTGAAACAGCAAGAAACCTTGACACTCGCCTCAATGAACACATTTATGCATATAGGAACAATAACTTGAACAACGCCTGTGTACAACACTGAAATTCCACCAAACATCTCATGAAATTCAGAGACGCCTAATTAGTGATCCAAGAAACTAATTTCCCCGATGCAAGTGCCTTGAATCAGCGCTAATCGCTGTTTCTAACACAAACAAAACAAGGCAGCTTCACCTCTCTGAGGGCTTAGCAAGAATCCTCCTGAAAACAGTAAACCGTACCATCACATAGTCTCTCCTGTTAATACTACACAAGCACATTACAGAGAACGAACATTGAAACCGGCCTTCTCTATCCAGCCTCCAATAGAAATATTTGTCTAACCTATTTTTTATGTTACCCAAGTAGTAGCTTTTATATCCGTTTACTCATGTGCAAGTTAACTGTTTTACCATATTGTATTACTACTACTACAACTTCTGCTGCTGCTGCTGCTGCTGCTGCTGCTGCTGCTGCTGCTGATGATGATGATGATGAGATGATGATAAATGAATGATGACATCACATCACATCATCATCATCACATCATCAATCATCATCATCATCACATCATCATCATCATCATCATCATCATAAACATCATCATCATCATCACATCATCATCATCATCATCATCATCATCATAAACATCATCTCATCACATCATCATCATCATCATCATCATCATCATCATCATCATCATCATCATCATCATCAATCATCATCATCATCATCATCATCATCATCATCATCATCATCACCCATCACAATCATCATACATCATCATCATCATCATCATCATCATCATCCATCATCATCATCATCATCACATTGCGCCTCACTCTGAGCCTATATATACCCTCTGTGTCCATGTACGGAGAGCAAAACGTTGCCACAATAAAAGTGTCAAATTAGTTGCACTTGTGTCCTTTACTTTACATATTGTCGGTTATTCTACCAACATTTTTAAACAATGTTTTCTAAGGTTACTGCTAAAAGTGTAAGTACAGTTTTTGGGTGTGTGGTAGTCTGTAGACTGCATCAACTGTTATAGGTTTCTTAAGTGTTCTTGAATGTAAATTTAGCTATTTTATATTCGCTCTTTTCGTCCCGTGCGTTAGTTGATTTCATGCATTCTAGTTCATCAGAGTAATATATGCAGTGCCTCCCTGGATTGGGCAGGCCTGTAGTTATGTATGGCTGTGTAACCAGGTATGGTAATTTTTTTTTTAACAAGTCGCCATCTCCCCCCAAGGCAGGGTGACCTAAAAAAAAAAAAAATCCCCAAAAAGAAAATACTTTCATCATCATTCAACGCTTTTCACCTCACTCACACATAACACTGTTTTTGCAAAGGTGCTCAGAATACAACAGATTAAATATATACACTTATAAAGATACACAACATATCACTCCAAACTGCCAATGTCCCAAAACCCATCCTTAAAGTGCAGGCATTGTACTTTTTCCATTTCCAAACTCAAATCTGGCTTATAAAAAATAACCGTTTCCCTGAATCCCTTCACTAAATATTACCCTGCTCACACTCCAACAGCTCGTCAGGTCACAAATACGATTCGTCTCCATTCACTCCTATCTAACACGCTCACAAAAGCTTGCTGGAAATCCAAGCCCCTCGCCCACACAACCCCTTTTAACCCCCTCCCCCCAACCCTTTCGAGGATGACCCCTACCCCGCTTCCTTCCCTTACAGATTTTTTACGCTCTCCATGTCATTCTACTTTTATCCATTCTCTCTAAATGACCAAACCACCTCAACAACCCCTCTTCACCCTCCAATACTTTTTTTAACTCCACACACTCTCCTAATTTTCCCCACACCGAAATTTCGCATAATATTTTTCACCACACATTGCCCTTAAACAAGACATCTCCACTGCCTCCAACTGCCTCCTCGAGGGAGTATTTACAACCCATGTTTCACCCCAATAACAGTGTTGGTACCACAATACTTTCATACTTTCCCTTCTTTTCCTCCATATAAATGTTCTTTGTCTCCACACATACCTCAATGCACCACTCACTTTTTTTTCTCTCATAAATTCTATGATTAACCTCACCTTCTAAATCCATCCGCGATACGTCAACTCCCAAATATCAGAAAAAAATTCACTTCTTCCATACTCCTCTTCCCCAATTTGATATCCATTTTTCTTATCTGAATCATTTGATACTCTCATCACCTTACTCTTTTCTATATTCACTTTCAACTTTCTACCTTAAAACACCTCCCAAACTCATCCACTAACCTCGCAGTTTTTCCCTTTTGAATCACCCATATGCACAATATCATCAGCAAAAAGTAACTGTGTCACTTCCCATTTTGTATTTGATTCCCCATAATTTAATCCCACCCTCTCCCCAAACAAACCCCAGCGTTTACTTCTTTTTATACTCCACTATAAATATATTAAACAACCATGGTGACATGACACATCCCTGTCCCAAGAACTAAATTTTACCAGGGAAGTAGTCTCCCTCCCCTTCTACCACCCTAAAACCCGAGCCTCACTGTCCTCACAAAAACTCTTTACAGTATTTAAATAACTTACCACCTATTCCATATACTTGCAACATCTGCCACATTGCTCCCTTATCCACTCAGTCATATGCCTTTTCTAAATCCATAAATGAAATAAAAACTTCCCTACCTTTATCTAGATACTGTTCACATATATGCTTCAATGTAAACACCTGAACAACACATCCCCTACCCCTCTGAAACCTCCTTGCTCATCTCCAGTCCTACATTCTGTTTTACCTATAATTCTTTCAATTACCCTACCATACACTTTTCCTGTATACTCAGTAAACTAATTCCTCACAATTTTTACAATCTCTTCGTCTCCCTTCCCTTTATATTAACCCCTTCAGGTCCAAGGCCAAATCTGAAGTGGTGCCCCAGTGTCCAAGAATTTTCAAAAACAAAATTTGTTATTTTTTCTTATGAAATGGTAGAGAATTTTTTTCTGAAGTAATAAAACAAAAAGTATAAAATTTTTGATGAAAAATTGACGAAATTATGCTCTCGCGAATTTTGATGTGCCCAGCGATATTTACGAATCGATGTTTTTTGCCGACTTTGACTCCTATTTTAAGGCCAATTACATTATTCCAGTAAACCAAATTCTTAGCTATTTCACTAGTATTACATCTATTCTATCGTTTGAGCACAAAATCCCCAAAGTAAACTGTTTCAACTACAAAATAAGTGATGGGAAATTGTTAATTTGGCCAATTAACACAAAGTTCAAAATATTCCAATTTCAAAATAGGGTCCAGAATAAACAATGTAGGTATTCCGGAACAAACTAACACTTCCTCCTGTTCATTAGTTACTTTTGAGGCTTTACAAATAAATTCCATTTGATTTTTTATTCACATAATGAATTTTATTAATCAACCCCAAAAAAATAGAAGTTTTAAACTGTAATGCAATACTGTATAATTGTAAAATATCATCACCAATTTGTGAATGTACAGTGGACCCCCGCATAAACGATTTTATCCGTGCAAGAGGGGTAATTGTTAGTAAAATAATCGGTATGTGAATGAATTTTCCCCATAAGAAATAAGGAAATCAAATTAATCCGTGCAAGACACCCAAAAGTATGAAAAAAAAATTTTACCACATAAATATACATTTTCCCACACACAAAGAGAAGGATACATGCACATGTAGAGTAGTACATGCACAGTATATAATTGTGCATGTACTAGTCTACTAAATGAAGAAAAAAAGACACTTACCTTTATTGAAATGCAGCAATGACTGATGAGACACTGTGTCCTGGAGTTTCCTTTTCCTCCTGAGTACTGTAGGTCCTGTTTGGGATTTTCTTCCAGAACAGGCCTTATCACACTGTGTAATGCCACTACGATTCCTTAAATCTCCAAACCAACCTTTGCTGGCTTTAAATTCACCATATAGCACTAGTTCCAGGGATTTTTCCCTGTTCACCTGGGGTTAGTCGACTTGTGTGGTTGCATCCTGGGGGACAAGATTAAGGACCCCAATGGGAAATTTAAATTAGAAAAGTCTTCGATGACACGACTTTTTTGGGTTTCCTGGGGGGCAAATCCTCTGGGGTTTAAATTTTTTCTTGTATTCCAATAAGCCACACCAACAACGGTGCTACAGCACCAGCAGCAGCTGACGGTGGTAACAGCAGCAACAGACGATGCTACAGCAGCAGCAGACGATGCTACAGCAGCAACAGACATGTTTCAGCAGCAGCAGACGATGCTACAGCAGCAGCACACTGACGGGGTACAGCAGCAACAGACGATGCTACAGCAGCAACAGACGATGTTTCAGCAGCAGCAGACGATGTTACAGCAGCAGCAGCAGCTGACGGTGGTACAGCAGCAACAGAAAGAGTTACAGCAGCACAGACGATGCTACAGCACAGCAGCAGCTGACGGTGGTCAGCAGCAACAGACGACGCTACCCGCAGCAACAGACGATGTTACAGCAGCAGCAGACGATGCTACAGCAGCAGCAGCACTGACAGTGCAGCAGCAGCAGCACAGCAGCAGCTGTACCCCAATAGTAGAGATGGTTGATTGGGGTTTTTATACAACCTGGCCACTCGGGGACACGCACTCCACTTCAACTTATCAATGATCTTTTTCTTCATCTCTATTGTAATTCTCACCCTTTTTGCTGTAGGGTTGGCACTAAAGCTTTTTTGGGGCCCATGGTCACTTATTTTCCAGAAAAAGCACCGAAAACACGTAATAATACGAAATATTCCGATTGTATGCTTGGATGTTACCGCGGAGGCTGGCTGGTAAACAATGCCACCGGCGGAACATGTGAGCGTGGCTCAGGCCGCACATTGGACGCGTCTCGGACGAAAATCGGTGAGCGGGTTTTTAAGCGGTATGTGAGGCAAAATTTTTGCGATTAAAGCAAGCGGTATGCGGATTAATCGCTATGTGATGCCATCGGTATGCGGGGGTCCACTGTATATTAGACCCACCAGCTGGCGTGTATTAGACGTGTGAGGTCGTTTGTTTACTCTTGAATATCGGCAAAAATTTAAAATTTCCGCTATTTTTAAACTCAGTTTCAAGCCGTTTCCAGTGCTGAAACCAATCAAAATCATCACTATTTCTGTAACATGTCTTCCTTTCTATCAAATGAGACCAAGAAATCGCAAATACAACTATAAAAAACATAGGAAAAAACACTGCAAAGTCGCTGTTTTAATCGAAAAATCATCATTTTAGTTTTTTTTTCTCTCATACACAGTGTGCTGCAGGATTTGTTTTATGTGGTGCACACATACCACATAGATGTATTCTCTCATATCTAGGCCCAAATGTACCACTCTCAGTTTATCATAGTGAGCTGAGCTCATGACGTAGATCTACGGTTTGGACCCTGAACGTAAAGCCTAGATCTACGGGACGGACCCTTGAAAGGGTTTAAGGGACTGTACATGCTCTCCACGAATCCCTAGGTACCTTCCCCTCTTTCATACTTTTATTAACCCTTTCAGGGTCCAAGGCCCAAATCTGGAGTCACGCACCAGTGTCCAAGAATTTAAAAAAAAAAAAATTTGTTATTTTTTCTTATGAAATCGTAGAGAATCTTTTTGTGAAGGTAATAAAACAAAAAGTACGAAATTTGGTGGAAAATTGACGAAATTATGCCTCCGCGAATTTTGATGATCAGCGATATTTACGAATCGGCGATTTTTCCGACTTGACTCCCATTTTAGGCCAATTACATTATTCCAATCAACCAAATTCTTAGCTATTTCACTAGTATTACTTCATTCTATCGATTGAGCACAAGAAATCGCCAAGTCAAAAACTTTTTCAACTACAAAATAAATGATCAAAATTTGTTAATTTGGCCAATTAACCAAATTTTAAAAATTTTCCCCCAATTTTAAAAATAGGGTCCAGAAAAAAAAAGTGGGGCTTCCGGGCACAAAAACTAACATTTCCTCTTTTTTCCTTAAATTTTATGTTTTTTTGGGGTTTTACAAAAAAATTTTCCCTTTTGTTTTTTTTTTCCAAAAAATTTAAATTTTTAAATTCACACCAAAAAATAATGATTACGGTTTTTGAAAAACTGTAAAAATTTTTTTAAAAAATATCATCACCATATTTGTGAATTATATTAGAACCCACCACTGACGGTATTAAACGTGTGAGGTGGGTTTTTTTTTCCTCTTGAATTCGGAAAAAATTTTAACTTTTTTCCGCAAACTTTAGCTTTTTTTTCCAAGCCATGTCCATGCAAAAACCCAATAAAAATTAAAACCTTTTTCCCTGTAAAGGGTTTTTTCCCTTCAATAAAATGAACCAAAAAAACGCAAATACAACTAAAAAAAACATACGAAAAACACGAAAATTTGCTTTTTTAAATCAAAAAAATCATGTTTTCATTTTTTTTCTCATTAAAACACAGTGTGCGCAGGATTTGTTTTATGGGGGCACACATACCACATAGATGAAATTCTCTCATATCGGGCCCAAAGGGACCATCCCGTTTATCGAGTAGCTGAGCCAGGGCGTAGATCTAAGGGTTTTGGAAACCTCACCGTAAAGCCGTAGAAAAAAGGGGACCCCCCCCAAAGGGAAAAACCCAAAGAACCAACAACTCCAACACTATACCCCCCCCCCCAATTTTTATTTTTAACTGCACAAAACATCCCAAAACCCCGCCATTTTGGTTTTGGGGAAAAAAAAAACCCAAAAAATTGATGAAAATTTGAAAAATGAAAAGACCTGCTTTACACAGCATTGGAAAATCGGAAAAACCCGAAAGGAATTTTTTTTGGGACCAAAAAAATTTTTTGAAAACAGTAGACCACGGCTCCACCCCACAAACTTGACCATTAAAAATAAAGGGGCCATGGGGCGGCAAAATTAAAATCCCCCCTTACTAATGGGTACCGTATGTCCCCCCAAAATTAAAGACACAGAAACCCCCACAAAACGGCCACTTTGGAATTTTTGGAGTTCCGCAGGGAATTTTCCCTTGGACCCCCTCTTCCCTCTTTTAAAATCAATGATTTTCCCCCAAAAACCTATCCCAACACCTAAAACCCCCTTTTCCCTTTTCTGACGACATGACTAATGCCCTCTCTCACTTTTAATCTTCCCACCCTCAACACCATTTTTAAATTTGGGGAGCTGCTCAAAATATCGATTTGGGGAAGACACCCGATAAACTTACATTTAAACACTGACAAAACCTACTAAAATTTATTTTTTGGTAGAAGAGCAGGTGTTGTGAAACCCCAAAACCCTTAAGATCGACAACCCCAAAAATTTTGCCGGGACAAAATTTGAGGCAAATTCATGGCCTAACTTCGACAAAAACCCTTTAAATTTCGGGCCCCCATACCCCAACACAGAAAACCCAAAAAAGTTGGATCCTTTTCCAAGAATGATACTACGTGTGGGAAAATTTCCCTTCTCACACTATCCCAATTCACCCCTTTTAAACCTTTACCCCCCTTTATGCAAAATTGGGGCTTTGGGAAAACCACTCCCGAAACACACCAAAGCCAATAAAAACCCCCAAAAAAAAAACTGTAGTAAGAAAAAACACAAAACCCCCATCCCTGGCAGCACCCCCCCCACTCCTTTCATAGATCAATCCTTACTCCCGTTTCAGAAAAATCCACATTTAAAAAAACTGTGCAATCTACATCTACAGGCCCTTTAAAATTTCCCAAATTTTAACCTTGACCTAAAATGCTTTCTTGAAAAGTTGTGCAGGACCCACAGGCATAAAAACCAAAAACAAACATCCTACGACATTCCCGTGTCCGACTAAACCTTTTCCAAAAAACAGTGTAGAAGTCAAAGGCCCTAAAACTGGGAAAACGCTACCTGAAAACCTAAACCCGCAGACACATTCAACACCTACAAAAAATACCTTTTGAAAAAAAATCTTATCCCCTGTAAAACCCCGTCAAACTAACTAAGTAAAAAACCACCTGGTGGGGGGCACACTTTTCGCTCACCACTCGTTTTACTAAAAAGCACAGAAAAAACGAAACTTAATCCTTTAAAAAAATGGGAAACCAAACCCAGTCATAAATTTGCCTGGGACTATAAGCACAGAAATACAATCTTAATCTTAAAATAATGAATCCAAACTATCCCCTAAAATTTTTCCCTTTTATACTCCCCAAAAAAGAAACTATGTATTGTGCCAAAACAAAAGCATTCACATGCTAAACTTTACAAACTATAAATTTTGTCCCCTTAGGGATTTAGCCAACTTACTCCCATAATTTTTAAAAAATTTAAGGGGTTTAAAATTAAACTAATTTGCCCCGAAATGCCTACCATGCTAGGGCCCAAATGGCCCCCCCTTGTAATTTGTATTTTATTTACCTGGGAAACCACAAAAATAACCCCATGCTGAAGGCTCTGAAAAAAAGGCAGATCTAAACCAGGTGGGGCTAGGAAAGAGATGAGGGAACCTGCTCTGTTCTCTACTCTGTCAAAAAATTGCGATGAGATGGGGGCCAAGCAAACCGAAAGGGGGAAAACATATGCAACAGTTAGGGACCCTTTTTTCGAAACGGGTTTTGCCTACACAGTACTTCTTTTAGTTTGGTTTTCAGAAAAGTTTATAGAAGCAGAAAAAACTTGAAGACGATGTTTAAACAGTCCATCACCCTTGAAGGGTTTTAGGGGGGCAGTCTCTTTATCTGGAGAAGAGTATTGGGGGCCCTATCTGAAAAAATAGGAGTTGAAGTGACTGGTGGGGCCCTATACTGCCAAAGGGGGTGGGAAAATGCAGGGACTGCAAAACCAAGGGGATCTTGGTACAGAACAGGGAACCCCAAATTGGACAACATCTACTATGAGAAAAAGGCTGGGTTTTTAGAGGGGTGTGAACCCCCCAAAAACTACATTTTTTAAACCCCCTACTAGTGGCCTACATTTTACCTCCTGGGGGTACATAAGGCCCATCCGTCACTTCAACCCCCATATTGTTTCAGGGCCCATGGAACCCAAAACTCCTTTTCCAGACTGAGGGACTGACCACCTCAAAAAATTTACAGGATGGACTGATTTCTCGCCCTTTAAGTCTCTTTTGCTTCATCAGCTTTTCTGTAAATCAACTGAAGAAGCCCACTTTTGTAGGCGAAAAGTTTCGAAATAAAGATACCAAACGTTGCATAGGGGTCCCTTTCCTAACAACCTTCGGGTTTTTTACCATTTTAATATTCAAACCAAAAATGGGTAAAACTCTATTTTGGGGCTAAAATTTGCCTCGTACAAATCTTGCAACCTCTACTGTTACAGAAGGAGATGCATCAAAGGGGGCTGTAAGCATAACTCCCTGAAAACGTAATGACATGAAAAGGGAAGCAAACCACACCAAGGGGGGATTGGGAACCCCCACTTTCAAAAGTTCATCCCTGTTGTCGGGATGGTTTGTACTGTAGGCCTTTCCCACCAACCCATTTGCCCAAAAATTACAATTTTGGTTCTTCAAGTTCATTTGGAGTCAGATTTAACCCCCAGGGTATCAACTACGTCCCCAGGTTTCCAACACTCCCCATTCATTTTTACTATTGCTCCAGCATAAACCAAACATGGGTGCCACAGTCCCCCCCCCCCCAACCCCTTTGGGGTTTTTCCCAGGGGGAAATGTTCCCTGTGTGGCATGCCAAAAAGTATGTTACAATTTAATTTTAGCATTAAAAAAAAAAAAAAAGTCACACTCCCAAAATAGGCTGTCTCCCAAAAAGGAACCGGTGCTAAGGGGTTTTTTTGATTAAAGAGTGCCCTTTGTTTTAAAAAGAAACCCTTTGGTTTTTGACCAATCACAGGGAGCCCGCCAAATGCTGAGGCAGTGTGGTTTTACTTTTGATCAGCAAATTTGGCAGACTTGCCTACCCCGCCATTGAGTACGGGGCACTCCCCTCTGACTTTTGCTGTGCCCCTTTACCGTTGTGTACATTATTATTCCATCTGTAATAGTGTACATATTTTGTATATAATGGGTGAAGGTAAAATAACTTATAGTCTAATCTCTGAGTTTTTGTTCCAACCCATAGACCAGGTCACTTTTTGCTTATGAGTGATTCTAAAGAAAAACGAAAGAGGTTAGTGAGGGAATTTGGAGTGGTGTAAAGGTAGAAAGTTGAAGTTGAATATAGAAAGATTAACCTTTGAGGGTTGACAGCCCTCTTGAGAATTGTTCTCGGGTTGGCCAAATTTAAAAAAAAAATTTTTTTTTTCTTATGAAAAGATAGATAATCTTTTCCCAAATAATGACACAAAAGATGAAATTTTGATGGAAAACTTACGAATTAAGCTCTCGCGAAGTTAGCGTCTCGCGATTTTAGCATCGCGATTTGCCACTTGCCCTATTTTCGGCCAATTCCAATGTACATAAGTCGACAAAAATCAAAACGATTTCTCTAGAACTTCATTTTTTCTATTGAATGAGTACAAGAAACCACCCATTTACTGATTTCAGCTTTTCCAATACAGTGGTCAAAATTAGCAATTTTGCCAATTTCACACAAATTTCAAAAGATGCCAATTTCCAAATAGGGTCCAGAAAAAAACAAGAAAGACTTTCCTGGTACTAAAATAACATTTCCTCTGTTCGTTAGTCACATCCCCAGGCCCCTCTTATATTCTTTGGCTTTCCACTTTCAATTTTTATTCTTACAAAAAAATAGAAGATTTACTGTTATGCAGACTACGCATTAGTGTAGAAATGGTATAAATTATATCAGCGCACTTGTGAAAGAATATTAGACTCATCAGTTGATGTGTATTGGACGCTTGGCATGTTTTTGTTTACTTTTGAACTTTGGTAAAAGAACATTTCTGCTACTTTGAGCTCAATTTCAAGGTACTTTTCATTGTAAAACCAGTCAAAATCATCTCAATTTCTGTAATATGTCTTCCATTCTATAAAATGAGACCAAGAAAACTAGAATACGATAATAAATATACGAAAATACAGTGCAAAGTCGCTGTTTTATTCCAAAAACACAGTCAAAGTTTTTTTTTTCTCATTATGCACTGTGTGCTGCAAGACTTTTTTTTTTTATACTGCGCACACTGACCACATAGACCCATTCTTTCATATGTATGCCTACCAGCTTTCTCCCACTAGATTTGAGGGCGCTAGAATTTAGGCGTACTAGTACGTCAAGAACCCTGGGTCGTAAGCCGTACAAGTATGGCCGAAACCCTCAAAGAGTTAAGGTGATGAGGGTATCAAATGATTTAGATAAGGAATAATTGGATATCAAATTGGGGAAGAGGAGTATGGAAGAAGTGAATGTTTTCAGATACAGTGGTCCTTCAATTATCGTCCTTAATCTGTTCCTGGAAGTGGGACTTTTTATCGAAATAGACGATTTTTGAATGAATTTTCCCCATAAGAAATAATGTAAATCCAATTAATTCGTTGCAGACACCCAGAAGTATCAACAACAATTTTCTTTTTTTTACCTAAAAGATAGATTTACATGCACAAAAGAATGAACATTCAACATGACAGTTACCTTTATTGAAGGTTTTTGTTGATGAATGGAAGACAGGGAGGAGGAGAGAGGGAAGAGAGGTTATTGTTTGGAAGAGGAATCCCCCTCCATAAGGACTCTAGGTCACTTCAGGGGTCACTTCCCTAGCATAAATACAGATTTGCATGCAGAAAAAAATTTCCCAAAAGAATGTAAAGCACTAATAAAATATATAAATGAACATTGGTAATAGAGGTAGTTGATGAGTGGAACAGTCTGCCTAGTAGGGTGATCGAAGCTAAAACATTGGGTAGTTTCAAATTTAGGTTGGATAAATACATGAGTGAGAGGGCTTGGATTTGAGTCGGACTTGCACCTGAGCTTATTGCTTGGGTAGCATTTGTTGTTAGTGGGTTGGATTTGTGAAGGACTGGCCTAGTATGGGCCAGCAGGCTTGTTACAGTGTTCCTCCTTTTTTATGTTCTAAAAGCTATGGCTTAGGTAGTTTCAAATTTAGGTTGGATAAATACACGAGTGAGAGGGGTTGGATTTGAGTCGGACTTGCACCTGAGTTTATTGCTTGGGTAGTATTTGTTCTGTTAGTGGGTTGGATTTGTGAAGGACCGGCCTAGTATGGGCCAGCAGGCCTGTTCCAGTGTTCCTACTTTATTAAGTTCTTATTTAACATCACACTTACCAGTAGGGTGATCAAGGCTAGGACCTTGGGTAGCTTTAAGAAGAGATTGAACAAATATATGAGTTGGAGGAGCTGAGTTTGATTTGTGTCATTGGGTACAGGAGTAAATTCTTGGGTAGCTTTGGGTAGAGGTCATTTTGATAAGGACCTGCCTTGTATGCGCCAGTAGACCTGCAGTGTTCTTCCATTGTTATGTTCTTAGTGGGAAGGATTGTAAATGACCTGCCTAGTATGGGCCAGCAGGCCTACTGCAGTGTTCCTCCTTTCTTATGTTCTTATTGGCGATTTGTTTGTGTGAGGGTGGGATGGCAAGTTTATTGTTGGAGAATATGACACTAATATCAACTCTTTGGCTTATTTATCTATCACAATTCAACTAATATGACATAATAAGCAATATTAATAACATAGAAACATTGAATATACTCTAGAATGAATAAAATAAGTCATTACGTATGTCATGAGAGGTGTTGTGTTGTTGTTGGGTATATAAAGGCCACTGAGAGTAAGCCGTCCATAATGGTGGTGAAGCAGCAGCTGAGGCAGCGGTATTTTCTGTAGCCCTAAAATTAACTAATATTACTGTCACGAGGGACATGGTTATTAACCCTTTGACTGTTTCAGGCCCCTCTCTGAAACTGTCATTCTATGTCGCCAAATATTCAAAAAAAAAAAAAATTATTTTTTCTTATGAAAATGTTAAGATTATTTTCTGAGTGGTTTAGTCCAAAAAAAAAAATTTTTGCCATTGGTACTTACCGAGATATAGAGCCGTGAAGTTTGCAGAAAATGAGCCGCGTATGGCAACAGCGGCGACTGCCGCTCACCCGGTAAACTTTAGTTTACTTGTATTTGAAGGTTTGTTGTTTTTTTCACTATTTTATTTTTTCACATAACTTATGTGGCCTATGAGACCAAAGTAAGGTGCAATGTTATATATACACTCGTTGTATACAACACAATAAGCACAACAAACATAATTATCAATATATTGTTTACAAAACTTGTTTACAAAAACAAACAAACAAACAAACAAACAAACAAACAAACAAACAATTCTTCTTCTTCTTCTTCTTCTTCTTCTTCTTCTTCTTCTTCTTCTTCTTCTTCTTCTCCTTCTCCTTCTCCTTCTCCTTCTCCTTCTCCTTCTCCTTCTCCTTCTCCTCCTTCTTCTTCTCCTCCTCCTTCTTCTCCTCCTTCTCCCCTTCTTCTCCTTCTTCTCCTTCTTCTCCTCCTCCTTCTCCTCCTCTCCTTGTGTGCGAGTGTGTGGCTTATAATTGTTTTGAGTCAGAAGTCGGCAGCTGTCAAAGTGACATATTATCTCATTAGTCACTACCCCTACCCCTGTCAAAACAATGGGGTCGGATGCTGCTTCCCCTCCTCCATTCTATCTAATTATCTTTCTCCCTCATTCTATATCTTTCAATCTGTCTCTCTTTCTGTCTGCCTATCTCTGTCTCACAGGTACACATAAATACAAGTATACATAGTGTAAATTACCTAGGATAACCCAAGAAATCCAGACAAAGTGCTATACTCTGCTTGAAGATGTGAGTAAACGTGATGACACAGTCTTGTGGCTCTCTCTGAGACAGAGAGCTAGATGGACAGACAGGGAGCTTGACAGACAGACAAATAGACAGACAGAAATGTTTGTGTACCAGCAAAAACAAAGGGAGGCGATGGTCATGTAATATTACTCTCCTTTACGCTCATCAAAGTCAGCTCTTAATCAGATGTTATCTCCCCTTATCTTGTCACTGTCATGGGGTGGACTTTTTTTTTTCTTGCTTCAAGGGAACAATATTATTACATCTTCTTCTTCCTCCTCCTCCTCCTCCTCTTCTCCTCCTCCTCCTCCTCTTCCTTCCCTCCTCCCTCCTCCTCCTCTTCCTCCCCTCCCCCCCTCCTCCTCCTCCATTGCTTTTGGTCTCAAACTCCTCCAAATCATGAAATTGATCTTCACTGACACTTCCATCTGTGTTAGAGCATCACTTGGGAAGAGGAAGAGTCCCAAAATTTGCTGGGGAATCACATATTTCTTACCACTAGACATGCTGAAAAAATGACAACTGAAATGGCATTCCCACAAATGCACCCCTGGTCCCCGTTTTTTTTTTTATGGTG
>NC_069403.1:4844758-4888933 GCF_026875155.1 Cherax quadricarinatus | reverse complement strand
CCCCCTTTGGTAAAAAATGTGAGGAAACTAATTTATGAAAAAGTTTGTAGAAAAATACAAAGATGGTGGTGGTAGAGTGGAAGCAGTTGTCATAGTGGTTGATGGTGGTAGAAGGTAGTAGTGATGGTGGTAACAGTTGTAATAGTGGTAGAAGGTTGTAGTGATGGTGGTAGAGGGTTCCTTCTTTAGTGATTCAGCGATTCTACCAACTCCTCCAATGTTGTTGGAGTTATATAAGAACATAAGAATGGAGGAACACTGCAGAAGGCTTACTGGCCCATGCGAGGCAGGTCCTTATCAAAACGACCTCTACCTAAAGCTATCCAAGACATAACTCCCATACCCAATGACACCAATCAAACCCAGCCCCTCCCACTCATATACTTGTCCAATCTCTTCTTAAAGCTACCCAAGGTCCTAGCCTCTATCACGCCACTGGGAAGACTGTTCCACGCATCTACAACTCTGTTAGAAAACCAGTACTTACCTATGTCCTTTCTAAATCTAAATTTATCCAATTTAAATCCATTATTTCTGGTTCTTACCTGGTTTGACACCCTCAGTACTTTATTAATATCTCCCTTGTTTATGTCTCATAAACACGCTAGATAACAGGGATATCTTGCTACTCCAACTTACACTTTGGTCACACTTCACAGACATGCACATGCATATATATATACATACATCTAGGTTTTTCTCCTTTTTCTACATAGCTCTTGTTCTTCTTTATTTCCTCTATTGTCCATGGGGAAGTGGAAAAGAATCTTTCCTCTGTAAGCCATGCGTGTCGTATGAGGCGACTAAAATGCCGGGAGCAATGGGCTAGTAACCCCCTTTCTCCTGCAAAAATTACTAAAAAAAGAGAAGAAGAAAAACTTTATAAAACTGGGATGCTTTGAATGTGCGTGGATGTAGTGCAGATGACAAAAACAGATGATTGCTGATGTTATGAATGAAAAGAAGTTGGATGTCCGGGCCCCTAAGGAAACAAAGCTGAAGGGGGTGGGGGAGTTTCGGGGGGGGAAATAAATGGGATTAAATCTGGAGTATCTGAGAAGTTAGAGCAAAGGAAGGGGTAGCAGTAATGTTGAATGATCAGTTATGGGGAAAGGGGAAAAGAATATGAAGTGTAAATGCAAGAATTATGTGGATTAAAGTAAAAAAGGGTTAAAGGGACAAAGTGGTCAAAATAAGCGTGTAATGCAACCTGGGGGGAAGAGAGGAATGCAGAGGAGAGAGAGATTTTGGGGGATGTTAAGTGAATGTTAGGCCTTTGAACCAAGGAGAAACTTTTAGAGAGGGTGTGGTAGGTAAGTTTGGGGGGCCAGTGTAAATGATAATGGGAGCCCTTTGATTGAACTTTGTATAAAAGGGGTTTAGTTATAGGTAATAAATATTTTAAAAAAGAGGATAAATAAGTTTTACAAGATATGATGTAGGGGGAAATGACAGTAGTTTGTTGGGTTATGTAAATTGGTAGATAAAAGACTGTTGAGTAGACTTCAGGATGTACATGTTTATAGAGGGGCCACAGATATATCAGATCACTTTCTAGTTGTAGCTACACTGAGAGTAAAAGGTAGATGGGATACAAGGGGAACAGAAGCATCAGGGAAGAAGAGGTGAAGGTTTATAAACTAAAAGAGGAGGCAGTTAGGGAAAGATATAAACAGCTATTGGAGGATAGATGGGCTAATGAGAGCACAGGCAATGGGGTCGAAGAGGTATGGGGTAGGTTTAAAAATGTAGTGCTAGAGTGTTCAGCAGAAGTTTGGGGTTACAGAAAAGTGGGTGCGGGAGGAAGAGGAGCGATTGGTGGAATGATGATGTAAAGAGAGTAGTAAGGGAGAAAAAGCTAGCATATGAGAAGTTTTTACAAAGTAGAAGTGATGCAAGGAGGGAAGAGTATATGGAGAAAAAGAGAGAGGTTAAAGAGTGCTGAAGCAATGTAAAAAGAGAGCAAATGAGAGAGTGGGTGAGATGTTATCAACAAATTTTGTTGAAAATAAGAAAAAGTTTTGGAGTGAGATTAACAAGTTAAGGAAGCCTAGAGAACAATGGATTTGTCATTAAAAATAGGAGAGAGAGTTATTAAATGGAGACTTAGAGGTATTGGGAAGATGGAGGGGAAAATTTTGAGGAATTGTTAAATGTTGATGAAGATAGGGAGGCTGTGATTTCATGTATAGGGCAAGGAGAATAACATCTTGTAGGAGTGAGAAGAGCCAGTTGTGAGTGTGGGGAAGTTCGTGAGGCAGTAGGTGAAATGAAAGGAGGTAAGGCAGCCGGGATTGATGGGATAAAGATAGAAATGTTAAAAGCAGGTGGGGATATAGTTTAGGAGTGGTTGGTGCAATTATTAATAAATGTATGGAAGAGGGTAAGGTACCTAGGGATTGGCAGAGAGCATGCATAGTTCCTTTGTATAAAGGCAAAGGGGACAAAAGAGAGTGCAAAAATTATAGGGGGATAAGTCTGTTAAGTATACCTGGTAAAGTGTATGGTAGAGTTTATTACTGAAAGAATTAAAAGTAAGACTGAGAATAGGATAGCAGATGAACAAGGAGGCTTTAGGAAAGGTAGGTGGTGTGTGGATTAGAGTACATAGGAAAGAGGGAAATTACTTCCCAGTAAAAGTAGGCCTTAGATAGTGATGTGTGATGTCACCGTGGTTGTTTAATATATTTATAGATGGGGTTGTAAGATTAGTAAATGAGAGGGTCTTGACAAGAGGCGTGGAGTTAAAAGATAAGGTATCACACATAAAGTGGGAGTTGTGACAGTTGCTCTTTGCTGATGACACTGTGCTCTTGGGAGATTCTGAAGAGAAGTTGCAGAGATTGGTGGATGAATTTGGTAGGGTGTGCAAAAGAAGAAAATTAAAAGTGAATACAGGAAAGAGTAGGTTATGAGGATAACAAAAATATAGTGATGAAAGATTGGATATCAGATTGGAGGGAGAGAGTATGGAGGAGGTGAATGTATTCAGATATTTGGGAGTGGACGTTTCAGCGGATGCGTCTATGAAGGATGAGGTGAATCATAGAATTGATGAGGAAAAAAGGGCGAGTGGTGCACTTAGGAGTCTGTGGAGACAAAGAACTTTGTCCTTGGAGGCAAAGAGGGGAATGTATGAGAGTATAGTTTTACCAACACTCTTATATGGGACAAAGACCTACTTCGACTAGTGGATGGTACCACTATGACCCCGCCTCCGGCTGCTTCACCTCACCTCACTACAGTATATAAGCCACGTCTACGGCCCTATGCTGTACATTCTACAAGATTGATGGACTGAACACATCGACTCCAGGCTGAGGGACTGATCACCTCATACTCCTCCTCTCCTTACGCCTTCCTCTTTGTATTGGACTGATGAAGCCACTGTGTGGCGAAACGTTTCCTGAATAAAGATTCCCATATGCTGCATAAGTGTCTCAATCCACACTCGTTAATGGTTGACTAAGCTCCATCTTGCATTCCTTAAGTACCCTGGAAAATAACCATCGGGTCCTGGGGACTTATTTTGCTTCAGTTTGTCTATCTGTTTAATAACCATGTCCCTTGTGACAGTAATATTAGTTAATTTTAGGGCTACAGAAAACACCGCTGCCTCAGCTGCTGCTTCACCACCATTATGGACGGCTTACTCTCAGTGGCCTTTATATACCCAACAACAACACAACACCTCTCATGACATACGTAATGACTTATTTTATTCATTCTAGAGTATATTCAATGTTTCTATGTTATTAATATTGCTTATTATGTCATATTAGTTGAATTGTGATAGATAAATAAGCCAAAGAGTTGATATTAGTGTCATATTCTCCAACAATAAACTTGCCATCCCACCCTCACACAAACAAATCACCAATAAGAACATAAGAAAGGAGGAACACTGCAGTAGGCATGCTGGCCCATACTAGGCAGGTCGTTTACAATCCTTCCCACTAAGAACATAACAATGGAAGAACACTGCAGGTCTACTGGCCCATACAAGGCAGGTCCTTATCAAAATGACCTCTACCCAAAGCTACCCAAGAATTTACTCCCGTACCCAATGACACAAATCAAACTCAGCTCCTCCAACTCATATATTTGTTCAATCTCTTCTTAAAGCTACCCAAGGTCCTAGCCTCGATCATCCTACTGGTAGATAAATAAATAGATAAATAAGCCATAGAGTTGATATTAGTGTCATATTCTCCAACAATAAACTTGCCATCCCACCCTCACACAAACAAATCGCCAATAAGAACATAAGAAATGAGGAACACTGCAGTAGGCCTGCTGGCCCATACTAGGCAGGTCATTTACAATCCTTCCCACTAAGAACATAACAATGGAAGAACACTGCAGGTCTACTGGCCCATACAAGGCAGGTCCTTATCAAAATGACCTCTACCCAAAGCTACCCAAGAATTTACTCCCGTACCCAATGACACAAATCAAACTCAGCTCCTCCAACTCATATATTTGTTCAATCTCTTCTTAAAGCTACCCAAGGTCCTAGCCTCGATCACCCTACTGGTAAGTGTGATGTTAAATAAGAACTTAATAAAGTAGGAACACTGGAACAGGCCTGCTGGCCCATACTAGGCCAGTCCTTCACAAATCCAACCCACTAACAACAAATGCTACCCAAGCAATAAGCTCAGGTGCAAGTCCGACTCAAATCCAAGCCCTCTCACTCATGTATTTATCCAACCTAAATTTGAAACTACCCAATGTTTTAGCTTCGATCACCCTACTAGGCAGACTGTTCCACTCATCAACTACCTCTATTACCAATGTTCATTTATACATTTTATTAGTGCTTTACATTCATTTGGCATTTTTTTCTGCATGCAAATCTATATTTATGCTAGGGAAGTGACCCCTGAAGTGACCTAGAGTCCTTAAGGAGGGGGATTCCTCTTCCAAACAATAACCTCTCTTCCCTCTCTCCTCATCCCTGTCTTCCATTCATCAACAACAGCCTTCAATAAAGGTAACTGTCATGTTGAATGTTCATTCTTTTGTGCATGTAAATCTATCTTTTAGGCAAAAAAAGGAAAATTGTTGTTGATACTTCTGGGTGTCTGCAACGAATTAATTGGATTTACATTATTTCTTATGGGGAAAATTCATTCAAAAATCGTCTATTTCGATAATAGTCCCACTTCCAGGAACAGATTAAGGACGATAATTGAAGGACCACTGTATCTGAAAACATTCACTTCTTCCATACTCCTCTTCCCCAATTTGATATCCAATTATTCCTTATCTAAATCATTTGATACCCTCATCACCTTAACCCTTTGAGGGTTTCGGCCATACTTGTATGGCTTACGACCCAGGGTTCTTGACGTACTAGTACGCCTAAATTCTAGCGCCCTCAAATCTAGTGGGAGAAAGCTGGTAAGCCTACATATGAAAGAATGGGTCTATGTGGTCAGTGTGCGCAGTATAAAAAAAAAGTCTTGCAGCACACAGTGCATAATGAGAAAAAAAAAAAACTTTGACTGTGTTTTTGGAATAAAACAGCGACTTTGCACTGTATTTTTGTATGGTATTTATTGTCGTATTCTAGTTTTCTGGTCTCATTTCAATAGATGGAAGACATATTACAAGAAATTGAGATGAATTTGACTGTTTTACAATGAAAAGTACCTTGAAATTGAGCTCAAAGTCGCAGAAAGTTCGATTTTTACCAAAGTTCAAAAGTAAACAAATCATGCCAACGCTCCAATACATGTCAACTGATGAGTCTAATATTCTTTCACAAGTGCGCTGATATAATTTATACCATTTCTACACTAATGCAGCAGTCTGCATAACAGTAAATCTTCTATTTTTGTAAGAATAAAAATTGAAGGGAAAGCCAAAGAATATAAGAGGGGCCTGGGGATGTGACTAATGAACAGAGGAAATGTTATTTTAGTGCCAGGAATGTCTTTCTTGTTTATTCTGGACCCTATTTGGAAATTGGCATCTTTTGAAATTTGTGTGAAATTGGCAAAATTGCTAAATTTTGACCACTGTATTGGATAGCTGAAATCAGTAAATGGGTGGTTTCTTGTACTCATTCAATAGAAAAAATGAAGCTCTAGAGAAATCGTTATGATTTTTGTCGACTAGTACATTGGAATTGGCCGAAAATAGGGCTCAAAGTGGGCAAAATCGCCGATGCGTAAACATCGTCGAGACCGCTAACTTCACGAGAGCATAATTTCGTAAGTTTTCCATCAAATTTCATACTTTTGGTGTCATTATCATTGGGAAAAGATTCTCTATCTTTTCATAAGAAAAAATAATTTTTTTTTTAAATTTGGCCAACCCTGAGAACAAGTCTCAGAGAGGGCCTGTCAACCCTCAAAGGGTTAATCTTTTCTATATTCACTTTCAACTTTCTACCTTTACACACACTCCCAAATTCGTCCACTAACCTCTGCAGTTTTTCTTTAGAATCACTCATAAGCAAAAAGTGACCTGGTCGTAATGGGGTTTGGAACAAAACAAACTCAGCAGATGGACTATAATGTATATTTTACCTTCACCCATTATATACAAATATGTACACTATGTACAGATGGAATAATAAGTGTACACAACGGTGACAGATGGCACAGCAAAAGTCAGAGAGAGTGCACCGTACTCAATGAGCTGGTAGGCAAGTCTGCCTAATGCTGATCACAAGTGAACCACACTGCCTCAGCATTTGGCAGGCTCACCTGTGATTGGTCAATGAACCAAGGTACTGATTTAACGATGGGCACTCTATTAATCATAAAACCCTTAGCACCTGGTTCTCTCGTTGGGAGACAGCCTATATGGGAGTGTGACTTTTTTTTTTTCTTAATGCTGAATAAATTGTAACATACTCTTTGCATGCCACACAGGGAACATTTGCCCCTGAGAAAACACAAATGGTGATGGACTTTAGGCACCATGATGGTAATGCTGGAGCAATAGTAAGTATGAATGGGAGAGTGTTGGTACCTGGGGACATAGTTGATATCCTCGGGGTTAAATCTGACTCCAAACTGAACATGAAGAACCACATTGTAATTCTTGCAAATGAGTTGGTGAGGAAGCCTACAGTACAAACCATACGACAAGCAGGGATCGAACTCGTAGCAAGTGAGTTCAATCCCCACCCGTGGTGTGGTTTGCTTGCAATCATGTCATTACGATTTCACGAGTTATGCTTACAGCACTTTGATGCATCTCACTTCTGCTCAACAGTAGAGGTTGCAAGATTCTGTACGAGGCACAAGTATGCTCACACCTAGAGTATACTCCACTTTCTTGGTTTGAATATTAAAATGGTATAAAATACCGACAGGTTGTTAGGCAAGACACATATGCAACAGTTAGGTATCTTTATTTCGAAACGTTTCGCCTACACAGTAGGCTTCTTCAGTCGAGTACAGAAAAGTTGATAGAAGCAGAAGAGACTTGAAGACGATGTAATCAGTCCATCACCCGTGAAGTTTTGAGGTGGTCAGTCCCTCAGTCTGGAGAAGAGTATTGTTCCATAGTCTGAAACAATATGGAGTTGAAGTGACAGGATGGAGCCTTATGTACTGCCAGGAGGTGAGATGTAGGCCACTAGTAGAGGTAAGAATGTAGTTGTTGGGAGGTCACATCCCTCTCAAATCCAGCCATTCTCACTAGTAGATGTTGTCCAAGTTGGTTCCTGTTCTGTACCAAGATACCCTTGTGTTGCAGTGCCTGACATCCCACCTCCTGGCGGTATAGACGGCTCCATCCAGTCACTTCAACTCCATATTGTTTCAGACTATGGAACAATACTCTTCTCCAGACTGAGAGACTGACCACCTCAAAACTTCAAGGGTGATGGACTGATTACATCGTCTTCAAGTCTCTTCTGCTTCTATCAACTTTTCTGTACTCGACTGAAGAAGCCTACTGTGTAGGCGAAACGTTTCAAAATAAAGATACCTAACTGTTGCATATGTGTCTTTCTTGGTTTGCTTGGCCCCCATCTCATCTGCAACTTTTTGACAGAGTAGAGAACAGAGCAGGATGCCTCATCTCTTTCCAAGACCCAGCCTGGATAGATCTGCCTTTTCATCAGAGCCTTCAGCACTGGAGGTTATTGTGTGGTTTACATGTAATAAAATACTAATTACAGAGGGGGGCCACTAGGACACCTAGCATGGCTAGGCATTTCAGGCAAACTTAGATTAATTCTTAACCCTAAATTATTACAAATTATGGAGTAAGTTGGCTAAATACTAAGTGACTAAATACTAGTTTGTGAGTTTAGCAATGTGAATGCTTTTGTTTTGGCACAATACATAGTTTCTTTATTGGAGTATCACAGGCAAACTTATGACTAGTTTGGATTCATTATTTTAAGATTAAGATTCGTATTTCTGTGCTTATAGTCAAACGAGTGAGTGAGCGCAAGTGTGAACCACCAGGTGGTTTTTACGTAGTTAGCTGACGGGGTGTAACAGGGAGATAAGATGTTTTCTAACGGTAGTTTTGAAGGTGATGAATGTGTCTGCAGTTCTAGTTTCCAGGTAGCGTGTTCCAGATTTTAGGGCCTTTGACATACTACACTGAATTTTTGTAAAGGTTTAGTCGGACACAGGGAATGTCGTAGAGATGTTCGTGTCTGGTATTATGCCTGTGGGTCCTGTCACAACTATCAAGAAAGCATTTTAGGTCAAGGTTAATATTGGAATTTAAGGTCCTGTAGATGTAGATTGCACAGTAGTAAGTGTGGATGTTCTGAACAGGGAGTAAGTATAGATCTATGACGAGTGGGGGAGTGTGCTGCCAGGGATGGGATTTAGTGATTATTCTTACTACAGCTTTTTGTTGGGTTATTATTGGCTTTAGGTGTGTTGCTGCAGTTGATTCCAAAGCACAAATAGCATAGGCGAGGTATGGATAAATGAGTGAATGGTATAGTGTGAGAAGGGCATTTTCCGACACATAGTATCATATCTTGGAGAGGATCCCAACTGTTTTGGATACTGTGTTGGATATGGGTGCTGAAATTAAGGTTGTTGTCGAAGTATAGGCCTATGAATTTGCCCTCATTATGTCAGGCAATTAGAGTGTTGTCGATCTTAATGTTAGGATGCACAACACCTGCTCTGCTACCAAACATAATACAGTGGACCCCCGCATAACGATTACCTCCGAATTTGATCAATTATGTAAGTGTATTTATGTAAGTGCGTTTGTATGTGTATATTTCGGGGGCTGAAATGGACTAATCTACTTCACAATATTTCTTATGGGAACAAATTCGGTCAGTACTGGCACCTGAACATACTTCTGGAGTGAAAAAATATCGTTAACCGGGGGTCCACTGTATAGTAGGTTTTGTCAGTGTTAAGTGTAAGTTTATTGGCTGTCATCCAAGTCGATATTTTGAGCAGCTCCTCATTAACAATGGTGTTGAGGGTGGCAAGATTAGAGTGAGAGATGACACAAGTCATGTCGTCAGCAAAGAAAATGGGTTTCAGGTGTTGGGATAGGTTTGGAAGATCACTGATGTAAATGAGCAAGAGCAGGGGTCCAAGGACACTTCCCTGCGGAGCTCCAGTATCAAGTGGCCGTGTTGATGATGCTGTGTCTTTAATGGTGACATACTGATACCTATTAGTAAGGTAGGATTTGAAATATGCACGCGCATGGCCTCTTATATCATAATGGTCAAGTTTGTGGGGTAGGATGCCGTGGTCTACTGTGTCAAAAGCTTTTCTTAGGTCAATAAAAATTCCTAGCGGATATTCCTGATTTTCCAATGCTGTGTAAAGCAGATCTAGCATTTTTACAATTGCATCAATAGTGCTTTTATTTTTCCTCAATCCAAACTGGCAGGGGTTGAGTATGTTTTGTGCAGTTAAAAATAAATATTGGGGGGGATATAGTGTTGGAGTTGTTGGTATCTTTGTTTAATAAATGTATGAAAGAGGGGAAGGTACCTAGGGATTCGCGGAGAGCATGTACAGTCCCTTAACCCTTTCAAGGTCCGTCCCGTAGATCTACGGCTTTACGTTCAGGGTCCAAACCGTAGATCTACGTCATGAGCTCAGCTCACTCTGATAAACTGAGAGTGGTACATTTGGGCCTAGATATGAGAGAATACATCTATGTGGTATGTGTGCACCACATAAAACAAATCCTGCAGCACACTGTGTATGAGAGAAAAAAACTGAAATGATGATTTTTCGATTAAAACAGCGACATTGCAGTGTTTTTTCGTATGTTTTTTATAGTTGTATTTGCGATTTCTTGGTCTCATTTGATAGAAAGGAAGACATATTTCAGAAATAGTGATGATTTTGATTGGTTTCAGCACTGGAAACGGCTTGAAACTGAGCTCGAAATAGCGGAAATGTTAAATTTTTGCCGATATTCAAGAGTAAACAAACGACCTCACACGTCTAATACACGTCAGCTGGTGGGTCTAATATACATTCACAAATATGGTGATGATATTTATACAATTATTACAGTATTGCATAACAGTAAATCTTCTATTTTTTGGTGTGAATAAAAATTCATTATGTGAATAAAAAATCAAAATGGAATTTATTTGTAAAGCCTCAAAATGTAACTAATGAACAGAGGAAGTGTTAGTTTAGTTCCAGGAATACCTACATTGTTTATTCTGGACCCTATTTTGAAATTGGAATATTTTGAACTTTGTGTTAAATTGGCCAAATTAACAATTTCCGATCACTTTATTTTGTAGTTGAAACAGTTGACTTGGCGATTTCTTGTGCTCAATCGATAGAATAGAAGTAATACTAGTGAAATAGCTAAGAATTTGGTTGACTGGAATAATGTAATTGGCCTAAAATGGGATATTTACGAATCGGCAAAATCGCCGATTCGTAAATATCGCTGACACATCAAAATTCGCGAGAGCATAATTTCGTCAATTTTTCATCAAATTTCATACTTTTTGTTTTATTACCTTCAGAAAAAGATTCTCTACCATTTCATAAGAAAAAATAACAAATTTTGTTTTTGAAAATTCTTGGACACTGGGGCACCACTTCAGATTTGGGCCTTGGACCCTGAAGGGGTTAATATAAAGGGAAGGGAGACGAAAGAGATTGTAAAAATTGTAGAGGAATTAGTTTACTGAGTATACCAGGAAAAGTGTATGGTAGGGTAATTGAAAGAATTATAGGTAAGACAGAATGTAGGATTGCGGATGAGCAAGGAGGTTTCAGAGTGGGTAGGGGATGTGTAGATCAGGTGTTTACATTGAAGCATATATGTGAACAGTATCTAGATAAAGGTAGGGAAGTTTTTATTTCATTTATGGATTTAGAAAAGGCATATGACTGAGTGGATAAGGAAGCAATGTGGCAGATGTTGCAAGTATATGGAATAGGTGGTAAGTTACTAAATACTGTAAAGAGTTTTTGTGAGGACAGTGAGGCTCAGGTTAGGGTGTGTAGAAGAGAGGGAGACTACTTCCTGGTAAAAGTAGTTCTTAGACAGGGATGTGTCATGTCACCATGGTTGTTTAATATATTTATAGATGGAGTATAAAAAGAAGTAAACGCTAGGGTGTTTGGGAGAAGGGTGGGATTAAATTATGGGGAATCAAATACAAAATGGGAAGTGACACAGTTACTTTTTGCTGATGATATTGTGCTTATGGGTGATTCTAAAGAAAAACTGCAGAGGTTAGTGGATGAGTTTGGGAGTGTGTGTAAAGGTAGAAAGTTGAAAGTGAATATAGAAAAGAGTAAGGTGATGAGGGTATCAAATGATTCAGATAAAGAAAAAATGGATATCAAATTGGGGAAGAGGAGTATGGAAGAAGTGAATGTTTGCTGATATTTGGGAGTTGACGTATCAGCGGATGGATTTATGAAGGATGAGGTTAATCATAGAATTGATGAGAGAAAAAAAGTGAGTGGTGCATTGAGGTATGTGTGGAGACAAAGAACATTATATATGGAGGCAAAGAAGGGAAAGTATGAAAGTATAGTGGTACCAACACTCTTATATGGGTGTGAAACATGGGTTGTAAATACTGCCTCGAGGAGGCGGTTGGAGGCAGTGGAGATGTCTTGTTTAAGGGCAAAGTGTGGTGTAAATATTATGCAGAAATTTCGGAGTGTGGAATTTAGGAGAGTGTGTGGAGTTAATAAAAGTATTAGAGGGCTGAAGAGGGGTGGTTGAGGTGGTTTGGTCATTTAGAGAGAATGGATCAAAGTAGAATGACATGGAGAGCGTATAAATCTGTAGGGGAAGGAAGGCGGGGTAGGGGTCGTCCTCGAAAGGGTTGGAGGGAGGGGGTAAAGGAGGCTGTGTGGGCGAGGGGCTTGGATTTCCAGCAAGCGTGTGTGAGCGTGTTAGATAGGAGTGAATGGAGACGAATCGTATTTGTGACCTGACGAGCTGTTGGAGTGTGAGCAGGGTAATATTTAGTGAAGGGATTCAGGGAAACCGGTTATTTTATATAGCCAGACTTGAGTTCTGGAAATGGGAAGTACAATGCCTGCACTTTCAAGGATGGGTTTTGGGACATTGGCAGTTTGGAGTGATATGTTGTGTATCTTTATAAGTGTATATACTTCTAATCTGTTGTATTCTGAGCACCTCTGCAAAAACAGTGATTATGTGTGAGTGAGGTGAAAGCGTTGAATGTTGATGAAAGTATTTTCTTTTTGGGGATTTTTCTTTCTTTTTAGGTCACCCTGCCTCGGTGGGAGATGGCCGACTTGTTAAAAAAAAAAAATTACCATACCTGGTTACACAGCCATACATAACTACAGGCCTGACCAATCCGGAGAAGGCACTGCCATATATTACTCTGATGAACTAGAATGCATGAAATCAACTAACGTACGGGACGAAAACAGCGAATATAAAATGGCTAAATTTACATCAAGAACACTTAAGAAACCTATAACAGTTGATGCAGTCTACAGACTACCACACACAAATACTGTACTTACACTTTTAGCAGTAAGCTTAGAAACATTGTAATAATGTTGGTAGAATTACAGACAATATGTAAAGTAAAAGGACACAAGTGCAACTAATTTGACACTTTTATTGTGGCAACGTTTTGCTCTCCAGTACATGGACACAGAGGGTATATATAGGCTCAGAGTGAGGCGCAATACTAGTGGTAGTAGTAGTAGTAGTAGTAGTAGTAGTAGTAGCAGTAATGTAAGTTGTTGTAGTAGTAGTAGTAGTAATACAATATGGTAAAACAGTTAACTTGCACATGAGTAAAAGGATATAAAAGCTATTACTTGGGTAACATAAAAATAGGTTAGACAAATATTTCTATTGGAGGCTGGATAGAGAAGGCCGGTTTCAATGTTCGTTCTCTGCAATGTGCTTGTGTAGTATTAACAGGAGAGACTATGTGATGGTACGGTTTACTGTTTTCAGGAGGATTCTTGCTAAGACTTCAGAGATGGTGAAGCTGCCTTTGTTTTGTTTGTGTTAGAAACAGCGATTAGCGCTGATTCAAGGCACTTGCATCTGCGGAAATTAGTTTCTTTGATCACTAATTAGGCGTCTCTGAATTTCATGAGATGATTGGTGGAATTTCAGTGTTGTACACAGGCGTTGTTCAAGTTATTGTTCCTATATGCATAAATGTGTTCATTGAGGCGAGTGTCAAGGTTTCTTGCTGTTTCACCTACATAAATCTTGTCGCAGCCTCCAAAGGGTATAGTGTAAACCCATGCGTTGACTGGTTCGTGGTGCTTTGATTTTGTCAATAAAGGATCTAACCAGGACAAAATCAAAGCACCATGAACCAGTCAACGCAGGGGTTTACACTATACCCAGTGGAGGCTGCGACAAGATTTTTATAGGTGAAATAGCAAGAAACCTTGACACCCACCTCAATGAACACATTTATGCATATAGGAACAATAACTTGAACAATGCCTGTGTACAACACCGAAATTCCACCAATCATCTCATGAAATTTAGGGACGCCCAATTAATGATCAAAGAAACTAATTTCTGCAGACGCAAGTGCCTCGAATCAGCACTAATCGCTGTTTCTAACACAATTAAACAAAACAAAAGCAGCTTCACCTTCTCTGAAGTCTTAGCAAGAATCCTCCTGAAAACTGTAAACCCTGCCATCACATAGTCTTTCCTGTTAATACTACACAAGCACATTACAGAGAGTGAACATTGAAACTGGCCTTCTCTATCCAGCCTCCAATAAAAATATTTGTCTAACCTATTTTTATGTTACCCAAGTAATAGCTTTTATATTTTTTTACTCATGTGCAAGTTAACTGTTTTACCATATTGTATTACTACTACTACTACTACAACTTATATTACTGCTACTACTACTACCACTAGTATTGCACCTCACTCTGGGCTTACATATATCCTCTGTGTATATGTACTGTTTGTAACGGCTTGACAACGCTCCTGGAGAGCGAAACGTTGCCACAATAAAAAGTCACATTAGTTTCACTTGTGTCCTTTTACTTTACAACCTTAGAAACATGATAATTGAATCAGAGTTGAATAAACACCATCTGATACTAGCAGGAGATTTCAACATAAACCTCATCCAAGCAACTAACCCTCCAGTAGCTGATTTTACAAATGCTATGAACAACAGCTTGTTGCTACCCTCTATAATGAAGCCAACAAAAATCTCTGAGACAAGTGCCTCATTACTTGACCATATCTGGACCAACATAATATCCCCACTACAAGCAGGTATAATCACAGATAACACCACAGACCACTACCCTACCTTTCTCATAACCAACTTATCTAAACTGCCTCAAAAAACAAGAAAGATTTCATTTCGCTTGCATGATGACACATCGATAAACAACCTAAAACTAGCACTAGGTGCCACTGATTGGCAGAGAGAGCTAGCTGACAGTAATAATATTGATAAAGATGTCAAAATTTTCTTACATAAAACCCTATACCTCTATAACAAGTATTGTCCAATCAAAACAAAACAGATCACAGAAAAGACTAAACAGCCCATGGCTAACAAAAAGTATCCTCAAATCTATTAATAAAAAACACCAACTCGAAAAACAGTTCAGATTATGCCTAATTACTAAAGAATTTACTAGAAGATACACATCAATACTCACAAAACTAATACGAAAATCAAAGCAAATGTATTACGAAAATAGATTTAGTGAAATGAAAGGTGATATGAAAAGTACCTGGCAAACCCTCTCCAAAATTTTGGGCTCTAGGAAACCATTTTTAAATAGAGAGATAACCTTAACTGAACCAGATAAACATCACAAACAACCTGTAGACACGGCCGACAAATTTAATGTCTTCTTCTCTACTGTAGGATCAAAGCTAGCAAGTCAAATTCCTAGCTCAAATACCCAGCCGAACGAGTACTTCACTGGCAACTACCCAAATACTCTATATCTAGCTCCAACTAATTCCACTTAAGTTTCACTTGTCATTAAATCATTAAAAACAAAGCAGGTGATCTAGATAACTTGCCACCATTCATATAAAAAAAAGCTGCACATGAGCTGTCACCCATTATTGCAACAATGTTTAACAAATTTGTAGCATCCTCAACCTTCCTATCTATACTCAAGACAGCAAAGGTCACCCCAGTCTACAAAGAGGTGATCCAACTGACTTGAACAACTATAGACCCATGTCAAACTTGCCCTTACTTTCCTAGATATTCGAAAAAATAATACACATGTGACTTTGCTCCTACCTAACATTCAACAACATACTTAACCCTTTCAGGTCCATGTGGAGAAATTTTCTCCAGGAGGGGGGTATCAGCCCCCTTCAGCCCCTTTCAGCCCTGAGGGGCCCAGCCCTCTCAGAAGGGGGAAGCATCTTGTTTACTGCTACAGCAAGTAAATGATCCCAGATGCAATACGAGTATGTGACATAGTCAAGCGGCCGTCGCTCCTTGCAAGACTCCAGTGTTGCAAAGTGTAGTTTAATAAGAGACAGTCCATCTCTTACCTTAGCAGGACAATTAAGGAAAATCCTGCTCCCACTTTATTACCATGATAAAGATAGTGTACATTGTTATCTATGCTTAAGACAGCATGAATCAAGCATTCTGCTTTGCTTCATGGAGGAAGTTTAGCGAAGAAGCAAAAAGTACTAGGTCAGTTTTTCCTTTATGTTCTAGGGGCACTGCAGCGGCGTAGGAGGCAGTGAAGTCAGATTACTTTTCACCCTACTGGGAATCACACTAATGCCAGGATAACCAACAAGGAACACTGATCCGTGCGTTAGTGTGAACAAAGTGTCTCACAAAATGTGATAAACACTTACAGAGAAGTGTGATCAGCTTCTTTAGTGATAAGACTGTGAACAATAAAGACAAACCTTGCGGAACATAGTGTACCAGTGTGCGTATTCCTAGACTAGGGAAGACGTGGACATCCAAGGACACTTCATCTTCTATCAAGTCACTGATATCTGTTGAGGGTGTAAAAAACACCATAGCTCATGCTACAAGAGCAAGGTGGGTTGCAGATTTCTTGTAGTACGGGGGGACTGCGCAGTTCTTGTGTCGCAAGGAGTTTGTAAGCAACCTATAGTTGGCAGTGAAGTACGTCAGAAGTACGTCAGCAATCGGTGAATGAAATATGCTGACATAACACCCCCTAGGGGTAATTTATAATCATGTCTAATATACAGTGGACCCTCGACCAGAGATATTAATCCGTTCCTGAGAGCTCATCGTTAATAGAAATAATCGTTAATCGAGTTAATTTTCCCCATAAGAAATAATGGAAATCAAATTAATCAGTTCCTTACACCCCAAAGTATTGAAAAAAAAAATTTTTACCACATGAAATATTAATTTTAATACACACAAACTGAAGAAGACATGCACAATTACTACTATACTAAGAACAGAATACATGACACTTACCTTTATTGAAGATCTGGTGATGATTGATGGGATGGGAGGAGTGTGGAAGTTATTGTTTAGAAGGGGAATCCCTTTCCATTAGGACTTGAGGTAGCAACTCTTTTTCCGGGGTTACTTCCCTTGTTCTTTTAATGCCACTTGGACCAGCTTGAGAGTCACTGGACTTTTGTCGCACAACATATCTGTCCATTGAGGCCTGTACCTCCTGTTCCTTTATGACATTTCTAAAGTGTTTCACAACATTGTCAGTGTACAGGTTGACAACACAGCTTGCAGTAGCTGTGTCAGGGTGATTTTCATCCATAAAGGTTTGTACTTTAAGCCACATTGCACAGATTTCCTTAATCTTAGAAGTAGGCAACTTCTTCAATTTCTCTCTCCCCTCCTCCGAAGCAGTTTCCTCAGGTATGGCCTCATGCTGATGAAGATGATCTAGCAGCTCATCAGTGGTTAGTTCTTCATTGTCCTCCTCCACCAACTCTTCCACATCCTCCCCACTAACCTCCAACCCCAAGGACTTCCCCAGTGCCACAATGGATTCTTCAACTGGCATAGGATTCCCAGGGTTAGCTTCAAACCCTTCAAAATCCCAATCTGGCCACAGTTTTTTCCAAGCAGAGTTCAAGGTCCTCTTAGTCACTTCCTCCAAAGCCTTACCTATAATGTTTACACAACTGAGGATGGTAAAGTGATCTTTCCAAAACTCTCAGTTGAGTTTCTGAGCTCACTACAAAGCACCTTTCAAACATAGCTTTTGTGTACAGTTTCTTGAAGTTGGAAATGACCATGGGTTGCAGGAGAGGAGTGGTATTAGGAGGCAAAAACTTCACCTTAATGAAGCTCATTTACGCAGAAAGTCACTCTGCCACGTCTGAAGGATGACCAGGAGCATTGTCTAATACCAGGAGGCACTTCAGGTCTAATTTCTTTTCAGTTAGGTAATTTTTCACAGTGGGGGCAAATGCATGGTGTAACCAGTCATAGAAAAAATCCCTAGTGACCCATGCCTTACTGTTTGCCCTCCACAGCACACACAAATTAGCCTTGAGGACATTGTTTTTCCTTAACACTCTGGGAGTTTCAGAGTGATACACCAATAAAGGCTTCACTTTGCAATCACCACTAGCATTGGCACACATCAACAGAGTAAGCCTGTCTTTCATAGGCTTATGTCCTGGGAGTGCCTTTTCCTCCTGAGTAACATAGGTCCTGCTTGGCATTTTCTTCCAAAACAGGCCTGTTTCGTCACAATTAAACGTTTGTTCAGGTTTGAGTCCTTCACTGTCTATGTACTCCTTGAATTCATGCACATATTTTTCAGATGCTTTGTGGTCCAAACTGGCAGCCTCACCATGCCTTATCACATTATGAATGCCACTACGCTTCTTAAATCTCTCAAACCAACCTTTGCTGGCCTTAAATTCACTCACATCACCACTAGTTGCTGGCATTTTTTTAATTAAATCGTCATGCAACTTCCTAGCCTTTTCACATATGATCGCTTGAGAGATGCTATCTCCTGCTATCTGTTTTTCGTTTATCCACACCAATAAGAGTCTCTCAACATCTTCTATCACTTGCGATCTCAGTTTCGAAAACATAGTTGCACCTTTGGCAAGAACAGCTTCCTTGATTGCCGTTTTCTTGCCCACAATAGTAGCGATGGTTGATTGGGGTTTACTATACAACCTGACCAGCTCGGAGACAAGCACTCCACTCTCATACCTAGCAATGATCTCTTTCTTCATCTCCACAGTAATTCTCACCCTTTTTGCTGTAGGGTTGGCACTATAAGCTTTCTTGGGGCCCATGGTGACTTATTTTGCAGGCGCAATCACTACAAAGGCTGTGATAATATGAAATGTTCCAATTGTATGTTTGGAAGTGACCGCGGTGGCTGGCTGGCTTGTAAACACTGGCACCCATGGGACAAGTGAGGCGCGCTCAGGTCAAAGTGGACGCGTCTTGAACGGAACAAATAGCGTTGGTCTGGTTTTTAGCGCTAGTGGAGGCAAAATTTTTGCGATAAATTGTATTGCTAGTCGGATTTATCGTTAATCGATGCCATCGTTGGTCGAGGGTCCACTGTACTTTATTTCAGCCCATTAACCCTTTCAGGTCCGTCCCGTAGATCTACGGCTTTATGGTGAGTGTCCAAACCGTAGATCTACGCCATGAGCTCAGCTCACTCTGATAAACTGTGAGTGGTACATTTGGGCCTAGATATGAGAGAATACATCTATGTGGTATGTGTGCACCACATAAAACAGATCCTGCAGCACACTGTGTATAATGAGAGAAAAAAAATGAAATCATGATTTTTCGATTAAAACAGCAACTTTGCAGTGTTTTTCGTATGTTTTTTATAGTTGTATTTGCGATTTCTTGGTCTCATTTGATAGAATGGAAGACATATTACAGAAATAGAGATGATTTTTGATTGGTTTTAGCACTGGAAATGGCTTGAAACTGAGCTCAAAGTAGCGGAAATGTTAAATTTTTGCCGATATTCAAGAGTAAAACAAACGACCTCACACGTCTAATACACGTCAGCTGGTGGGTCTAATATACATTCACAAATATGGTGATGATATTTATACAATTATTACAGTATTGCATAGCAGTAAATCTTCTATTTTTTGGTGTGAATAAAAATTCATTATGTGAATAAAAAATCAAAATGGAATTTTATTTGTAAAGCCTCAAAACATGACTAATGAACAGAGGAAATGTTAGTTTAGTGCCAGGAATACCTACATTGTTTATTCTGGACCCTATTTTGAAATTGGAATATTTTGAACTTTGTGTTAAATTGGCCAAATTAACAATTTCCGATCACTTTATTTTGTAGTTGAAACAGTTGACTTGGCGATTTCTTGTGCTCAATCGATAGAATAGAAGTAATACTAGTGAAATAGCTAAGAATTTGGTTGATTGGAATAATGTAATTGGCCTAAAATGGGAGTCAAAGTCGGCAAAATCGCCGATTCGTAAATATCGCTGACACATCAAAATTCGCGAGAGCATAATTTCGTCAATTTTCCACCAAATTTCGTACTTTTTGTTTTATTACCTTCACAAAAAGATTCTCTACGATTTCATAAGAAAAAATAACAAATTTTTTTTTTGAAAATTCTTGGACACTGGTGCGTGACTCCAGATTTGGGCCTTGGACCCTGAAAGGGTTAAGAAGTGGATGAGACAGCTTCTCAAAACCTCGTCTGCAGGGGCGGCTGTGTGGACAATAGCTGTCTTATCAGCTAAGTACTCCCTATATTTAACCCCTTGACTGTCGCAACCCCCAATCCTGAGGTGTCTCCTGGTGTCGCAAAATTTAAAAAAAAAAAAAAAATTCTTATGAAATGATAGAGAATCTTTTCCCGATTGTAATGACACCAAAAAAACGAAATTTGATGGAAAACTGACGGAATCAAGCTCTCGCGAAGTTAGCGACCTTGGCGATATTTACAAATCGGCGATTTCGCCCACTTTGAGCCCTATTTTCGGCTAATTCCTTTGTTTCATTCGACCAAACTCATAGCTATTTCTTTAGAACTCCATTTTTTCTATCGATTGAGTACAAGAAACTGCCTGTTTACCAATTTCAATTACCCAATAACATGGTCAGAAATTTGCAATTTGGCCAATTTTACAAAAATTAAAAAATATGACAATTTCAAAATAAGGTCCAGAATGAACAATGCAGACATTCCTGGCTCTAAAATAAATGTACATTCATTGTATTCAACACAATAACTGTGCTAATTTATCATTATATTGCTAACAAAACTTGCTTACAAGTTTATTGTAAATAAAACAATGATGAAAATATTAGTGCAGGTGTGTTGAGTACAATGGTACCATATAGTACCATATGGTACAATGGTACCATAGGATGCAATGGTACCATATGGTACAATGCACCATAGGGTGCAATGGTATCATATGGTACAATGGTACCAAATGGTGCAATAGTACAATGGTACCATAGGGTGCAATGGTACCATATGGTACAATGTACCATAGGGTGCAATGGTACCATATGGTACAATGGTACCAAATGGTGCAATGGTACCATATGGTACAATGATACATTATCGTACAGGCTGTATTGGGTTTAAAATAGCGACTGTGGTGTATTTTCGGGTGGTTTTTATGATTGTATTCTACTTTTACAAAGTAGAAGTGATGCAAGGAGGGAGGAGTATATTGAGAGAAAAAGGGAGGTTAAGAGAGTGGTGAAGCAATGTAAAAAGAATGGAAATGAGAGAGTGGGTGAGATGTTATCAACAAATTTTGTTGAGAATAAGAAAAAGTTTTGGAGTGAGATAAATAACTTGAGAAAGCCTAGGGAATGAATGGATTTGTTAGTTAAAAATAGGAGAAGAGACTTTTTAAATGGAGAGCTAAAGGTATCAGGAAGATGGAGGGAATATTTTCAGGAATTGTTTGCCCCTTTCAGGGTTTCGGATGTACTAGTATGGCTTACTCACCAGTGTCAACGACGTACTAGTACGCATAAATTCTAGCGCCTTCAAATCTAGTGAGAGAAACCTGGTAGGCCTACATATGAAAGAATGAGTCTATGTGATCAGAGTGCACAGTATAAAAAAAATCCTGCAGCACACAGTGCGTAAGATGGACGAATTGAGATTAGTTGTTAGTGCAGGCAATATTGATGTAATTGCCATAACTGAGATGTGGTTTAATTAAAAAAGTTGGGACATGCCTGCAGAATGTCACATTCAGGGTTTTAAATTGTTCCAAGTAGATAGAAGTATCGGGAAGAGAGGTTGGGTGGCATTATATGTCCGAGATCGCTTGAACTGTTGCATAAAAATGGGTACTAAGTCTGAAGTAACACATACAGAGTCTATTTGGATAGGATTTTCAGAGGGGCACGAAAAATTTATTTTAGGCGTGATATACCATCCCCCAAACTTAGATAGGGACCAAGGGAGACTATTATGGGAGGAAATTGTTAAGGCCACAAGGCACGATAATGTAGTAATTCTAGGAGACTTTAAATTTAGTCATATTGATTGGAATTTCTTGACTGGGAATTTAGAATCATACAACTTCTTAGAAGTAGTTCAGGATTGTTTTTTGAAGCAGTTTGTGACAGAACCTACAAGGGGAAATAAAACCTGCTTGACTTAGTTTCTGGCAAACAATGAATCCCTTGTTAATAATTTAGAAATTTCAGAGGAACTGGGTGCTAGCGACCACAAATCAATTACATTTAGCATTGAATGGAAGTATGATAGTAGGGATAACTCAGTAACAGTCCCAGATTTTCGCTTAGCAGATAACGATGGGCTTAGAGAACACTTATCATCTGTTGACTGGGGTAACGAAGAGAGCTCAATATGACAGTTTTCTGAACACTATACATGCTGCCCAAAGAACATTTATCCCGTATAAGGAAATTAGATCAAGCAGAAATGACCCAAAATGGATAAACAATAGGCTGAAATATCTACTAGGGCATAAGAAGGGAATTTATAGGCGTATCAAAAGAGGTGAGGGTCATCTTATGAATCAGTATATCGACGTTAAGAGGGACATTAAAAAGGGGATAAGAAAAGCTAAAAGGGACTATGAAATTAAAGTTGCTAGGGATTCGAAAACTAACCCAAAAAGTTTTTTCCAGGTCTATAGAACGAAAGTTAGAGATAAGATAGGTCCCCTTAAAAATAACTATGGGCATCTTACTGACAAAGAGAATGAAATGTGCTCGATTTTAAATAATTATTTTCTCTCGGTTTTTACGCAGGAAGACACTAACAATATTCCAATAATTAATTTTTACAGTGGGTCTGAAGAAGATAAATTATGTAACATCACAGTCACTAGTGAAATGGTTGTGAAGCAGATAGACAGACTGAAGCCAAATAAGTCGCTGGGTCCTGATGAGCTTTTTTCAAGGGTTCTTAAGGAATGCAAAATGGAAGTCTGTGAACCATTAACTAATATTTTTAATTTATCTCTTCAAACAGGTGTAGTGTCTGATATGTGGAAGATGGCTAATGTAATTCCTATTTTTAAAACAGGGGACAAGTCGTTACCGTCAAATTACCGCCCAGTAAGCCTGACCTCAATTGTAGGCAAATTACTAGAGTCAATTATAGCTGAGATTATAAGAAGCCATCTCGATAAGCATAGCTTGATTAATGATACTCAGCATGGATTCACAAGAGGCCGGTCTTGTCTAACTAATTTATTAACTTTCTTCAGTAAAGCTTTTGAGGCTGTTGACCACGATAAGGAATTTGATATTATTTACTTAGATTTTAGTAAGACTTTTGATAGAGTTCCGCACCAAAGACTGTTAAAGAAAGTGGCAGCTCATGGCATTGGGGGAAGGGTGCTCTCGTGGATTGAATCATGGCTCACAGACAGGAAGCAGAGTGTGTCCATAAATGGGGTTAAATCCGAGTGGGGATCAGTAACAAGTGGCGTTCCACAGGGATCAGTCTTGGGCCCGTTGTTGTTATAATATAAATCAATGATCTTGATGAAGGAATTTCTAGTGAAAATGAGGAAATTCGCCGATGACACAAAGATAGGTAGGATAATTGATTCAAACGTAGATGTTAGGGAACTTCAGAAGGATTTAGACAAACTCTATTCTTGGTCAGAAAAGTGCAGATGCAGTTAAAAGTAGATAAATGCAAGGTTCTGAAGCTCGGGAGTATCCATAACCCTAGCACTTATAAGTTATATAATGTATAACTTAGCCATACAGGTTGTTAGGTAAGACACATATGCAACAGTTAGACAACTTTATTCCGAAACGTTTCGCCTACACAGTAGGCTTCTTCAGTCGAATACAGAAAGTAGGCAGGAACAGTAGAGATGTGAAGACGATGTAATCAGTCCATCACCCTTAAAGTCGTAGAATTTGAGGTTGTCAGTCCCTCGGCCTGGAGAAGTTCAGTTCCATAGTCAGGAACTATCTGAAGATCGAGCGACAGTGCGGAGACTTAAATACTGTCGGAAGGAGAGGTGCAGGTAGTAGTAGTAGTATTTAGTAGTAGTGAGAGGCCACTGAAGGTCATGTCCCTCTCAGATCCAACCCTTCTCACTTGAAAAGCTTGCCCAAAGGGTTTGTTTTCTGTACCAAGATGCCATGTGTTGCAGTGTCTGACAGGATGAACATCAAAACGGTATACAATACCGACAGGTTGTTAGGTAAGACACATATGCAACAGTTAGACAACTTTATTCCGATACGTTTCGCCTACACAGTAGGCTTCTTCAGTCGAATACAGAAAGTAGGCAGGAACAGTAGAGATGTGAAGACGATGTAATCAGTCCATCACCCTTGAAGTCGTAGAATTTGAGGTTGTCAGTCCCTCGGCCTGGAGCAGTTCAGTTCCATAGTCAGGAACTATCTGAAGATCGAGCGACAGTGCGGAGACTTAAATACTGTCGGAAGGAGAGGTGCAGGGTAGTAGTAGTAGTATAGTAGTAGTGAGAGGCCACTGAAGGTCATGTCCCTCTCAGATCCAACCCTTCTCACTTGAAAAGCTTGTCCAAGGTGTTTTCTGTACCAAGATGCCACGTGTTCAGTGTCTGACAAGATGAACATCAAATGGTATACAATACCGACAGGTTTTTTAGGTAAGACACATATGCAACAGTTAGACAACTTTAAATTCCGAAACGTTTCGCCTACACAGTGGGCTTCTTCATCGAATACAGAAAGTAGGCAGGAACAGTAGAAAATGGAAGACGATGTAATCAGTCCATCACCCTTAAAGTCGTAGAATTTGAGGTTTCAGTCCCTCGGCCTGGAGAAGTTCAGTTCCATAGTCAGGAACTATCTGAAGATCCGAGCGACAGTGCGGAGATTTAAAAATACTGTCGGAAGGAGAGGTGCAGGGTAGAAAGTAGTAGTAGTAGTAGTAGTAGTAGTAGTGAGAGGCCACTGAGGGGTCATTCCCTCTCAGATCCAACCCTTCTCACTTGAAAAGCTTGTCCAAGGTGTTTTCTGTACCAAGTGCCACGTGTTGCAGTGTCTGACAAGATGAACATCAAAATGGTATACAATACCGACAGGTTGTTGGGTAAGACACATATCAACAGTTAGACAACTTTATTCCGAAACGTTTCGCCTACACAGTAGGCTTCTTCAGTCGAATACAGAAAGTAGGCAGGAACAGTAGAGATGTGAAGACGATGTAATCAGTCCATCACCCTTAAAGTGGCACTTGGTACAGAAAACCCCTTTGGGACAAGCTTTTCAAGTGAGAAGGGTTGGATCTGAGAGGGACATGACCTCTCAGTGGCCTCTCACTACTACACTACTACTACTACTACTACTACCCTGCACCTCTCCTTCCGACAGTATTTAAGTCTCCGCACTGTCGCTCGATCTTCAGATATTTTCCTGACTATGGAACTGAACTTCTCCAGGCCGGGGGACTGACAACCTCAAATTCTACGACTTTAAGGGGTGATGGACTGATTACATCGTCTTCACATCTCTACTGTTCCTGCCTACTTTCTGTATTCGACTGAAAAGCCTACTGTGTAGGCGAAACGTTTCGGAATAAATTTTGTCTAACTGTTTGCATATGTGTCTTACCTAACAACCTGTCGGTATTGTATACCATTTTGATGTTCATCTTGTCAGACACTGCAACACGTGGCATCTTGGTACAGAAACACCTTGGACAAGCTTTTCAAGTGAGAAGGGTTGGATCTGAGAGGGACATGACCTCTCAGTGGCCCTCACTACACTACTACTACTACCCTGCACCTCTCCTTCCGCAGAAATTTAAGTCTCCGCACTGTCGCTCGATCTTCAGATATTTTCCTGACTATGGAACTAAAACTTCCCCCAGGCCGAGGGACTGACAACCTCAAATTCTACGACTTTAAGGGTGATGGACTGATTACATCGTCTTCACATCTCTACTGTTCCTGCCTACTTTCTGTATTCGACTGAAGAAGCCTACTGTGTAGGCGAAACGTTTCGGAATAAAGTTGTCTAACTGTTGCATATGTGTCTTACCTAACAACCTGTCGGTATTGTATACCATTTTGATGTTCATTTAGCCATACACATTGCGAAAAGGACTTGAGGGTTATGGTAAGCAGTAACCTTAAACCAAGACAGCAATGCCTAAGTGTACGTAATAAGGGCAAATAGATTACTGGGATTTATACCCAAGAAGCGAAAGCAACAGAAGTCCGAGGTCATACTGCAGCTTTATACATCATTATAAGGCCTCACTTAGATTATGCAGCTCAGTTCTGGTCTCCATATTACAGATGGACATAAAATTCGTTAGAAAACATTCAGCGTAGGATGACTAAATTAATACATAGCATTAGAAATCTTCCTTATGAAGAAAGATTGAAGACTCTAAAATTACATTCACTTGTTAGACGAAGAATAGGGGAGACCTGATCGAAGTGTATAAGTGGAAGATAGGTATTAATAAAGGGGATATTAATAAAGTCTTAAGGATATCTCTCAAGAGAGAACCCACAGTAATGGATTTAAATTAGATAAGTTTAGATTTAGAAGGACATAGGAAAGTATTGGTTTGGAAATAGGGTAGTTGATTAGTGGAACAGACTACCTAGTTGGGTTATTGAGGCTAGGACTTTGGGTTGTTTCAAATTTAGGCTGGATAAGTACATGAGTGGGAGGGGTTGAATTTGAGTGGGACTTGCACATCAGAGCTTATTTCTTGGGTAGCATTGAAAATTGGGTTGAGCAAATGTTTTGTTAGTGGGATGAATTGTAAAGGACCTGCCTAGTATGGGCCAACAGGCCTGCTGCAGTGTTCCTCCTTTCTTATGTTCTTATGTTCTTATGTACCATACAGGAGGGAGGGAGGGGAAGGGATGGGGGAAGCATAAACACTAGTACCTCTGTACTAGTATTTAGAAATTTTAGCATACATACAGAGGTACAAAAAAAATACAGGTAAGAGCAGCATGCCAAAGCCACTTATATGCATAGCATTACGGGCTGGCTTAAAATTAACTTAAGATTAACTAAGCAATGATGAAATCAGTGATAAGACATTATTGTAAACAGATAACTATAAAGCACAAATGAGTATTACAAAGACAGGTCATATGGTTGCATGCATTGCTGTTCATTCAGTAGAATGGAGTATTCTGTTAGGTAGTGTATTTAAAAAAATAACAAAGTTAGATTGGGTCCTAGGTTTAACATTTATGTGATATAATTGTGAGTAACATTTTGGATATACACTTTATAAGGTTCAGTTATTCAGTATTTATTTGGTTTTGAGTGAGTAAGTGGAACTTTGAGAAGAGACTTGAATTTATAAACAGGTAGTGTTTCTTTTATATTTACAGGTAATGAATTCCAGATTTTAGGGCCTTTTATGTGCATTGAGTTTTTGCATAGCGTGAGACGGACACGAGGAATATCAAAGAGTGATCTGTGCCTTGTGTTATGGTCATGTGTTCTGCTGAGGTTGGCAAGGAGATGTTTGAGGGGAGGGTTAATATCAGAGTTAAGTGTTCTATGTATGTAATAGGTGCAATAATAAGTATGGATGTTTTGTATGGTGAGTAGGTTGAGTGTTTTTGAATATTGGTGGAGTGTGTTTGCCTGTAGTGAGAAATTTGTTATCATTCTAACTGCAGCCTTTTGTTTGGGTAATTAGTGGTCTGAGATGGTTAATTGTTGTTGACCCCATGCACAAATTCCATAGGTGAGATAGGGGTAAATAAGAGAGTGATAAAGGCTAGGAGGGCTGACTGTGGAACATAGTACCGTATCTTCGATAGTATGCCTACAGTCTTGGAAATTTTCTTAGAAATTTGTTGTATATGTGTATGAAATTTGAGTCTATTATCGAGGTGGATTCCTAGAATTTTCCCTCTGTTAGCTTTGTGATAGGTGATCCGTTTATCGTTATGTTAAGAGGTACATCTGTAGCTCTGTTACCAAACTGAATGAAGTAGGTTTTGTCAATGTTTAGTGTAAGTTTGTTAGTCCTCATCCAGGTAGATATTTTCTGTAATTCGGTGTTTACAGTATGGCTAGCGTGACTGGGCTCGGGTGAGAGAAGACGTATGTAGTGTCATCTGCAAAAGTGTGGGTTTGAGTAATTGCGAAGCATTTGGTAGGTCATTTATGTATAGGAGAAAGAGAAAGGGCCAAGGACACTTCCCTGTGGGACACCAACTGTAATTGGTTGTGCGGAAGAGCTTGCCCCATTTGCGTACACATATTGGCTTCTGTTGCTGAGGTAAGACTTGAGGTAGTTGAGGGAGTGCCCTCTAATACCATAGTGTGACAATTTTACGTGGAGCAAGTCATGGTCAACTGTATCAAAAGCTTTACGTAAGTCAATGAAGATCCCCAGTGGGACTTCTTTTTTTCTCTATTGCAGTGTATATATGTTCTAGCATGTGTATAATAGCATCATTAGTATTTTTATTAGGCCTGAATCCAAATTGGCAGGGGTTGAGAATGTTTTGGGAGATGAGGTAGGAGTAGATTCGTTTATGAATTAATTTTTTGAAGATTTTTGAGAGAGGGTGTAAATTGGATATTGGCCTATAGTTATTCAACTCTGTTTGGTCTCCTCCTTTATGGATCGGGGTGACCCTTGCTATTTTGAGAACTGTAGGGAAGGTGGAGGATTCAATGGATTTGTTAGTGTGTTGCAATGATTGGTGATAGTACTTGTGACACTTTTTTGTATATAAAGGGTGGTAAGGTATTTAAATCTCCTGCCTGTGCAATGTACAGACCTCACTGGCAACATGCAGACCCCATCAACTTCCTAATGGAAAATGTGGACTCCCTTCTGCTCCAACACAACTGTCAACATATCATAATTGTAGGTGACCTCAACAAACATCTTATACAGAGGGACTTTGATGACCTTGTCGTGTTTGACATGAGAAACTTTGTTGATTTTCCTACACACATCTCTGGCTCCTCCCTTGACCCAGTAGTTAGTGATCTGGCAGAATGTATAGTCACTTGTCAACCCCTTGTCTATGTTGGATCATCTGAGCACAAGACTGTTTTTACAACACTTAAGATCCCAAGAGAACAAGGTGAGGAGTCTTTACACACAACCTGGCTATGGGAAAGAGGTAATTGGCCAGCCCTTTGCTCTGAGCTCGCCACCACCAATTGGAATGTTCTTCTTAAAAGTGATGTTGACAACCAAGTGAATGCCTTCACATCCTTAACCCTTAAACTGTCCAAATGTAGATCTACGTTCACACACATAACACTCCGAACGTAGATCTACATTTTATATTACATGCTTTCAAATGTGAAAAAAAAGTAGATCTATGTTTGGAGCGCTATGCACGTGAACGTAGATTTACGTTTGAACAGTTTAAGGATTAATCTACAAGAACACATGCCTCACCGGCAGTATGCAATGAAGCCTACAGATCAGCCTTGGTGTGGCTTTCATTGTAGAGAGGCTGCTACTGCTAAGTACAGGAACTTGCACAGGCAAGCCTGTAGGCATATGGGTGAAGTTGAAAAGTGGGCCAACTCTTAATGGGAGGTGGACATAAAACGGAAGTTAGCATCAGGCAGAGTGGGCTCCAAAACCTAGTAGTCCCTGGTCAAGGACAGACAAGGTTATATGCCTGATGAACTCATTCCACCTCTAAATTGACAGGATGGGACTACCTCTACAAGTAGTCAAGAGAAAGTGGACCTCTTTGCTGAACACTTTGCTACCAAAATGCAAGTTCCTGATCCAGCAAGGAACTCTCCTTATCTAGCTGCAAGAACTGTCAAAACTGTCAGTGGTGACAATAAGGCAGGAGGAGGTGCATCTTCTTAAATTGCTTGACCAAGAAAGGCTGTGGGCCCAGACAAGTTGAGCCCAAGATTGCTGAGTAGATGTACAGACCAGCTAGCAGCACCTCTTAACATGCACCTTTCAGCACTGCCTAGTACATTGTAAATGACCTTCTCTGTGGAAAGAGGCAAATGTAGTCCCTACTCACAAAAAGAAGAGCAGAGCAGAAATCAGTAACTACAGACCAGTGTCACTCCTGTCAATCACTGGCAAGATCCTTGAGACAATAATCTCAAGAGAAATGACAGTTTTTTCACTACCACTCACTACTTTATGGCTGTCAATATGGCTTCGGGAAAGGTTACTCTGCTGCTGATCTAACATTAACATTTTCAGGGTTTCGGACGTACTAGTACGGCTTACGCACCAGGGTTTTTGACGTATTAGTACGCCTAAATTCTAGCGCCCTCAAATCTAGTGAGAGAAAGCTGGTAGGCCTACATATGAAAGAATGGGTCTATGTGGTCAGTGTGCGCAGTATAAAAAAAATCCTGCAGCACACAGTGAGTAATGAGAAAAAAACAACTTTGACCGTGTTTTTGGAATAAAACAGCGACTTTGCACTGTATTTTCGTATGGTAATTTATTGTTGTCCTTTCTACTAATCCTTGGTCTCATTTTATGGAATGGAAGACACATATTACAGAAATATTGAGAAGATTTTTGACTGGTTATACAATGAAAATACCTAGAAAATTGAAGCTCAAATTAGCAGAAATGTTCAATTTTTAAAACTAAATTCCTCTAAGTAGAAATCATGCTAAGCCGTCCAATAGCACGTGCAACTGGTGAGGTCTAAAATATTCTTTCATTCTTTCACAAAGAGCGCGCCGATTATTATTAACCATTTCTACACTAATGGCAGTAGATCTGCCATAAGAATTAAGAATGTAAAGGGGAGTTGGGGACGTTACATGAACAGACGAAATGTTTTTCTAGTCCAGGAATGTTCTTTTCTTTCCCTTGTTTATTTCTGCACCCTATTTGAAATTGGCATCTTTTGAAATTTGTGTCAAATTGGCCAAAATTGCTAAATTCAGACCACTGTAATGGATAGGTTAAATCTGTAATGGGTGGTTTCTTGTACTCATGTCGTAGAAAAAATGGAGTACTAGCGAAACAGATAAGAATTATTGTAGACTAGTACACCCGGAATTGGCCGAAAATAGGGCATCAAAGTGTCAAAATCGCCGTGCGTAAACATCCGACGAGCTGCGCTAACTTCATTGCGAGAGCATAGTTCCGAAAGTTCTCCATCAACATTTCATACTTTTTGGTGTCATTATGATCGGGGAAAAAAATTCTCTATCTTTTCGTAAGAAAAAAATTTAATTTTGTTTTTTAAAATTATGGGCGACCCTAGAACAAGCTGCGAAGGGCCAGGGGAAAACCCTGAAAGGGTTTTAAACCCCTAAATGGACGCCAGTCCACTGGATAAATCAAAGTCAGTTGTAGTGGCAGCACTGGACATGCTGTGCTTTCAATCGCGTGTGACACCATTGGCCTTCTTGGCAAAAAACTACAAACACTTGGGAATAGCAGGCTCTACAACTATGTTTCCCTCAGAGACTGCCCTTCATGGTAATCTATCTAAGGGTTAGTTTCTCATGGAACAAATACAGCAAGACATCCTACTCAGGGGCAAGTGTTGCCACATGGAAGTGTTCTTGGGCCATTGTTACGGAATGTCTACTTCCAGTGACCTTCTTCATCTCATCCCCAGAATCCCATGAATATGCAACAAGCTGTACATGACATTTACTTATGCAAGAGAAGAATGCTAAGCTGCTCTAAGCATACATTCAGGCACCAGCAACAAGCTATATCAGCCAGGGGAAAACCGATGGCAGTAACAATTGCTCCTGAGAAGACAAATGACGGTCTCTCTTTGGCACCGACGATTGGGAATTCCAGAAGCAGTAGTATATATGGAATTGGGAGAGTGTTGGTACCCGTGAGAAAGTTATAATATCCTTGGGGAGAAATTTGACTTCTTCCAAACTGACTCATAAAGAACCATGTTGTAAATCTTCGTAAACAAAAGGCAGCCAGGAAGCTTACCAGCACTACGGACTATCTTGCAGGTTGGAATAATATCTATGTCAGTGGGTGTGGTTGGTCATTTATGGACCAACCATTATCTATCTCGGCTTATGTTGGGGGAAATGACATTGGGAAGGCAAGGAGACAGGCCATGCTGGATAAGTACGAGGTCCAGAGCCACAGAAGTCAAGTTTCAGGTCTAAGGGAAGGGATCCCAGTCATAAAGTAGACAAGTTCTTGCCTAGAAAAAGGAGTGGGCAATGAAATGATGTCTAGGCACTTGGTATAAATTGCTCAGGCTAGACAGGGTACTGCACAAGAGGAACTTTTTGGGCCATCCCCATTCATTGAAACCTGGACCAATTCCTTTGCCAAAAGTGATATAATAAATGTATGAAAGTGATGGGGTTCATTCTTCACTCTCAGGGGATGGAGTGGTTGCATTTTGCCAATATTGACTGAGAGGGTACTTGATGGACAATCTATGAATTTAAACTGATATATTATAGAGGTATGGGTGTATTGTGGGAAACAATCAGCTTCATATTAGGGCTTAAAAACAGCAGTTATTACCAGGAAACCCAGGGAGATATTCAAAGATAATCTTCACAAATAAAGTTGCTAGTCAGGTTAATGCAAATCCAATTGATCAACAAACAAAAGAGATAGTAAGGCAACGAGTGACTAGCTCCCCCTTAAGGTTACAATACAAAAGTAGAAGTCCGAAGAAATAAGATAGATGAGCTAAGATTACATGCAATGCAGGTAATATAGATATAATGCATAAACATAGACCTAGTTCAACCGAAAGATTGAGAATGGCCTTTCTCAATGCAACATACATGTTTATAAACTATTCCACACTGATAGGGTCAACACGAAGGGTGGGGAGTGGCGATGTATTCGAGAAAATTTAAATAGTCTTAGACATATATAAGATTAGAACCATCGACACAATCTATTTGGCAACAGTTATCTCAGGGTCTTGACAAATTAGTTTTGTGATGTGATTTATAGGCTCCCAACCTTGATCGGGAGTGCAGTAAGCTTTTATGGGACAAAATTTCATAAGCATCTAGATATTACGAATGTTGTAGATAATGGGAGAATTTAACTATAGACAAAGTTGAATGGAACAATATGGCAGGAAATCTTGCGTCTACTGACTTTCTTGATACGGTTCAGGGTGCTTTTTAGAAACAGTTTGTGAGACAGAACAACAAAGAACAATCTGCTTGACATGGATTCTTAGGGCGCGAAGCAAAGAGTCCACTAATTAATAATCTTGGAGGTTAAAGATGGCTTAGAGGAAAGTGATCACAAATCACTTAGATTCAATATATGCCTGGAATTACCCCGATAACTGCAATCTAATCTTCAGTCTCCTGATTTTTCCTTGGCTGACTTTCATGGGACTGAAAAAATTTACCTGGTGAGCAAAATTGGAATGCCCTGACTATGGGTCAGGTAGGTGATCATGGTTGCCATAAGACATTTATTTCATAGCATAGTTCTAGGTGCTCAGAACAACTTTTGTTCGAGTAGAAATTAGATTTAAGAAAAATATCCCAAATGTATGAACGATAGATTAAAACATCTCATTAGGTCAAAAGAACATATATAGGCATATCAAAGGAGAGGGATGGGCGTTAAGAACCCAATACATTCATTAAAGAGAGAATTAAGAAAGGAATAAGAAAATCAAAAAGGGATAAGAGGCTAAGGTTAGCAAGGGATTCGAAGACTAACACCAAAAGGGTTATTTCCATGTATACAGAAGTAAGATTTAAGGATAAGATAGCCCACTTAAAGAAGTAACACTGGTCAGATCACTGACATGATACAGTGACAAGGATCATGCGTGAAATTTATCAGTACCTACTTCCTCTCAGTTTTCACCCCATTCCACCCCGGAAAATACTAGCGATATTTTCCTAAGTAACCGAATATTCGAACAGGGGCACTAGTAAACTATGCACGATTGCGCGTTAACTAATGAATATAACGCTCAGACAAATAGAGAAACTCAAAACCTAAAACAAAACCCCAGGCCCAGATGAAACTGTTTCCAAGGTGTTTAAAGGAATGTAAAGAGAACTTAGCATACCATTTGAGGCCTAATCTTTTTAACAATATCACTACAAACAGACATAAGTGCCTGATAAGTGGAAAAATGGCCAATTTAATACCTATTACAAGCAGGTGGACAGATCCTTTGTTTTTCCAAAACTGTATAAGACCAATAAGCCTTACATCCATAGTGGGAACATTTATGGAATCAATAAATTGCCCTGAAACAAATTCGTAGCCCATCTTGAATCAATGAATCTCAAACACAGTTTTACCAAAGAGGCTTCCTGACTTACGAAATTTTACTAACATTTTTCACTAAGTTCCTTTAGGAGGTAGATCAGGTAATGAATATGATATTGTGTATATGGACTTCAGTACGGCTTTCGATGAGTTCCACAATCAGCGACATTAGGAAACTTAAGGCACATGTATAGAAAATTTTTTCTCTGGTTAGAGGGCATGGCTGACAAATAGTACAGAGAGTTTGCATAAATGGGGAGAAATCATATGGGGGCACTTCACAACGGGTTTCCGCAGGGGTCAGTGTTTTTGGCCCGTTTTTGTTCATAATTTACATAAACTGACATAGATTGAGGGAGATAAATAGCGACATAAAAGCAAAAATTTCTGATAACACAAAAGTAGGCAGTCCCAATCAATCTACTGAGACATTAGAGTAACTCCAGAAGGATTTGAATAGACTGATCAATGGTCGGGAGGAAGTGGCAGATGCAGTTTATGATAGACAAAAGCAAAGTTCTAAATGTTGGACAGGAAAACTAACCATGCCACTATAAACTAAATAAAGTAGATCTTAATATTAACGGAGTGCGCTAAAAAGAGTTAGGAGTTCAGAGTTATGCAGTAATCTCAAACCAAGACATGCAGTGGGCATAGTGGTTTCAGCTTATAAAGCTAACAGAATTCTTGTGCCAGATGACCTGTGAAACAGAAACATTTAACTTGTTTTGCATGATGGTAGGATTGCTGGTTTTCTTTTCTTCTCATAAACATGCTAGATTAACAGTGATATCTTGCTACTTCCCTACCTTACTTTGGTCAACTTCACAGACTCTGCACATGCATATTTACATACATACATCTAGGTTTTCTCCTTTTTTCTAAATAGCTCTTGATTCTTCCTTTATTTCTTCTATTGTCCATGGGGAAGTGGAAAAGAAACTTTTCCTCTGTAAGCCATGCGTGTCGTAACGACGCGACTAAAAATGCGGGAGCAATGGGCTAGGTACAACCCTTCTAATGTAGACATTTACTAAAACAAGTAGAAAAAACTTATAAAACTGGGATGCTTAAATGTGCCGTGGATGTAGTGCGGATGAACAATAAACAGATGATTGCTGAATGTAATGAATGAAAAGAAGTTTGGGATCCAGGCCCTAAGCGAAACAAAGCTTAAGGGGGTAGGGGAAGACTTCAGTGGGGGGAAGATAAATGGGATTAAATCGGATGCGGAATATCTGAGAGAGTTAGAGCAAGAGGGGGTAGCAGTAATGAAAATGATCAGTTATGGAAGGAGAACAGAGAATATGAATGTGTAAATTCAAGGAAATATGTGGATTAAAGTAAAGGTTGGATGCGAAAAGTGGTCATAATAAAGCCGTGTATGCACCTGGAGAAGAGAGGAATGTAGATGAGAGAGAGAGATTTTGGAAAGTTAAGTGAAATATAGGAGCAGATTGAACCAAGTGAGATAGTAATTGGGTAGGGGACCTAAATGCTAAGTAGGAGAAACATTAAGAGAGGTGTGGTAGGTAAGAAGTTTGGGTGTGCTAGTGTAAATGATAATGGGAGCCCTTTGATGAACTTTGTATAGAAAGGGGTTTAGGTTATAGGTAATACATATTTTAGAAAAAAGGATAAATAAGTAAACCAGATGTGAAGTAGGGGGAAATGACAGTAGTTTTGTTGATTAATGTATTGTAGATATAAAAGACTGTTGAGTAACTTCAGGATGTACATGTTTATAGAGGGGCCACAGAAAATCAGATCACTTTCTAGTTAGTACAACACCAGAGAGTAAAAGGTAGATGGATACAAGGAGAATAGAAGCCTCAGGGAGAGAGAGTGGAAGGTTTATAAACTAAAAGAGGAGGCAGTTAGGGTAAGGATATAAACAGCAAATGGAGACAGACGGTGCCAATGAGAGCATATGCAATGGGGGTCGAAGAGGAATGGGGAAGGTTTAAAAATGTAGTTTCGAGATACAGCAGAAGTTAGGTGGTTACAGGAACGTGGTGCGGAGGGAAGAGGAGCGATTGGGTGGAATATGATGTACAGAAGAGTAGTAAGGGAGAAAAAGTAGCATATGAAGAAGTTTATTTACAAAGTTAGAAGTGATGCATTAGGAGGAAGAGTATATGAGAAAAAGAGAGAGGTTAAGACCAGTGGGAAAGTCATGAAAAAAGAGAGCAAATGAGAGAGTATGGTTTGAGATGTATCAACAAATTTTGAGTTGAACTAAGAAAAAGTTTTGGAGTGAGATTAACAAGTTAAGGAAGCCTAGAGAACAAATGGATTTGCATTTTTAAAATAGGAGAGGAGAGTTATTAAAATGGAGAGATAGAGGTATTGGGAAAAGGATGAATTTTGAGGAAATGTAAATGTGATGAAGATAATCGGAAGCTGTGATTTCGAGTATCGGACAAGGCGGAATAACATCTTGCAGAGTGAGGGAAGTAGCCAGTTGTGAGTGTGGAGGAAAGTCGTAGGCAGTAGGTAAAATGAAAGGGTGAAGGGGCAGCCGGGATCTGATGGGCATAAATATAAGACATGTAAAAAGCCGTGGGGATATATGAGTTTGGATAGGTTTGTGCAATTATTTTACTTAAATGTATGGAAAAGTGTAAGGAACCTAGGGATTGGCAGAGCAGCATAGTTCCTTGTATAAAGGCCAAGGGGAATAAAAGAGAGTGCAAAAATTATAGGGGGATAATCTGTTGAGTATACCTGGTAAGAGTATGGTAGTGTTATTATTGAAAGAATTTAAGGAGTACACGGGAATAGGATAGTCAGATGAACAAGGAGCTTTAGGAAAGGTAGGGGTGTGTGGACCAGGTGTTTACAGTGAAACATCTATTGGAAGAGTATTAGATAGGCAAAAGAGGTCTTTGTGGCATTTATGGATTTTTTTTCGGAAAGGCGTACGACAGGGTGGAATAAGGGGGGCCATGTGCCCAGATGTTGCAGGGTATGGTGTAGGCGGTAGGTTTCCTGAAAGCAGTGAAGAGTTTTTTACGAGGCTACAGAGGCTCAAGTTAGAGGGTATGTAGGAAAGAGGAAATTATTTCCCATAAAAGTAGAGGCCTTAGACAAGGGATGTTGTGATGTCACCGTGGTTGTTTAATATTATATTTATAGATGGTGTGAAGAGAAGTGAATGCGAGGGTCTAGGCAAGAATGCGTGGAGTTAAAATATAAAGATTCACACAACAAATGGGAGTTGTCACAGTTTGCTCATTGCTGATGACAATGGCTCTTGGGAGATTCTGAAAAGAAGTTGCAGGAGATTGGTGGTGAATTTGGTAGGGTGTGCAAAAGAAGAAAATTAAAGGTGAATACAGGAAAGAGTAAGGTTAATGAAGGATAACAAAAAGATTAGTGGATGAAAGATTGGATATCAGATTTGGGAGGAGAGAGTTTATGGAGGGAGGTGAATGTATTTCAGATCTTTGGGAGTGGACGTGTCAGCGGATGGGTCTTGAAAGGATGAATGAATCATAGAATTGATGAGGGAAACGGGTGAGTGTGCACATAGCGTCTGTGGAGACAAAGAACTTGTCCTGGTGGCAAAGAGGGGAATGTATGAGAGTATCGTTTACCAACGCTCTTAATGGGTGTGGAAGCAATGGTGAGATGATATGTTGTAGCCAAGGAGAAGGCTGGAGGCAGTGGAGATGTCATGTCTGAGGGCAATGTGTGTGTGAATATAATGCAGAAATACGTAGTTTTGGAAGTTAGAGGAGGTGCGGGATACCAAAACTGTTGTCGCCGAGGGCTGAGGAAGGGTTGTTAGGTGGTTCGGTACATGAAGAGCGAATGAACGAAACAGAATGACTTCACGAGTGTATCTGTCTGTAGTGGTAAGGAAAGGCGGGGGTAGGGGTGTCTGCCTAGGAAAGGTTGGCGGGAGGTGGTAAAGGAGGTTTTGTGTGCGAGGGGCATGGACCTTCCATTCAATGCATCATGAGCTTGTTGATAGATGAAAGGAGACAAATGGTATTTAATACTTGACGTGCTTGTTGGAGTGTGAGCAAAGTACACATTATGAAGGGGTCATGGAAACCGGCAGGCCGGACTTGAGTCCTGGAGATTGGGAAGTACCAGTGCCCGCAACTCTGAAGTGGAGGGTTGAAAATGTTGCCGTTTAAAAACTGTAGTTTAAAGAGCACGGCGCCACCTGGCAAACAGTGATGGAGTGAATATGGTGGAAAGTTTTTCTTTTTCGGCGGGCCCACCCAGCTTGGTGGGAATCGCCATGTGATAAATAAAAAAAAATTATAATATCTAGAAGTATAAATAATAGAAGTCCTCAGGTTTGTTCTTCATCTCTAATATCCTTGGTTAGGCCTCATTTCGACTATGCTGCACAGTTCTGGTCACCGGTATTACAGAATGAAAATAAAACCTCTGGTAAACGTACGGAGGAGGATGTCAAAGTTGAATCCATGAATCCGACATCTTCCCATGAGAACAACTGAAGGTCCTGAATCTGCACCTCTCCTCGAAAGGCGTAGAATTCGAGGGGAAATGATTGAGGTGTATAAATGGAAACGAGGAATAAATCAAGGGGATGTAAGTAGCGAGCTGAAAATATTTCCACCAAGACAGGACTGCAGCAATGTTTTTTCCAAGATCGGAAAAAGTCAGATTCAGGAAGGATATAGGAAAGCACTGGTTTTAGGTTAATGTTGTGGATTTGGATTGGAACAAACTCCGAGCACAGTTATAGAGGCTAAAACTTTGTGTAGCTTTTAAAATAGTTAGATAAATACACAGTGAGTGTGGGTGGGTGTGAGTTGGGACATGACTAGCTGTGCTGCTGTGTCTGGTGCCGTGCCTTTCTTGAGTGGAGGTACCAGACTGGGGTGGGTCATTAGGCTAAATTCTCCATGGGGGGGGGAGAGACATGAACCTGCCTACATGGGTCAGTAAGCCTGTTGCAGTGTTCCTTCTCTTTCTTATGTTCCTTATTTGCTCAACAGTAAGGGGCTGCAAAGATTTCTATATGAGGCACAAGTACAATCACACCTTGAAGTATGCCCATCTTTCCCTGGTTAGCCTAGCCTCCCACCTCATCTGTGAACTTCTTGACAGAGTAAGAGAACAGAGCAAGATGCTCATCTCTCGCCTGTACCCATCCTGGGATAGATCTTTCATATCACAGAGCCTTTCAAGACGGGAGAGCTGTGGGCGGCCTTACTGTTCGTGTACGGCAAACATTGTCAAAGTACCACACTTGGCTCCACTTCGAGGTCAGCGAGAAGCAAACTTCTATACCACAAGATGGGCAGAAACTGGCTGTACCCTTCTCCAGAACATCACTTCACCTGAGATCATTTATCCTCAAGGATACTCAAGACTGGAAACACATTCTTACAGCATAATATCAGTTGATCAAATAAAAATGCTGGCCCACAGATGGCTCCAACTTCATCCTGTTTCCTACTTGTATGTCTCATAACAATAAAAATGTTTCCAAATTAGCTGATGTAGGTAACAGCTCTTAGCTTGTCATAAAGTAGGAAACCTAACATGTCAATAAAGTTAGGAATCCCTTAACTTGTCGAAATAAAAGTTAGGAATCCTTAACTTGTCAAAAAGGTTAGAATCCTTACTATCAATAAGTTAGGAATCCTCAACTTGTCAATAAAGTTAGGAATCCTTAACTTGTCAAAAGTCAGGAATCCTTAATTTGTCAATAACGTAGGAATCCTAACATCACCTTGTCAAGCCCCTGTGTGTGTGTGGGTGTGTGTGTGTGTTGTTTGTGTGTGTGTGTGTGTGTGTAGTGTGTGTTTGTGTTGTACTCCACCTAGTAGAGGTCGCAGGGGTCAATTCCCAACTCCTGGCCCCGCCTCTTCACTGGTCGCTCTAGGTCAATCCTCCCTGAACCAAACTTTATTGTACCTCTGCTTTAAAGCATGTATGTGACTCCTTCCATCCAACACACACACACACACACTGTGTCTATGTGTGTGTGTTTGTGTGGTGTGTGTGTGTGGTGAGTTGAGTGTGTGTGTGGTTATGTTTGTGTGTTGTGTGTGTTGGTTGTGTGTGAGTGTGTGTGTGTGAGTGTGTGTGTGTATGTAACTCGCCTATTTGTACACACCTATTTGTGTTCGGGGTTCGAGTCATAGCTCCTGGCCCCGCCTCTTCACTGATTGTACTAGGTCCTCTCTCTCCTGTCTCCATGAGCTTTATCATAACATCTCATTAAAACTATGTATGGTTCCCCGCCTCCACTAACTTCACTATCTAGGCTATTCCACGCTTGACTACTCTATGACTGAAGAAAACTTCCTAACATCCCTTATGATTCATCTGAGTCTTTCGAAATCGCCAATTGTGACCTCCCCCCTTTTTTTTTTGTTGTCGTGTCCCATCTCTGAACATCCCCGTCCTTTGTCCACCTCGTCCTATTTCCGCGCTGTATTTTATATGTCGTTTTATCATGTCTCCGCCTGACCCTCCTGCCTCCAGGTGTCGACAGGGCCGATTTCCCGCCTCAACCTTTCTTCTAGGACAATCCCCGTAGCTCTGGGACCTAGTCTTGTTGCAAACCTTTGGCACTGTCTTTTATTTTTTTATTCTTCTAAATTTCTTGACGTGCTTGACTAGCTGTGGGATTCCAAACTGGTGCTGCATACTCCCCAGTATGGGCCTGACGTACATGTATACAGTAGTCTTGAACGAATCTTACTGAGGTACGGAACGCTACCGAGGTTTGCCAGGCGCCCGTATGCTGGTCAGCAAGCAAAGTTATCTGATTGAATGTGCGCCTCGGAAGATATCACGGTGTTTATACTCACCCCCAGATCTTTTTTCCTTGAGTGAGGTTTGCAGACTTTGGGCCGTCTAAACATATTGTGTCTGCGTCTTTCTTTGCCCTTCCCCAATCTTTCATGACTTTGCATTTGGCAGGGTTTTAAACTCAAGGAGCCATTGTTGGATTCAGGCTTGTAGCCTGTCCAGGTCTTTTGTATCCTGCCTGATCCTTATCTGATTGGATTCTTCTCATTAACTTCACATCGTCGCAAACAAGGACACTTCTGAGTCTACCCTTCCGTTAATTGTTCACATATACCAAAATAACAGCAACAGGTCCTAGACTGACGCCCTGTGGCACCTCGCTTGTCACAGGCGCCCACTCTGACACCCGTCACGTTCCGACTCGTTGTTGCCTCCCAGGCAGGTATTTCTCTGATCCATTCAGTGGCCTTTCTGTTAATGTGGCCTGACCTCTAAGCTTTTGCAGTAACCCATGTGAGAACTGTGTCGAAGGCCTTCGTTGCAGTCCCTAAAAAAATGCAGTCGATCCGACCCCTCTCTCTCTCGTCTTAACTTCTGTTACCTTGCATAAAACTCTAGTAGGTTTGTTGACATAGCAGGATTTTCCCTCCCTGAAACCAGCTGGGTTGTCAATTAATACACTTGTTTCTTCCAGTGTGCTCCACCACCACTCCCTCCTGATATCTTCTCCATGACCGTGCATACCTATAACACATTAGTGATACAAGGTCTGTAGTTTTAGTGCCTCATGTCTGTCCTCCCTTTTCAAGATTGGACTGCCATTTGCCATCTTCCATACCTCGGGGAGTATGCCCAGTTTCCAAAGATGTGTTGAAGATCCTTTGTTAACGGTACCCACAACATCTCTGCTCCCACTTTACGGATCCACGGAGAGGATGTTGTCTGATCCCCCGCGTTTGAGGTGTCCACTTCGCATAGCAGCTTCTTCACACCTCCTCCTTGGTTATCATGTACCTCACCAGCACTTGCTAGGTGCACCCCCCTCTCTGATTTTTCCTGGTGTCCTTCTGGTTTCCACTGAAAATATACTTCTTTAAATCGTGTGTTGAGCTCCTGACCTACCTACCGGTCGTTTCTGTGATTCCCATCACCCTTCCTCATCTGATTACCTGGTCCCTTGACTGTCTGTTTTCCTCCTTATGTTGCCTGTACAACAGCTTCAGGTCCAGTCTTGACTTTGCGATGCTATGTCATTTTCGCATGCGCTGAGGGCCTCGCCTTCTCATCTGTGCATTTTCGTTTCAGGCTCTTCGGCTAATCTCTTATTTTCCTGATTTCTCTGTCTTCTGTAAACCTTTCCATTCTCATTACACCTAGTTTTTTTTGCTCCCCTACACCTTTGGGTGAACCCAAGGACACGTTCTGTTCTTCCCATTATTTCTGTTTCCCTGGGACAAACAAACTCTCCTCTGGCCTCCTTGCATTTTGTTGCCACACAGTCCATTTTGTGTACTGGTTTTCCTGTCAGTTCCCACTCCCACTGAATGACTTGAAAGAAGTTCCTCAAGCGCTGAAGAGTAGAGTCCCCCTTTTGTAGTTGGTTTTTCCTAATTCCCCACCCTATTCCTGCTGCTCTCTCCACTTGGAGCTCAACTATGTTAGTCAGAACACAGAACCACATGATCACTAGCTCCCAGGGGCCGTATTTCATAAATGATATCCTCGATGTCAGAACTACTCAAGGTGAATACAAGGTCAAGCCTTGCTGGTTCATCCCCTCTCCTCTCTCTCTGGTAGTGTCCTAACATGTTGATGATGGAGGTTATCCAGTACCCACATCCATCATCTGCTCCTCCATATTTCTGGACCACCCCCCATGGGCTCCAGTTTCCCCAGTCAATCTCCTTGTGATTGAAAATCAACCTATAACTATAACTTTTGCTCACCCCATGTTGTGCTTCTCCAGGGCCGACCTCGGCTAGGTGTCCCGACCAATGCTCTGTTCTCATCTATCATAATCTTCTCTTGCCTCCTGCAGTTCAGTGGTGGGTTGACATTACATGCAATTATCACCTTAACCGTCCTCAACTGGATTGGTTACCATCTAAGTATCCCTTTCACACCGTGCCATCCATCCTATTCATTTTCTCAAAAACCCCCATGGTTTTTAAATGAGCGGTGCAACTCCTCCTCCCCCCTTCTCCCTCTGGTCTTTCCTGAGGATTTATATCCAGATGGAAAGATTGAATCTGTTTATTATGCTGGGTGAGTTTTGTTTCGTGAGTGCTATATATGTCTGGGGATGTCTCCTGATTTTTCATGCCACTTCCTCAAACTTAATTGTTCTTTCCATCTGCATTTGTTATACCACACCTTCAACTTTTCTAATATTGTGGTCTGGAGGTGTACTTGGTTGGGGAAGTGGAGACCTGAAAAGGAACTAATGGGTGGTTGCTGTGGGGGTGGAGTTTGTAATGGGGGGCAGTGGGTGGGGGCATTGGGATGTGCATGGGTGTTTTGGTTTAGAGTCTTTTGGTTGCACTGAGGGGTTGACCTGGTTGGGAGGCTTCTATAGAAGTTGTGGGAGGCTGTATGTTGATCTACCTGTGTCTGGACACCTGTCTGTCTTCTCCATCCCCTCTCTTTCCTCCTTCACCTTTTTATACCATCTCTCTGTTTTTCTGCATTTCTGCTGAGTCTGACGCGGTCGAGATACACCTTCCTGTATGTATGCCGCATGTTCCTCCTTATCGGCTTTCCTCCAGCAGGATCCTGTTCCGAGTCCGATTCTTGGCCTGGAAGGTCACTTTCACTGGCCGGGTTTCATTTTTTACAAACCCCCCTATTCTCGGAAAATTTTCCCACTGGGTCATGGTCGTCTTCTCCTATTGCTTTCCCATGATGCTGTTCAATATGCTTTTTTTCCCTTGTTTCTTGCATTGTATGTTTTCCCCTTTCAACTTCCTGAAGCCCATACACAAAGACTGACCTCAACCTTTCATTCTCCCACTGCATATCCCTGTGTATCCCCTCATTCTATTTGATTTCCTCCAGTGCAACTTTCTTTCTTCAGTTTTCACTAGCTAATGTACATGTGCTCAGTGGCCTGTCATTTTCCCTTCTTTGGCTTTCTGGGCTCTGGCTGTGGTCCCTGTTTAGGGCCCCCCATATACTTAGCTCTTTCTTACCACAGATTTCCACTGATTGAGCTTCTACATGCAGTTTTGCTCCTTCTTTTCCCTACCGTCCCCTTATTTGTTGGCTGAGGTTAGCAGGCTCTGTTGTCAATCCCAAATGTTCTTTTAGTTTCTTTTAGGCTGTTTTCAGATTTTT
>NC_069403.1:4813726-4844258 GCF_026875155.1 Cherax quadricarinatus | reverse complement strand
CCGGTATTTTAGTCCCTCTTTCAACACCAGGGCCCTTATGGAGGATGAATTCTGTTCCTCTTCCTCCATGGAGATGAGTGGAAATACACAAGAACAAGAACTAGAAAGAAAATAGAAGAAAACCCAGAGGGGTGTGTATATCTACTTTCTTTCAACACATCGGCCGTATCCCACTGAGATCGGGTGGCCCAAAAGGAAAAACGAAAGTTTCTCCTTTTACATTTATAAATATATACAGGAGAAAGGGTTACTAGCCCCTTGCTCCTGGCATTTTAGTCACCTCTTACAACACGCATGGCTTATGCAGGAAGACTTGTGATCCACTTCCCCATGGAGATAACAGGAAATAAACAAGAACAAGAACTAGTAAGAAAACCCAGAGGGGTGTGTGTGTGTGTGTACAATGCCTGCACTTTAAAGGAGGGGTTTGGGATATTGGCAGTTTGGAGGGATATGTTGTGTATCTTTATATGTGTATGCTTCTAGACTGTTGTATTCTGAGCACCTCTGCAAAAACAGTGATAATGTGCGAGTGTGGTGAAAGTGTTGAATGATGATGAAAGTATTTTCTTTTTGGGGATTTTCTTTCTTTTTTGGGTCACCCTGCCTCGGTGGGAGACGGCCGACTTGTTGAAAAAAAAAAAAAAAAATATATATATATATATATATATTTATATATATATAATATATATATAATATATATATATAAAATATATATAAATAATATATATATATATATATACAGTGGACCCCCGCATAACGATATAATTCCGTTCATGAGAGCTCATTGTTATTGCGCGAAATTATCGTTTATGCGAATGAATTTTCCCCCATAAGAAATAATGGAAATCAAATTAATACCGTGCAAGACACCCAAAAGTATGAAAATAAAATTTTTTTACCACATGAAATATACATTTTCCTACACACAAAGAGAAGGATACATGCACAATAGTAGAGTAGTACATGCACAGTATATATTGTGCATGTACTACTCTACTAAATGAAGAATAAATGACACTTACCTTTATTGAAGATGCAGCAATGACTGATGAGACACTGTGTCCTGGGAGTGCCTTTTCCTCCTGAGTACTGTAGGTCCTGTTTGGTATTTTCTTCCAGAACAGGCCTTATCACACTGTGTATGCCACTACGATTCTTAAATCTCTCAAACCAACCTTTGCTGGCTTTAAATTCACCAATATGAGCACTAGTTCCAGGCATTTTTCCCTCTTCACCTGGGTGTTAGTCGACTGGTGTGGGTTGCATCCTGGGAGACAAGATTAAGGACCCCAATGGAAATAAGTTAGAGAGTCCTCGATGATGCACTGACTTTCTAGGGTTATCCTGGGTGGCTAACCCTCCGGGGTTAATCGTTTCTCGGTAATTGTTTCACGTTAAGCCACACCAACAACACACTCTCCACATTTTCGAGTAATACAGCTGATGGTGGTGCAGCAACAACAGTTTGTGGTGCAAGCTGACCATGGTGCAGCAGCAGCTGTGGTGCAGCAACACTGACCATGGTGCAGCTGCACTGTGGTGCAGCAGCAGCTGTGGTGCAGCACACAGCTGTGGTGCAGCAACACGACTGTCAATTTATCAGCTGACCATGGTGCAGCAGCAGCTGACTGTGGTACGATAGTATTTACACCCTTTTACCACAGGGTTGGCACTAGAAGCTTTCTTTGGGCCCATGGTGGCTTATTTAGCAGTTACAAGCACTATAAATAATGGAATAATACAAAATGTATCGAATGTATGCATGCAACCGGCCACCCTGGCTTGTAAACAATGATGGCAAGGCAGGCGCTCAGGCTGGACGGACAGGTTCGGGACAGGTTCGGGACGAGTCATGTTCAGAAACAGCTGATGGTGCAACAGCAGCTGACCGTGGTGCAGCAGCAGCTGACTGATCCAGCAACATCTGACTGGTCCAGCAACAGCTGACTGATCCAGCAACAGCTGACTGATCCAGCAACAGCTGACTGGTCCAGCAACAGCTGACTGGTCCAGCAACAGCTGACTGATCCAGCAACAGCTGACTGGTCCAGCAACAGCTGACTGATCCAGCAACAGCTGACTGATCCAGCAAAAGCTGACCTGAATCCAGCAACAGCTGACTGATCCAGCAACAGCTGACTGGTCCAGCAACAGCTGACGGGTCCAGCAAACAGCTGACTGTCCAGCAACAGCTGACTGATCCAGCAACAGCTGACTGATCCAGCAACAGCTGACTGGTCCAGCAACAGCTGACTGATCCAGCAACAGCTGACTGATCCAGCAACAGCTGACTGATCCAGCAACAGCTGACTGATCCAGCATACAGCTGACTGATCCAGCAACAGCTGACTGATCCACAACAGCTGACTGATCCAGCAACAGCTGACTGGTCCAGCAACATTTTGACTGATCCAGCAACAGCTGACTGGTCCAGCAACAGCTGATCGTGGTGCAGAAGCAGCATGACAGATCCAGCAACAGCTGACTGGTCCAGCAACAGCTGATCGAGGTGCAACAGCAGCTGACTGATCCAGCAACAGCTGACTGGTCAAGCAACAGCTGACCGTTGTGCAGCAGCAGCTGACTGTGGTATGATAGTATTTCTCACCCTTTTTACCACTGGGTTAGCACTAGAGACTTTCTTGGGGCCCATGGTCACTTATTTTGCAGATGAAATCACCAAAAACGCTGTAATAATACGAAATGTTCCGATTGTATGCTTGGGTGTTACCGCGGAGGCTGGCTTGTAAACAATGCCTCCGGCGGAACATGTGAAGCTGGCTCAGGCCGCACATTAGAAGCGTCTCGACGAATAACGTTGAGCGAGTTGTTTAGCGGTATGCGAGGCAAAATTTTAGTGATAAAATGTATCGGTATGCGGATTTAACGTTATGTGATGCCAACGGTATGCGAGGGTCCACTGTATATATATATGCTTGTACATGTATGTGTAGTGTGACCTAAGTGTAAGTAGAAGTAGCAAGACGTACCTGAAATCTTTCATGTTTATGAGACAGAAAAAAAGGACACGAGCAATCCTACCATCATATAAAACAATTACAGGCTTTCATTTTACACTTATTGGGCAGGACAGTAGTACCTCCCTGGGCAGTTGCACTCTATCATATGCCTTTTCTAAATCCATAAATGCAATGAAAACTTCCCTGCCTTTATCTAAATACTGTTAACATATATGCTTCAATGTAAACACTTGATCTACACATCCCCTACCCTTTCTGAAACCTCCTTGCTCCTCCGCAATCCTACATTCTGTCTTACCTCAAATTCTTTCAATAATAACCCTACCGTACACTTTTCCTGGTGTACTGAGTAAACTAATTCCTCTATAATTTTTACAGTCTCTTTTGTCCCCCTTCCCTTTATGTAAAGGAAGTGTACATGCTCTCTGCCAATCCCTAGGTACCTTCCCCTCTTTCATACATTTATTAAACAAAAATACCAACCACTCTAACACTATATCCCTTCCCGGCTTTTAACATTTCTGTCATGATCTCGTCAGCTCCAGCTGCTTTACTCCCTTTCATTCTACGTAATGCCTCACATACCTCCCTCACACTCACATCCTGCTCTTCTTCACTCTTAAAAAACAGTATACCTCCCTGGCCAATGCATGAAATTACTACCTCCCTTTCTTCGTCGACATTAATTAAAAGTTCCTCAAAATATTCCTGCCATCTACCCAATACCTCCATCTCCCCATCTACTAACTCCTCTACTCTGTTTTTAACTGATAAATCCATTCATTCCCTAGGCTTTCTTAACTAGTTTAACTCACTTCAAATTTTTTTTTTTATTTTCATTAAAATTTCTTGACAGTGCCTCTCCCACTCTATCATCTGCTCTCCTTTTGCACTCTCTCACCACTCTCTTCACCTTTCTTTTACTCTCCATATACTCTGCTCTTCTTATAACACTTCTGCTTTGTAAACACCTCTCATAAGCTACCTTTTTCTCTTTTATCACACCCCTTTTTTCATCATTCCACCATCACCTCCTCTTTTCTCCTGCACCCACCCTCCTATAACCATAAACTTCTGCCCCACATTCTAATACTGCATATTTAAAACTATTCCAACCCTCTTCAAACCCCCCCCCCCCCCCCCTACTCATATTTGCACTAGCCCACCTTTCTGCCAATAGTTGCTTATATCTCACCCGAACTTCCTCCTCCCTTAGTTTATACACTTTCACCTCTCTCTTACTTCTTGTTGTTGCCATTTTCCTCTTTTCCTATCTACCTCTTACTCTAACTGTAGCTACAACTAAATAATGATCCGATATATCAGTTGCCCCTCTAGAAACATGTACATCCTGGAGCCCACTCATCAACCTTTTATCCACCAATACATAATCTAACGAACTACTCTCATTACGTGCTATATCATACCTTGTATATTTATTTATCATCTTTTTCATAAAATATGTATTACTTATTACCAGACCTCTTTCTACACATAGCTCAATTAAAGGCTCCCCATTTTCATTTACCCCTGGCACCCAAAATTTACCTGCTACTCCCTCCACAATATTTTTACCAACTTTAACATTGAATTCCCCAAACAGAAGTACTCTCTCACTTGGTTCAAAACTCTCCACATACTCAAAAATTCCCAAAACCTGTCTCTCTTCTCTACAATTCTCTCTCCTCTAGGTGCATATATGCTTTTTATAACCCACTTTTCATCCAACCTTTGTTTTAATCCACATAATCCTTGAATTAATACATTTATACTCTTTTCCTGCCATAGCTTATCCTTCAACATTATTCCTACTCCTTCTTTTGCTCTAACTCTATTTGAAACCGCTTAACTAATCCCATTTACTTCTCTCCACTGAAACTCTCCCACCCCGTTCAGCTTTGTTTCACTTAACTCTTTCAGGGTCGGCAGGCCCTCTCCTAAGCTTGTTCTCAGGGTTGCAAATTTTTTGAAAAAAAAAAAAAAAAAAAAAAATCTTTTAAAATGATAGAGAATCTTTTCCCGATCATAATGACATCAAAGGTATGAAATTTGATGGAAAACTTACGGAATTATGCTCTCGCGAAGTTAGCGGTCTCGACGATGTTTACGCATCGGCGATTTCGCCCACTTTGAGCCCTATTATCGGCCAGTTCCAATGTACCAGTTGACAAAAATCATACCTATTTCACTGGAACTCCATTTTCTCTATCGAATGAGTACAAGAAACCACCCATTTACCGATTTCAACTAACCAATAACGTGGTCAGAAATTGGCAATTTTGCCAATTTCACACAAATTTCAAAAGATGCCAATTTCCAAATAGGGTCCAGAATAAACAAGGCAGACATTCCTGGCACTAAAATAATATTTCCTCTGTTCATTACTCATGTCCCCAGGCCTCTGTTACATTTCTTTTGCTTTCCACTTTGAATTTTTATTCTCACAGAAAATAGAAGATTTATGTTATGCAGACTACTGCATTCGTGTAGAAATGGCATAAATAATATCAGCACACTTGTGAATGAATATTAGACTCACCAGTTGACGTGTATTGGACGCGTGACATGATTTGTTTACCTTTGAACTTTGGCAAAAATCAAACATTTCTGTTACTTTGAGCTCAATTTCAAGGTACTTTTCATTGGGAAACGAATCAGAATCATCTCAATTTACATAATATGTCTTCCATTCTATAAAATGAGATCAGGAAAACTAGAATACAACCATAAATAGCATACGAAAATACACTGCAAATTCGCTGTTTTAAACCAAAAACACGGTTGGAGTTTTTTTTTTTCTCATGCACCGTGTGCTGCAGGATTTTTTTTATGCTGCGCACACTGACCACATAGACCCATTCTTTCATATGTAGGCCTACTAGCTTTTTCTCGCTAGATTTGAAGGCGCTAGAATTTATGCGTACTAGTACGGCGCCAACCCTGGCGTGCAAGCTGTACTAGTACAGCACCAACCCTCAAAGGGTTAAAGCCAAGGCATCCAGCTTCTTCTCATTCATAGCATCCACAATCATCTCTTTCTTATCATTCACACAATATCCACGCAATTTTCTTCTTCTTTTTAGTAATCTGTACAGGAAAAGGGGTTACTAGCCCATTGTTCCCAGCATTTTACTTGACTTTTACAACACGCATGGCTTACGGAGGAAAGATTCTTATTCCACTTCCCCATGGATATAAAAGGAAAAGTAATAAGGCGAAGAACTATTAAGATAAAATGAAAGAAAAGTCAGATAAGTGTGTATAAGTAAACGTGTACATGTATGTGTAGTGTGACCTAAGTGTAAGTAGAAGTAGCAAGACGTACCTGTAATCTTGCATATTTATGAGACAGACAAAAGACACCAGCAATCCTATCATCATGTAAAACAATTACAGGCTTTCGTTTTACACTCACTTGGCAGGACGGTAGTACCTCCCTGGGTGGTTGTTGTCTGCGAACCTACTAAACATGATGTAGTGTAGGTCTCTGAGATGGAGAGCTAGACAGACAGATAGACAGAGAGCTTGACAAATAGACAGTCATTTTTATGTGTAACAGTGAAAACAAATACATGGAGGGATCTTATATCATGCTTCAAGGGAACTTGTTGTTGTTGTTGTTGTTGTTGTTGTTGTTGTTGTTGTTGTTGTTGTTGTTGTTGTTGTTGTTGTTGTTGTTGTTGTTGTTGTTCTTGTTGTTCTTGTTGTTGTTCTTGTTGTTGTTGTTGTTTCTTGTTGTGTTCTTGTGTTCTTGTTGTTCTTGTTGTTGTTGTTCTTGTTGTTGTTCTTGTTGTTTCTTGTTCTTGTTTGTTCTTGTTCTTGTTGTTCTTGTTCTTGTTCTTGTTCTTGTTCTTGTTGTTGTTTCTTCTTGTTCTTGTTCTTCTTTCTTCTTGTTCTTCTTCTTGTTCTTCTTCTTCTTCTTCTTCTTCTTGTTTTTGTTTTTGTTCTTGTTCTTGTTTTTGTTTTTGTTCTTGTTCTTGTTCTTGTTCTTCTTCTTGTTGTTGTTGTTGTTCTTCTTCTTCTTCTTCTTCTTCTTCTTCTTCACTCCCACATATCCAAAATATTGCTGGGACCTATAATATTTTGTATATATTTCATATATGACCAAGGCAGGTACAAATATCCACCTGTCAGTGTGTTTGTGACAATTTGAGTACAATTTCAGTACCTAATATTAGTGTCAGAACAAAGTTTGGTTATGAAATGACATGAACCACTATAAATTGTAATTATCAGAACATAAAAATTATATAAAATAATATAAAAACGAGAAAAAAGGTATATCGGCAACACTTCTGCAAGCGGCAGGACTGATGTTGCCATCGGGTGAGCATCCAGTACCAGCTTCTCGGCCTCATATCTCGGTAAGTAGAGGTCTTCAAGTGGGTATTAAACTGAGTTCCTGCCATAAGGCCACAGGGGGTAGTAATCCCTGGCAACTCCAGGTAGATTATTTAGGGCAAATTGACATGGCTATGTGGGCCATGCAGGCTGCAGTTATGTATAGTCTTAATATTTTTGGGTCATGAGAGAAGTGTGACCCTGGGTCATGAAAGGATAATTTCTTAGAACTAGTCACAGGTAAACACAAACTATTCAAAAACCTGTATTGTACTGTTCTCCATTGTTTCATCTTGTTTTTACTGGATATATATTTCTCTTCCTAAATTGTGTGGTACTGGTTGTGCTGTTTATGTATGACCATAAAATCTTGCGAAGCTTCACAGTTCTATTTATAGATATTACAAAATGTTTATATAAGAGAGAACTTGTGATATAAAGAAAAATGTAAGTTTCAGAGCCCTGGCTGGAACAGTTCATAACAGGCCTACAAATTAACATACAAATCTCCATTTTGTGTGTATTGTACATCTGATGTAGCTGGAAAACATTGACATGGTTGTGGTCAGTGACAGTTTTACAAATCACTGAGGACACTAGTGGTAGTAAAAGTTCCTACAAATTTTGTTCTTCATAGAAGCACAATTTGTCAGTTTTTTTTCTTGACAAGACAAAAATCTTATTCGTTTAGTTGATAAACAAACCCTGTGGTCAGTTTAATAGTGAGTGGGTTCTTGGGGGAAAAGGGGAGAAAGTGGTCGTGTTTAAATTGAGTGGGTTCTTGGGGGGAAGGGGGGAGCATGGTCAGTTGGGGAATACTGATGGGTCTTGGAGGAAGGGGGAGCATGTGGTCAGTGTGTAATTTAGTGGGTTCTTGGAGGGAAAGGGGGAGCATGTGGCAGTGTGTAAAGTGATGGGTTCTTGGGAAAGGGGGGGGCATGTGGTCAGTGGGAATTTTTGGTGGGTTCTTGGAGGAAGGGGAGCATGTGGTCAGTGGTAATACTGAGTGGGTTTTTTGGGGGGGAAGGGGGAGCATGTGGGCAGGGGTAATATTGAGTGGGGGTTTTGGGGGGAAAAGGGGAGCATTGGTCATGTTAATAGTGATGGGTTTTGGGGGGAAGGGAAGCATGTGGTCAGTGTGAATATTGAGTGGGTTTTGGGAGGAAAAGGGGGAGCATGGGTCATTGAAATTTTAGGGGTTCTTGGGAGGAAGGGAGACATGTGGGCAGGGGGTAATATTGAGTGGGTTCTTTGGGGGGAAGGGAGAGCATGTGGTCAGTGTGTAAATATTTAGTGGGTTCTTGGAGGGGGGAGGCATGTGTCAGTGTGTAATATTGAGTGGGTTCTTGGGGGGAAGGGGGGAAACAGTGGTCATGTGTAATATTGTGGGGTTTTTGGGAGAAGGGGGACAAAGGCAGGTGTAATACTAGTGGGTTCTTGGGGGGAAGGGAAGCATTGGGCAGTGTGTAAATTGATGGGTTCTTGGGAGGGAAGGGGGAGCATGTGGTCATGGGGTAATACTGAGTGGGTTCAGGGGGGAAGGGGGAAACATGTGGTCAGTGTGTAATAGTGAGTGGGTTCTTGGAGGAAGGGAGAGCATTGGTCAGTGTGTAATAGTGAGTGGGGCTGGGAGGAAAGGGGGAGCATTGGGGCAGGGTAATACTGAGTGGGTTCTTGGGGGGAAGGAAGCATGTGGTCAGGGGTAATAGGATGGGTTCTTGGGAGGAAGGGGGAGATGTGGTCAGTGTGAAAAAATGAGTGGTTCTTTTGGGGGGGGAAAGGGAGAGATGTGGTCATGTGTAAAATGAGTGGGTTTTTTGGGGAAGGGGGAGCATGTGGTCATGTGTAATACGATGGGTTCTTTTGGGGGAAGGGAGACATGTTAGTGTGTAAAAAGTGATGGGTTCTTTTGGAGGAAGGGGGAGCTGTGGGGCATTGTAATAGTGATGGGTTCTTGGAGGAAGGGGGACATTGGCAGTGGTATATGAGTGGGTTCTTGGGAGGAAGGGAGAGCATGTGGTCAGTGTGTAATATTGAGTGGGTTCTTGGGAGGAAGGGAGAGCATGTGGTCAGTGTGTAATAGTGAGTGGGTTCTTGGGAGGAAGGGAGAGCATGTGGTCAGTGTGTAATATTGAGTGGGTTCTTGGGAGGAAGGGAGAGCATGTGGTCAGTGTGTAATATTGAGTGGGTTCTTGGGGGGAAAAGGGAGAGCTTTGTGGATTGTGTAAATTGAGGGGGGTTCTTGGGGGGAAAGGGGAGATTTTGGGGTCAGGGGGTGAAATTATTGAGGGGGTTCTTTGGGAGGAAGGGAGAGCATGTGGCCCGTGTGTAAAAATGAGGGGGTTTTTTTTGGGGGAAAAGGGAGAGCATTTTGGCCCATTTGTGTAAATTAAAGGGGGTTTTTTGGGGAGGAAGGGAGAGAAATGGTCAGTGTGAAATTTATTAAATTTGGGTTCATGGGGGGAAGGGGGGCATGTGCATTTGGTTTTAATAGTAAATGGGTTCTTGGGGGGAAAAGGGAGAGCATGTGGTCAGGGGAAAATAAGAGGGGGTTTCCCAATGGGAGGGGAGACATGGGGGCCCAGTGTTTTAATAGTGAGGGGGTTCTTGGGGGGGAAGGGAAGCATGGGGTTCAGGGGTGTAATATTGAGTGGGTTCATGGGGGAAGGGGAAGAGCATGTGGTCAGTTTTGTAATAGTGAGTGGTTCTTGGGGGGAAAGGGGAAGAAATGTGGTCATTTTTAATAGTAAAGGGGGTTGGGGGAAAGGAAGGGAGAGCATGGGGTCATTGTGTAATAGTAAGGGGTTCTTGGGGGAAAGGGGGAAGAGCAGTGGTCATTTTTAAATAGTAGTGGGTTCTTGGGGGGAAGGGGAGAGCTTTTGGGTCTTTGTGTAATAGTGGGGGTTCTTGGGAGGAAGGGAGACTTGGGGTCTTTTTGTGTAATTATTGAGTGGGTTCTGGGGGGGAAAGGGAAAGGGCAGTGGTCATTGAGTACGGTTTTTTTTTTTGGGGGAGGGCAGATGATCCTTGTTTTTACATTTTTTCAAATTGTCAATAGCATGGTTTTTTTCCCAAAATTTGCACCCAAGTAATCATTTGTTTATGTCCCTTATACTCTTGACCAGGGTTTTCTACCCCGCCCTGGTTTTAAGTTTTTTTGCTACTAGCCAAATAATAAAGGTTAATTTCTGACTACGTGTTTATAACATAATGCTGAAAAAAGTTAAAAATTTAAATTTTTACAAAAACCATCAAGCTAATACCCAGGCAGTGCGCTATGTGTTTCCAATGATAAATAAGACCCTTTAATTACATGGGCGAAGAGGCAGAAATTTGATGATGTTTATAAACATACAGACACCATGCACACCGTCTGCAAGAAAAGGTGCCTAAAAGGGGTTCAGGCTTTTTTATTTTTGGGGCGTCTACAAGTCCTCGCAACAAAAAATCCCTTTTAAAAAATAAAGCCCCAAGTCGCATATAATGATTTAAAAACAAATCAAGTTTATTCTCTTAAAGATTCAATAGATTTTACATATTTAGGATATTGTGTGATTACAAAAAATTAAAACCAATTACAGAGAGGGGCCTTACCCCTAGCATGACTGGGCAATCTTCCCCATCTCCAAAGCGGTCATCACACAGCATCAGTCAAAAACTTCCCTTTATATCCAATTCATTATCTTTTTTAAAAAACCCCAATATACAACTGCATTCAATCATTTAACAACCCTCAAAAAATTCATTGAACAAATGGGGATACAAAAATTTTTAAGTCGGTTTATGGGGAAAAAAAGCAAAATACACTGCCCCCAGCCCTTAGTATTCTTGGAGAAGGGGTTAGATCTAGTGAAATTTGAGGCTTAAAGAGTGCAGACATAGCTCCTTTGCCAAAAAGGGGGGTATAAACATAGCTAAAAATTACAAACCAGTAGTCCTAACTTCTCACATCGTAAAAATCTTTGAAAGAGTGATGAGATGGTAGATTACAAATTTTATGGACCAGCCCAACCAGCATAACCCGAACCAGCATGGTTTTAGAGCAGGACGATCATGCCTGTCACAGCTGCTGAACCATTATGACAGAATTATGGAGGCATTGGAAGAAGACAAAAATGCAGGTGTGATTTACACAGATTTTGCAAAGGCATTTGACAAATGCAATCATGGAGTGATAGCGCACAAAATGAGGGCCATGGGCATTACGGGGAAGGTAGGCAGATGAATTTTCAGGTTCCTAACACAGAACACAAAAAGTAGTAGTAAACAGAGCAAGATCCAGCATCAGTGAGGTAAAAAGCTCAGTGCCCCAAGGCACTGTCCTGGCACCTCTGCTGTTTCTCATCCTCATAGCAGTCATAGATAAAAATACCCATCACACCTTTGTATCATCATTTGCAGATGACACTAAAATAAGCTTGAAAGTCACTATGGTAAAGGACACTGAAAAATTACAGGGAGACATAAGCAGGGTTTTCCAGTGGGCAGTGGAGATCATGATGTTCAGTGGTGATAAGTTCCAGCTGCTTAGGTATGGAAAGAATGAATAACTCAAAAGGAACACTATACAGTGGACCCCAATTATCGTAATTAATCCATTCCTGAGAGAGTGACTAAACCTGAATCTGATGATTTCTGAATTCATTTTCTCCATAAGAAATAATGTACAGTAGACCATTGTTTAACTCAATTTTGTCTTGCACGTTTTTGTTATAGCATGATTAAAGAATTGCAGCATATTTTTGTTTAACACTTTGTAAAATTAGTTTAACACGGTTGCACGAGGGGAAAAATTTTTGAGCGCGCGGTCGCCTGCTGGGCGGGATGGTCTGTGGGTTAGTGGGTTACACCATTATGTCAACAGGGAGGACCTATCGCTATCCTCCGCCTCCCTAAGCCACCCACACCCACCCACACCTTCGTAATCGTCAAGTGTTTAATGCTGACGAGACAAGTGTTTTTTGGAAAAAAATGCCAACACGAACTTATATCAGTCAGCAAGAGAAAAGTGCACCAGGCTTCAAGACAGCAAATGATTGCTTCACCTTGCTCCTTTGCGGTAATGCAGCAGGTGATTTTAAGTGTAAGCCCATGGTTATTTACTGCTCTAAGAATCTTCATGCTTTGAAAGGTGTGGATAAAAACACCTTACCAGTAATTTAGAGGCCAAACCAGTCAGCAGCATGAATGACAGAGGAAATATTTATTGACTGGTTTATACATCACTTTATTCCTGAAGTCAAGTTTAACCTTCACAGCAAGAACCTTGCATTCAAGGCTCTCTTCTTCTTGATAATTCCCGTATTCATCCACAAGCTTTGCTGGATGTGACCCCACATGTAAAAGTTGTATTTTTATCTCCAAATACAGTATCTCTAATACAACCACTGGATCGGTGAGTTATTAAGTCATTCAGGTGTAACTATACAAAAAAAGTTAGGAAAAAACTAGTTACATCAATGGACTCTGACTCCATCCTGGCAGTACCAAGCTTCTGGAATAAATTTAACATTGCAGATGCCATCAGCTATGCTAGAAATGAATGGAATGAAGTGCCCCAATCAACATTAAATGCAGGCTGGAGAAAGTTATGGCCTTCTGTAGTTAATTCTTTCACTGGTTTTGCCTTGCTTGAGAGTCAGGTTCAGGAAATTGTTCAGCTGGCAAGAAGATTACCAGGTGATGGTTTTGAAGATATGAATGAAGAAGATGTGAATGAGCTCTTAGAAGATGATGATGATAAAGACAGGAGTCCAGAGGTAATGTTGATAGAGCTCGATGCACAGATACAGGGGAGGGAGATAACAGAAGATGAAGAAGAACCTAAAGGAAAACAGTTAGCATTGCATCAGTTATGTAGCAGTTCCATGTTGCTGCTAAACTAGCAGACTTCTTCACTGAAGAGGACCCTGCCAAATGTAGAAGCAGTGCTTTGAAACGGGATCTAGACCAGCTGATGATGCATTACCGTCAGCTGTATAATGTACTGCAGGGTAAAAGAGCCCAGAGTTCCATCCACTTCTGCCAACAACCAATAACTATCCACCTCAGCCCAGTAGGGCCACACCATCCATATCCACTCTCTTCACAATCATCCACAAACACCATTACCCACAATTTAAGGTAAGTACTATTATTTCTATTGCATTTGTAGTCTTAAGCAGTAATATATCACGACAATGCACTACAATTACATATTCACTTTTATTTTGTAAGATCTGGAGGTCTAAAAAAAAGTTGTTTGGCTTTTTATGGGCTCCCAGGAACGTAATCCTATTTTTCCCACAAGTTCTTCAGTTTGTCTAACATGGCAATTTCAAGAACAAAGGCAAAATCTGGAGGGGTGCCCCAGTGTCCAAGAAATTTTGAAAAAAAAAAAAAAAAAAAAAAAAAATGAAGAATTAAAGATTATGTTTTTGTGAAGGTAATAAAACAAAAAAAAAATTCTGATCAATACTTACTGAGATACAGAGGTGAGAAGTTGACCCCAAAATGACTGGGTGGCGGCAGCATCAGCGATTTCCACAAAATCCACATTTCTTTATTTTACGTTTTTTATACTTTTTTCTTTTCTATTTTTTTACTTTTTCTAGTAACATTTGTGCCCTGTGAGACCAATACTGTGTATAATATATATATATACACTCACTGTATTGAACACAATAACCGCACTAAAGTTTTTATTATAATTTTGTTTACCGCTATTGTTTACTACAATAAACATGCACAAATCTTGTGTAATATGTTCTAGTGTTCTATTATATATTTACATATGTACAGTCACTGGACGTGTTTTTAGAACTGCTGCAGCTTGTGGAAGTCCTTGAAACAAGGTATTATGCACCGAGGTACCTTACATTCTTCACAAATATAGCGAGTGTCTTTGCGTCTTTGTTGCTGTCGTTTTGTTTGTGCACAGACAACACATCTCTTCTGAGCAAATTTCTTGTTAGTTGCAGGAAGCTGCATAATGAAATGATCACCTTCCCTCCTCAAACGTTTGGGTATTTCCTGAGGAGTTTGAGGACGGTTTTGTATAGCAGGTATTGTTACCTGGTACTTCATTATGAGTTGTCTGACAACAGACAAACAAAATTCACCATACGGTGGTCTGTTGCCAGTTTTTATTTGGTACATATTATATGCATTGAGCATTGAAATGTCCATGAGATGGAAGATTAGTTTCATGTGCCACTTGTAACTCTTACAAACACAATCAACAAAGCCTATTTGGATGTCACATTTGTCAACCAAACGCACATTTTGTGTATAGTCAATCACTGTCACTGGTTTCTAATATGTTCATTAGTCACTCTATCAACTTTGCCACTGTCTTGCATTTCGTTACGGTGAATTGTTGTCAACAATGTGACATATCGTTTGTCATGCCACTGTAAAGCCATTATGTCATTGGCAGTAAACACCTGCACCTCTTCACCATGAGTGCCTGCGTTGAACCTGGGCATATATGTTTACGATTAGAATGCACTGTGCCACACACATCTGTCATGTTCACTCACAAGAAATCACTGAGTAAAGGACTTGTGTACCACTTGTCAGTATATAATGTATGCCCCTTAACAAGATAAAGTGCCATCATGCTTCTCACTACGTCACCTGAGATACCCAATAACATCCTGGTATCTTTCAATGTTTTACTTCCTGTGTATACAACAATATCCAGTACCAGGCCACTGTCACAGTCACAGAGTACAAACAGTTTTATACCAAAGCGTTTCCTCTTGCCCGGTATATACTGCTTGAACAACAGTCTACCTCTGAGCAAAATCAAAGACTCGTCTATTACAAGATTCTTGAATGGATAAAAGTACATGTTGAACTTTTGTTTCAGATACATAAACATTTCTAATCTTGTATAACATACAAGATACATAAACATTTCTAATCTTGTATAACATACAAGATACATAAACATTTCTAATCTTGTATAACTTGTCACTTCTGTCAGGCCTGGTTTTGTCAAAGAAGTGCAACATACGTAACAATATGATAAACCTGTTCACTGGGATGATTTCACTGAAGATCGGGGTAGAAATTAGCCGATTTGTGGACCAGTATGATTTTTTATTATGCTTATAGACATGAGGCATAAGCATTATTGTTGCAAAAAGCAAATACATTTCTGCAACAGTTGTCTCTTTCCACTGGTGTAGTCTTGACTGTGGTGATATGATCATATTTGCCATGGTGTACTCAAAATACTTGTTGCTTTCTCTGACAATAGTTTCCATCAATGGCTGATCAAAGAATAGGTCAAAAAAATCCAGTTCATTTGCAGTGTTTACAATGGGACAAGTAGGTAGAATTCCACTTTGAGAGTCATCAAACTGGTGGAGCTTGGGAACAAAAATGGGATTTTGCTGCCAATCCCATATACGGTTTGCGGGTGGATACTGGACATCATAAGCTGGTTGTGCTGGTAGTTGTGGTTGTGGTGGGCTGGTGGCTGATGCTCAGCTTTGTCCTTGAATTGAAGAGTCAGCAGCGTGGGTCCCAGCCTGGGCTGGTGAGTCATGCATGGTCGTGGCACTACCATCACCACTACCACCAATACCACCACCTACTGATGCCTGTGGTCTATCCATGTCAAGTGTAACCACATCATCTTCACTTTCACTGTCTATTCCTGGTGTAGGGCCACAGGATGTACTCTAGGATGTACTCCGTCCCCTGGGCACTGCATAAGGAACACTACCCGAGTGCATGCGGCAGCGTATATACCGATGCTTCACTGGTGAATATGTTTCCTCACTATCACTACTTGAATGATCGTCACGTCACTATCATCATCATTACCGAAGTCAGAGGCCTGGCCACGCGAAAATAATAGTTTTCTCTTGCGATGAGGTACAACTAAACGTGACTGAGGCGTGCCCACACCAGAGGTAGAAGGTTGAGGATCGTCAGGGTTTTCTGCACTATTATTGATATCCTGGTCATTCCTTTCGGTCACTAACTATCACTTCTATCAGAGTCAGAACTATCAGATAGGAAGAGGAGAGTGCCAATTTTCCTTAGAGTGAGAGCTGCCTTGCGATGAGGCATGGCGAACAAAGGTAACTGATCTGGCGTTCCCACAATGCTATGCGGGCGCCTAGAATTTTTGTTTACGGCACACACACCACGCAGACCCATTCTCTCACATGTAGGCCTACCAGCCATTTCGTGCTAAATTTGACGCCACTAGAATTTTGGCATAGATCGATGGTTTGGACCCTGAACGTAAAGCAATAGATCTACGGCACGGACCCTGAAAGGGTTAAGTGAAAACAACATAATACATCACGACAGTGAACTACAGTTATAGATTCACTTTTATTTTTGTAAGATCTGTTGGTCTTAATAGTTGCTTGGCTTTTTGGGGGCTCTCAGGAATGTAACTCAATTTTTCCTATAAGTTCTTCAGTTCATCTAATACAGTTTTACCTAACAAGGCATTGTCAGGAACGTAACTGTTGTGTTAAATGATGGTCTACTGTATATACTCTAGAATGAATAAAATACAGTGGACCCCCGACTTATGATGTTAATCTGTTCCAGAGAGCACATCGTAAGACAAAATTATCGTAAGTCAAATTAATTTTCCCCGTAAGATATAATGGAAATAAAATTAATCCGTTCAAGACTCCCAAAAGTATGAAATTTTTTTTTTTACCACATGAAATATACATTTTCCTATGCACACAAAATGGATACATGCACAATATATGTTGTGCATGTACTAGTGTACTAAATGAAGAATAAATGACATTTACCTTTATTGAAGATGTGGTGATGAGTGATGAGACACTGTGTACTCTGAGTGCCTTTTCCTCCTGAGTACTGTAGGTCCTGTTTGGCATTTTCTTCCAGAACAGGCCTTATCACACTTTGCATGCCTCTACGATTCTTAAATCTCTCAAACCAACCTTTGCTGGCCTTAAATTCACCAATATGAGCACTAGTTCCAGGCGTTTTTTCCTGTTCACCTGGGTGTTAGTCGACTGGTGTGGGTCGCATCCTGGGGGACAAGATTAACCCTTTCAGGGTCCAAGGCCCAAATCTGGAGTCACGCACCAGTGTCCAAGAATTTTCAAAAAAAAAATTTGTTATTATTTCTTATGAAATCGTAGAGAATCTTTTTGTGAAGGTAATAAAACAAAAAGTACGAAATTTGGTGGAAAATTGACGAAATTATGCTCTCGCGAATTTTGATGTGTCAGCGACATTTACGAATCGGCGATTTTGCCGACTTTGACTCCCATTTTAGGCCAATTACATTATTCCAATCAACCAAATTCTTAGCTATTTCACTAGTATTACTTCTATTCTATCGATTGAGCACAAGAAATCGCCAAGTCAACTTTCAACTACAAAACAAAGTGATCGGAAATTGTTAAATTTGGCCAATTTAACACAAAGTTCAAAATATTCCAATTTCAAAATAGGGTCCAGAATAAACAATGTAGGCATTCCTGGCACTAAACTAACATTTCCTCTGTTCATTAGTTATGTTTTGAGGCTTTACAAAATTCCATTTTGATTTTTTATTCACATAATGAATTTTTATTCACACCAAAAAATAGAAGATTTACTGTTATGCAATACTGTAATAATTGTATAAATATCATCACCATATTTGTGAATGTATATTAGACCCACCAGCTGACGTGTATTAGACGTGTGAGGTCGTTTGTTTACTCTTGAATATCGGCAAAAATTTAACATTTCCGCTACTTTTTAGCTCAGTTTCAAGCCATTTCCAGTGCTAAAACCAATCAAAATCATCTCTATTTCTGTAATATGTCTTCCATTCTATCAAATGAGACCAAGAAATCGCAAATACAACTATAAAAAACATACGAAAAAACACTGCAAAGTTGCTGTTTTAATCGAAAAATCATGATTTAAGTTTTTTTCTCTCATTATACACAGTGTGCTGCAGGATCTGTTTTATGTGGTGCACACATACCACATAGATGTATTCTCTCATATCTAGGCCCAAATGTACCACTCACAGTTTATCAGAGTGAGCTGAGCTCATGGCGTAGATCTACGGTTTGGACCCTGAATGTAAAACCGTAGATCTACGGGACGGACCCTGAAAGGGTTAAGGACCCCAATGGAAATAAGTTAGACAGTCCTTGATGACACACTGACTTTGTTGGGTTATCCTGGGTGGCTAACCCTCTGGGGTTAATTTATTCTCGGTATTCTCGATAAGCCCATGGTGGCTTATTGAGCAGTTACAAGCACTAAAAACATTGGAATAATACAAAATTTATCGAATGTATGCGTGCAACCATCCGCCCTGGCTTGTAAACGATGTCACACTAGCTCAGTTGAGACGCTCAGGCCAGATGGCCGCGTTCAGGACGAATGATGAGTGTTGAGTTTTTCTACGTAGGTCGGGGTCAAATTTTTACGCTGACAAGCATCGTAAGTCGGTTTTATCGTAGGTTGAGGCCATCGTAAGTCAGGGGTCCACTGTATATCATTATGTGACGAGTGGTGGCGGCCACTCCCGAGGTAAAATAATTATTGCTCTGACCATATCTTCCCATTCTTGCCCTTCTGAGGTTTTATTATGAGAGAAAACTGAGTGTTTGTGAGGCTAACTGCACTAGACCACTAGTCTTAAAAGGAAAACACTGAAACAAAAGCGATTTTCTCGGAATCCCCCCCCCCCCCCCCCCCCCCCCCCCCCCCCCCCCCCCCCCGAGTCAGAGACGGCCTAACGTTTTGGGTGAATATCTTCGATGTAAATCAGCATAAATGCCTCATGCCTTCTGGCAGAGAAGGCATGACGCACAAAGTGCCTTCTACTCTTGTACTGCCGACCAAGTCGACTACACACACACTTCGCTTGTGTTTTCTATGATTTCATGCTTTAATTCAGTGGACATCATCATCCTCTTCTTCTCAGCACTGTTCTTTGCACTTGCTTTCTTAGGACCCATGGTTAGAAAAATGAAATTTGGCTAAATAACTGCACAAAAAGCAAGCACAAAACGAGAGATGCTTTTACGGCGAGGTAACCACGTTCTCTGTTGTGGCATTTACTGCACCAACTAGTGGCGGTGTATCTGAAGCTTGCTCGTAACTTGGATTTTGGCTCACAATTCAAAGCAAAAAATCAACCAAGTGACGGCTCATAACTCTGTAAACTCATAAGTTGGAGGCACTCGCAAGTCAAGGTATCACTGTAGAGCCTCTCCTCACTTAGCGACATACAGTGGACCCTTGCATAACAAACACATCGCATAACGTTAAATCTGCCTAGCAATACATTTTAACGCAAAAATTTTGCCTTGGCTAGCACTAAAAAACTCACTCAGCGCGATTCGTTCGAGACGCGTCCACGTGCTGCCTGAGCCTGCCTCACTTGTTCCGTGGGTACCAGTGTTTACAAGCCAGCCACCGTGGTCGATTCCAAGCATACAATCGGAACATTTCATATTATCACAGCCATTTTAGTGATTGCACCTGCAAAATAAGTCACCATGGGCCCCAAGAAAGCTTCTAGTGCCAACCCTACAGGAAAAAGGGTGAGAATTTCTATGGATATGAAGAAAGAGATCATTGCTAAGTACGGGAAAATGGAGTGCGTGTCTCCGAGCTGGCCAGGTTGTACACAAAACCCCAATCAACCATTGCTACTATTGTGGCCAAGAAAACGGCAGTCAAGGAAGCTGTTCTTGCCAAAGGTGCAACTTTGATTTTGAAACAGAGATCGCAAGTGATAGAAGTTGCTGAGAGACTGTTATTGGTGTGGATAAACGAAAAACAGATAGCAGGAGATAGCATCTTTCAAGCGATCATATGTGAAAAGACTAGGAAGTTGCATGACGATTTAATTAGAAAAATGCCTGCAACTAGTGGTGATGTGAGTGAATTTAAGGCCAGCAAAGGTTGGTTTGAGAGATTTAAGAATCATAGTGGCATACATAGTGTGATAAGGCATGGTGAGGCTGCCAGTTTGGACCACAAAGCGGCTGAAAAATATGTGCAGGAATTCAAGGAGTACATAGTGAAGGACTGAAACCTGAACAAGTGTTTAATTGTGACAAAACAGGCCTGTTTTGGAAGAAAATGCCAAGCAGGACGTACATTACTCAGGAGGAAAAGGCACTCCCAGGACATAAGCCTATGAAAGACAGGCTTACTGTTTTATTCTGTGCTAATGCTAGTGGTGATTGCAAAGTGAAGCCTTTATTGGTGTATCACTCTGAAACTCCCAGAGTGTTCAAGAAAAAACAAAGTCCTCAAGGCTAATTTGTGTGCGCTGTGGAGGGCAAACAGTAAGGCATGGGTCACTAGGGACTTTTTCTATGACTGGTTACACCATGCATTTGCCCCCACTGTGAAAAATTACCTCCTGGAAAATAAATTGGACCTTAAGTGCCTCCTGGTATTAGGCAGTGCTCCTGGTCATCCTTCAGACGTGGCAGAGCGACTTTCTGCGGAAATGAGCTTCATTAAGGTGAAGTTTTTGCCTCCTAATACCACTCCTCTCATGCAGCCCATGGATCAGCAGGTCATTCATTGCAAATTTCAAAAAACTGTACACAAAAGCTCTGTTTGAAAGGTGCTTTGTACTGACCTCAGAAACTCAATTGACTCAAAGAGAGTTTTGGAGAGATCACTTTAGCATCCTCAATTGTGTAAACATTATAGGTAAGGCTTGGGAGGGAGTGACTAAGAGGACCTTGAACTCTGCTTGGAAGAAACTGTCACTTGAATGTGTAGCAAAAGGGATTTGAAGGGTTTGAGGCTAACCCTGGGAATCATATGCCAGTCGAGGAATCCATTGTGGCATTGGGGAAGTCCTTGGGGTTGGAGGTTAGTGGGGAGGATGTGGAAGAGTTGGTGGAGGAGGACAATGAAGAGCTAACCACTGATGAGCTACTAGATCATCTTCAACAGCAAGAGGCCACACCTGAGGAAACTGCTCCGGAGGAGGGGATAGAGAAATTGAGGAAGTTGCCTACTTCAAAGATTAAGGAAATGTGTGCAAAGTGGCTTAAAGTGCAAACCTTTTTTCAATTCAATTCAATTCAAGTTTATTCTCTATAAGGGTTACAATATGGGGCTTACAGGTTTTGGGAATTGTGTGGTTTACATGTTATAAAATACTAATTACATAGGGGGGCACTAGGACACCTAGCCTGGCTAGGCATTTCGAGCAGACTTAGATTAATTCTTAACATTAAATCCTTACAGATTATGGTATTAAGGCCAAGTGACTACATCATAATTTGTGAGTTTAGCAATGTGAATGCTTTTGTTTTGGCACAATACAAAGTGTCTATATTGGAGTATCATAGGCATTTTTGATGAAAATCACCCTCACACAGCTATTGCAAGCCATGCTGGTGAATATTACACTGACAATGTTGTGAAACACTTAAGGAATGTCATAAAGGACCGGGAGGTACAGGCCTCTATGGACAGATATGTTGTGCGACAGAAGTCTAGTGACTCTCAAGCTGGTCCTAGTGGCATTAAAAGAAGGGAAGTAATCCTGGAAAAAGACTTGCCACCTCAAGTCCTAATGGAAGGGGATTCCCCTTCTAAACATTAACACCATTCACACTCTCCCCTCCTCCCATCCCATCAATCATCACCAGATCTTCAATAACGGTAAGTGTCATGTAACTGTGCATGACTTCTTCAGTTTGTGTGTATTAAAATTAATATTTCATGTGGTAAAATTTTTCTTTGTTCATACTTTGGGGTGTCAGGAATGGATTAATTTGATTTCCATTATTTCTTGTGGGGAAAATTAATTTGGCTAACGATAATTTCGCCTAACGTTGAGCTCTCAGAAACGGATTAATATCGTTAGGCGAGGGTCCACTGTACTTGTTTACCAACGCCTCAGACTTACAACGGGCTCTGACCAGTATTCATAACTAAATTCTGTATATTAGAGCTGATTTTCTCTTCTGTTTATTTCAGTATACAGTACGCTACTGTATAAACATTTGAAAATTTATATCAGTAATGTTACAAATGGCGCAGAGGTGATATTAAAACAATATCAAAGATTGTTGACACAAATTCACTACCGGGAGTTTACCATTATAGTATGCTCCTCACTTAGTGACAGATTTGTTTAATGACGTGGTCTCAGGTACAGAACTCTGTCGTTAAGTGAGGAGAGGCTGTATTGGGTTTAAAATAGCGACTGTGGTGTATTTTCGGGTGGTTTTTATGATTGTATTCTACTTTTACAAAGTAGAAGTGATGCAAGGAGGGAGGAGTATATTGAGAGAAAAAGGGAGGTTAAGAGAGTGGTGAAGCAATGTAAAAAGAATGGAAATGAGGGAGTGGGTGAGATGTTATCAACAAATTTTGTTTAGAATAAGAAAAAGTTTTGGAGTGAGATAAATAACTTGAGAAAGCCTAGGGAAATGAAGGATTTGTTAGTTAAAAATAGGAAAAGAGATTTTTTTAAATGGAGAGCAAAAGGTACGGGGAAGATGGAGGAATATTTTCAGGAATTGTTTCCCCCCTTTCAGGGTTTGGGTTTGTATAGTAGGGGTACGCACCAGTGTCCACGACGTTGGTAGCAAAAAATTCAGCGCCTTAAAATTAGTGAGAGAAAAGCTGGTAGGCTACATATGAAAGAATGAGTCTAGGATCAGTGTGCACGTAAAAAAAAAAATCCTGCAGCAACAGTGCGTAAGATGGACAAATTTTGGATTATTTGTTAGTGAGGCAATTTTGAGTAATTGCCTAACTGAGATGGGGTTTAATTAAAAAATTTTGGGACTCCCTGCAAAATGAAATTCAGGGTTTTTAATTTTTCCCAAAGTAGATGAAGACGGGGAGGGGTTGGGTGGCATATATGTCCGAGATGTTGAATGTTGCATAAAAATGGGTACTAATCTGAAGTAAACATACAGAGTTTTTTGGGTGGATTTCAGAGGGGCACGAAAAATTTATTTTAGGCGTGATTACCCCCCCAAAATTGATAGGGACCAAAGGGAGTATTATGGGAGAAATTGAAAAGGCACAAGGCACGATAATGAGTAATTTAGGAGACTTTAACTTTGTCATATTGATTGGAATTTCTTGATGGGGAATTTAGAATCATACAACTTCTTAGAAGTAGTTCAGGTTTGGGTTTTTTGAAGCAGTTTGTGAAGAACTACAAGGGGAAATACCTGCGGGATTAGTTTGGCAAACAAGGGAATCCCTTGTTAATAATTTGAAATTTCAGGGGGGAATGGGTGCTAGCGACCCAATCAATTACTTTAGCATTGATGGAAGTATGTTAGTAGGATAACTCATTTAAAAGTCCAGATTTTCGTTAGCGGGATAGTTTGGGCTTAGAGAACATTTATCATCTGTTGACTGGGGTTAACCGAAGGAGAGCTCAATATGACGTTTCTGAAACTTATACATGCTGCCAAAGAACATTTAATCCCATTTAAAGAAATTAGACCCAGCAGAAATGACCCCAAAATGGATAAACAATAGGTGAATATTACTTGGGTTTAAAAGGGAATTTATAGGCGTATCAAAAGGGGTTTGGGTCATCTTGAATCGTATACGACGTAGAGGACATTAAAAAGGGTAAGAAAAGTTTAAAAGGATATAAAATTAAAGTTGTAGGGATCGAAACAAACCCAAAAGTTTTTTCCAGGTTATGAACGAAAGTAGAGATAGATGGGTTTCCCTTAAAATAACTTAGGGGCCCTCTTACTGACAAAGAATGAATGTGCTCGTTTTAAATAATTATTTTCTCTCGGTTTTTAACGCGGAAAGACACTAACAATTATTCCAATAATTAAATTTTTACAGTGGGTTGAAGAGAAAATTATGTAACATCACAGTCATAGTGAAGGTTTGTGAAGCGATAGACAGACTGACCCAAATAAGTCGCTGGGTCCTGATGAGCTTTTTTTCAAGGTTTTTAAAGGAATGCAAAAGGAAGTCTGTAAAACCATTAACTAATATTTTAATTTATCTCTTCAAACAGGTGTAGTGTCTGATATTGTGGAAGATGGCTATGAAATTTCCCTATTTTTAAAACAGGGGACTGTCGTTCCCTTTCAAATTACGCCCAGTAACCCGACCTCAATTGTGGCAATTACTAGAGTCAATTATAGTGAGATTATAAGAAAGCAATCTCGAAACATAGGTTGATTTATACTCACCCTGGTTCCAAGAGGCGGTCTTGTCTAACTAATTTTTTAACTTTTTTCAGTAAAGCTTTTGAGGCTGTTGACCAGGGATAAGGAATTTGTATTATTTACTTAGATTTTAGTAAGACTTTTGTAGAGTTCCGCCACCAAAGACTGTTAAGAAAGTGGCAGCTCTTGGCATTGGGGAAAGGGTGCTTCGTGGATTGAATCATGGCTCACGACAGGAAGCAGAGAGTGTCCATAAATGGGTTTAAAATCCGAGTGGGGATCGTAAAAAAGTGGCGTTCCACAAGGGATCAGTCTTGGGCCCGTTGTTGTTTATAATATATTTCAATGATCTTGATGAAAGGAATTTACTAGTGTTATGGTCAAATTAGCGATGACCAAAGATAGGTAGGGATAATTGATTCAAACGTAGATGTAGGAACTTCAGAGGGATTTAGACAAACTCTTTCTTGGTCAGAAAGCGGCAGATGCAGTTCAATGTAGATAAATGCAAGGTTCTGAAGCTCGGGAGTATCCAAAACCCCTAGCACTTATAAGTTAAATAATGTATAACTTAGCCATACAGATTGCGGAAAAGGACTTGAGGGTTATGGTAAGCAGAAACCCTTTAAAACCCAAAGGGACAGCAATTTGCCTAAGTGTACGTAATTAGGCAAATAGGTTACTGGGTTTTATATCAAGAAGCGTAAGAAACAGGAAGTCCAGAGGTCATACTGCAGCTTTATACATCATTAGTAAGGCCTCACTTAGATTATGCAGCCTAGTTCTGGTCTCCATATTACAGATGGACATAAATTTGTTAGAAAACTTCAGCGTTAGGATGACTAAATTAATACTTTAGCATTAAAATCTTGGAAATAAAAACACAAATGCAGTAAAATAGGGATCCTTTTTTGACAACGTTTCACCCACACAGTGGGCTTTTTCAAGTCACACCCCGATTACTGGGATTGGAAGGTACGAGAGTATTTATAGTCATGTTCAGAATGTTGAGGTAGGTGAAGAATGCTGCATCTGATGATCTACGGGTGGGGTTATAGAGTCTTGGGTAGCTGGCAGGGGTATTGTACAAGTTGTAGACCTTCTGCAGTGTTTTATGTTCTTATGTGGGATAGCGATGAAGAAGTTTCTTGGCGAGTGGTTCAGCTATGTTATAGAAAACCATTGTTTGGTTGAATTGTTGGTTATAAAAATAAGCGATGATTCCAGGATTCTTCTGTATTGAGTGTGTCTTCGTTGGCTATAAGTCTTGGTTTCTGTAGTTAATTAAATGGTTGTGTGAATTGCGATGTTGTACACAGGCAAACCTTGTATCGTTTAGTCCTGCTTGCATATTGGTGTTCTGAAATGCGTGTTTGGAGGTTTTCTGATGTTTCGCCCCATATAATTTGTTGCAGTCATTACAAGGGATTATGTATACCCCCGCAGAGGATGGAGGCTTGTCCTGTCTACTACTGGTGATGTCCTTGATGGTCGTGGTTGTGGAGGTAAATACTTGGATGATGTTTTGGCAAAGATGTTGGAAACATGTTTGGCAGTGGAGTTGTTGGGGAGGACTATGTATCTCTTCTCGGCAGTGTCTTCCTGGGTGTGTTGGAAGATGTTTAATGCCGCCGTCTGCAGTCTCTGATGAAGTGACGAGGATAGTGGAGTTTAGAAATACTTGTTCAATTATAGTGCATTCTTCTCAAGGAACTCATTGCTGCAGATTTTGAGTGCACGTGGAAGAAGCCTTTAATCCCCACCACGTTTGGTTTTGGTGTCGTGGTGAGAGTAGAAGTGGAGAAGATCGTTGTTATCATGAACACTGACGATTACAGGAACAAAATGCTCAATTACTTAATGACCCAGATACCCACAAACCTCTCACAACTAACCAAGTGGACAACCTTACTAAAACTTTTCTTCAAAAGGGCTCGCCGCATTCTGAGGGGGGTCAGAAAAGGGAAGAAAAATTCTGCGCACCCTGCCCAGCAACCCCAGACTGCCAGGAAAGTACGGCCTGCCAAAGACTCACAAGCCTGGTATCCACTGAGGCCCATATCCTCGGGAATAGGCAGTGCTCCCCACCAGCTCTCAGGAATTCTCGCCAAACACCTCTCTAAACTCTTGGGCACTATCAGTCCAGCACATCTCAAACACTCGGGTGATCTTCTCAATCGCATTCGCAACATCAACATCAGGAACAATAAACTTTCCAGGCCTTGACGTGACTTCCCTATTCACCAAAGTACCCACTTTCACAAGCCATCGATCTCTTGCGCAGGAAAAATTGACGATTCACTTGATCTTCCCCTTCCAGCCAGGATTTCATCGGGCCTTGTTGAACTATGTGTTGGCTATACGTGTTTCTCCTTCGAAAATCACCCCTTTCAGCAGACTTTTGGACTACCCATGGGTTCGCCACTCAGTGCAGTCCTGGCGAACTTTATACATGGAACATCTAGAAGCCCAACGTTTCTCCACCATTATTCCTTTGTCTGTCACCCGGCGCCGTTATGTTTACGACATTTCCTCATAACTCCTAAAGCTTCAACGTTCAAACTCTCCAAGACAAGATCAAAACCCGGTTGAGCCTTCAATTTCCCGTTCACACTTGAAGAAGAAGTCGACAACACTCTTCCTTTCCTTGATGTTCTGCTCTGCAAAGCTGACCACGAACTTCGTTTTAAAGTCTATCGAAAACCCACCAACCAAAACGTTTTTCTCCACTTCTATCTCACCACGACACCAAACCAAACTGGTGTGATTATAGGCTTCTTCTACGTGCACTCAGAATCTGCAGCAAAGAGTTCCTTGAGGAAGAATTTCACTATAATTGAACAAGTATTTTCTAAAAATCCACTATCCTCGTCACTTCATCAGAGACTGCAGACGGCGGGCATTAAACATCTTCAACACACCCAGAGAAGACACTGCGAGAAGAGATACATAGTCCTCCCCAACAACTCACTGCCAAACATGTTCCAAAAATCTTTGCCAAAAAAATCATTCCAAGTATCTACCTCCACAACCACGACCATCAAGGACATCACCAGTAGTAGACAGGACAAGCCTCCATCCTCTGCAGGGGTATACATAATCCTTGTAATGACCAACAAATTATTGTGGGCGAAACATCAAGAGACCTCCAAACACGCATTTCAGAACACCAATATGCAAGCAGGACTGACGATACAAGGAATGCCTGTGTACAGCATCGCAATTCACACAACCATTTAATTAACTACGAAACTCAAGACTTATAGCCAACGAAAACAAAAACTCAATAACAGAAGAATTCCTGGAATCATTTGCTTATCTCTATTTAAACCAAACAATTTCAACCAGAACAATGGCTTCTATAACATAGCTGAACCCCTCGCCAAGAAACTTCTTCATCGCTATCCCACATAAGAACATAGAACACTGCAGAAGGTCTACAACTTGTCCAATACCCCTGCCAAAACTACCCAAGGGCTCTATAACCCACCTGTGATCTCAGATGCAGCATTCTTCACTGACCTCAACTTCTGACCATGAATAAATACTCTTGTACCCTTTCCCAAACCCCCGGTGATCCGTGTGTGACTTGAAAAGCCGACTGTGTGGGTGAAACGTTGTCAATAAAAGGGGTCATATTATACTGCATTTGTGTTTATATTTCCATTTTTGTCGGTATTTTATACCATTTATTTCCCTTAGAAATCTTCCTTATGAAAGAAAGATTTAAGACTCTAAAATTACATTCACTTGTTAGACGAAGAATGAGGGGGAAAATGATCGAAGTGTTTTAAGTGGAAGATAGGTATTAATAAAGGGGATTTAATAAAGTCTTAAGGATATCTCTTTCCCAAAAGAGAACCACAGTAATGGATTTAAATTAGATAAGTTTAGATTTAGAAAGGACATAGGAAAGTATTGGTTTGGAAATAGGGTAGTTGATTAGGGGGAACAGACTACCTAGTTGGGTATTGAGGCTAGGACTTTGGGGTTGTTTCAAATTTTTGGCTGGTAAGTACATGAGTGGGAGGGGTTGGATTTGAGTGGGACTTGCACATCAGGGGCTTATTTCTTGGGTGCATTGAAAATTGGGTTGAGCAAATGTTTTGTTAGTGGGATGAATTGTAAAGGACTGCCTTTGTATGGGCAAAAAGGCCTTGTGCAGTGTTCCTCTTTTTTAGGGTTTTTATGTAATGGAAAAGAAAACTTGGACGTGTTTTTTGGATTAAAACAGAGATTTGCATTATTTTTGTATGGTATTTATTGTTGATTCTTTCCTGGTCTCATGGGATAGAAGAAGAACATATTACAGAAAATTGAGATGATTTTTACTGGTTTTACAATGAAAAGTACCCTTTAAATTGAGCTCAAAGAAGCAGAAAATGTTCGATTTTTACCAAAGTCAAAAGTAAACAAATCGTGCTAAGCGTCCAAAACACGTCAAATAGTGAGTCTAATATTCTTTCACAAGTGCGCTGATATTATTTATACCATTTCTACACTAATGCAGTAGTCAGCATTAAAAGTAATCTTATTTTTTGTGTGAGAATAAAAATTCAAAAGTGGAAAGCAAAAAAAATGTAAGAGGGGCCCGGGATGTGACTAATGAACAGAGGAAATGTTATTTTTAGTGCCAGGAATTTTCTTTCTTTTTTATTCTGGACCCTATTTGGAAATTGGCATCTTTTTAAATTTTTGTGAAATTGGCAAAAATTTCTAAATTCTGACCACTGTATTGGTAGTTGAAATCGGTTTAAATTGGTGGTTTCTTGTACTCATTCGATAGAGAAAATGAAGTTCTAGCGAAATAGTTATGATTTTTGTCGACTAGTTTCTTGGAATTGGCCGAAAATAGGGCTCAAAATGGGCAAATCGTGATGCGTAAACATCGTTGAGACCGCTAATTTCGCAAGAGCATAATTTCGTAAGTTTTCCCATCAAATTTCACACTTTTGGTGTCATTATGATTGGGAAAAGATTCTATTTTTTCATAAAGAAAAATTAATTTTTTATTTTTTTTTTTTAAATTGGGGGACCCTGAGAACAAGTCTCTGAGAGGGCCTGTGGACTCTGAAAGGGTTAACCCTTAAACTATCCAAACGTAGATTACGTTTCATGAGTAGTGCTCCGAACGTAGTCTTCGTTTTATTTTACATGCTTTCAAATGAAAAAAAAAAAAGTAGATTTTACGTTTGGAGAGCTAAGCACACGAACGTAGATCTGTGTTTGGACAGTTTAATGGGTTTAAAATGTTGATAAAGATAGGGAGGCTGTGATTTCATGTATAGGACAAGGAGGAATAATATTTTATAGGAGTGAGGAAGAACCAGTTGTGAGTGTGGGGGAAGTGCATGGGGCAGTGGGTAGAAGAAAGGGGGTGAACAGCTAGGATTGAGGGGTAAATAGAAATGTTAAAAGTAGGTGGGGATATATTTTTGGTTTGTGGTTAGTGTTTCTATTTAATAAATGTATGGAAGAGGGTAAGGTACCTAGGGATTGGCAGGAGCATGGGATAGTTCCCTTTTTTTAAAGGCAAAAGGGGAAAAAAAGAGTGTAAAAAAATTTTAGGGGAAAAAAGTCTGTTGAGTATACCTGGGAAAGTGTATGGTAGAGTGGGTTTTTGAAAGAATTAAGAGTCTTTAAGATGGAGAGGAGGTAGCAGATGAACAAGGAGGCTTTAAGTGAGCTAGGGGGGATGTAGACCAAGTGTTTGCAGTGAAGGATATAGGTGGTGGAACCCGTGTTTAGATAAGGGTAAAGAGGTTTTTGTGGCATTTATGGATTTGGAAAAGGCATATGATAGGGTGGAAAGAGGGGCAATGTGGGAGATGTTGCAAATGTATGGAATAAGAGGTAGGTTATTGAAAGCAGTGAAGAGTCTTTACGAGGACAGTAAGGCCCCAGGTTAGAGTATGTACACGAGAGGGAAATTATTTCCCAGTAAAAGTAGGCCTTAGATAGGGTTGTGTGATGTCACCATGGTTGTTTCAGTATACAGTAGTGCCCCACTTATACGGCGGTTAGGGTCAGGATCCCCCGTAAAGTGGAACACCCCTTTTTTTT
>NC_069403.1:4740631-4813226 GCF_026875155.1 Cherax quadricarinatus | reverse complement strand
GTTTCAACCCTTTTTCCATGCAAAAAACCAATCAAAACATCTCTATTTCTGAATATGTCTTCCATTCTATCAAATGAGACCAAGAATCGCAAATACAACTATAAAAAGCAACGAAAAAACACTCCCAAAGTTGCTGTTTTAATCGAAAAATCATGATTTAAGTTTTTTTCTCTCATTATACACAGTGTGCTGCAGGATCTGTTTTATGTGGTGCACACATACCACATAGATGTATTCTCTCATATCTAGGCCCAAATGTACCACTCACAGTTTATCAGAGTGAGCTGAGCTCATGGCATAGATCTACGGTTTGGACCCTGAATGTAAAACCGTAGATCTATGGGACGGACCCTGAAAGGGTTAAGGACCTCAATGGAAATAAGTTAGACAGTCCTTGATGACACACTGACTTTGTTGGGTTATCCTGGGTGGCTAACCCTCTGGGGTTAATTTATTCTCGGTATCTCGATAAGCCCATGGTGGCTTATTGAGCAGTTACAAGCACTAAAACATTGGAATAATACAAAATTTATCGAATGTATGCGTGCAACCATCCGCCCTGGCTTGTAAACGATGTCACACTAGCTCAGTTGAGACGCTCAGGCCAGATGGCCGCGTTCAGGACGAATGATGTGTGTTGAGTTTTTCTACGTAGGTCGGGGTCAAATTTTTACGCTGACAAGCATCGTAAGTCGGTTTTATCGTAGGTTGAGGCCATCGTAAGTCAGGGGTCCACTGTATATCATTATGTGACGAGTGGTGGCGGCCACTCCCGAGGTAAAATAATTATTGCTCTGACCATATCTTCCCATTCTTGCCCTTCTGAGGTTTTATTATGAGAGAAAACTGAGTGTTTGTGAGGCTAACTGCACTAGACCACTAGTCTTAAAAGGAAAACACTGAAACAAAAGAGATTTTCTCGGAATCTCCCCCCCCCCCCCCCCCCCCCCCGAGTCAGGAGACGGCCTATGTTTTGGGTGAATATCTTCGAAGTAAATCAGCATAAATGCCTCATGCCTTCTGGCAGAGAAGGCATGACGCACAAAGTGCCTTCTACTCTTGTACTGCCGACCAAGTCGACTACACACACACACTTCGCTTGTGTTTTCTCTATGATTTCATGCTTTAATTCAGTGGACATCATCATCCTCTTCTTCTCAGCACTGTTCTTTGCACTTGCTTTCTTAGGACCCATGGTTAGAAAAATGAAATTTGGCTAAATAACTGCACGAAAAGCAAGCACAAAACGAGAGATGCTTTTACGGCGAGGTAACCACGTTCTCTGTTGTGGCATTTACTGCACCAACTAGTGGCGGTGTATCTGAAGCTTGCTCGTAACTTGGATTTTGGCTCACAATTCAAAGCAAAAAATCAACCAAGTGACGGCTCATAACTCTGTAAACTCATAAGTTGGAGGCACTCGCAAGTCAAGGTATCACTGTAGAGCCTCTCCTCACTTAGCGACATACAGTGGACCCTCGCATAACAAACACATCGCATAACGTTAAATCCGCCTAGCGATACATTTTAACGCAAAAATTTTGCCTTGGCTAGCACTAAAAAACTCACTCAGCGCGATTCGTTCGAGACGCGTCCACGTGCTGCCTGAGCCTGCCTCACTTGTTCCGTGGGTACCAGTGTTTACAAGCCAGCCACCGCGGTCGATTCCAAGCATACAATCGGAACATTTCATATTATCACAGCCATTTTAGTGATTGCACCTGCAAAATAAGTCACCATGGGCCCCAAGAAAGCTTCTAGTGCCAACCCTACAGGAAAAAGGGTGAGAATTACTATGGATATGAAGAAAGAGATCATTGCTAAGTACGAAAGTGGAGTGCGTGTCTCCGAGCTGGCCAGGTTGTACACAAAACCCCAATCAACCATTGCTACTATTGTGGCCAAGAAAACGGCAGTCAAGGAAGCTGTTCTTGCCAAAGGTGCAACTTTGATTTTGAAACAGAGATCGCAAGTGATAGAAGTTGCTGAGAGACTGTTATTGGTGTGGATAAACGAAAAACAGATAGCAGGAGATAGCATCTTTCAAGCGATCATATGTGAAAAGACTAGGAAGTTGCATGACGATTTAATTAGAAAAATGCCTGCAACTAGTGGTGATGTGAGTGAATTTAAGGCCAGCAAAGGTTGGTTTGAGAGATTTAAGAATCATAGTGGCATACATAGTGTGATAAGGCATGGTGAGGCTGCCAGTTTGGACCACAAAGCGGCTGAAAAATATGTGCAGGAATTCAAGGAGTACATAGTGAAGGACTGAAACCTGAACAAGTGTTTAATTGTGACAAAACAGGCCTGTTTTGGAAGAAAATGCCAAGCAGGACGTACATTACTCAGGAGGAAAAGGCACTCCCAGGACATAAGCCTATGAAAGACAGGCTTACTGTTTTATTCTGTGCTAACGCTAGTGGTGATTGCAAAGTGAAGCCTTTATTGGTGTATCACTCTGAAACTCCCAGAGTGTTCAGGAAAAAACAATGTCCTCAAGGCTAATTTGTGTGCGCTGTGGAGGGCAAACAGTAAGGCATGGGTCACTAGGGACTTTTTCTATGACTGGTTACACCATGCATTTGCCCCCACTGTGAAAAATTACCTCCTGGAAAATAAATTGGACCTTAAGTGCCTCCTGGTATTAGGCAGTGCTCCTGGTCATCCTTCAGACGTGGCAGAGCGACTTTCTGCGGAAATGAGCTTCATTAAGGTGAAGTTTTTGCCTCCTAATACCACTCCTCTCATGCAGCCCATGAATCAGCAGGTCATTCATTGCAAATTTCAAAAAACTGTACACAAAAGCTCTGTTTGAAAGGTGCTTTGTAGTGACCTCAGAAACTCAATTGACTCAAAGAGAGTTTTGGAGAGATCACTTTAGCATCCTCAATTGTGTAAACATTATAGGTAAGGCTTGGGAGGGAGTGACTAAGAGGACCTTGAACTCTGCTTGGAAGAAACTGTCACTTGAATGTGTAGACAAAAGTGATTTTGAAGGGTTTGAGGCTAACCCTGGGAATCATATGCCAGTTGAGGAATCCATTGTGGCATTGGGGAAGTCCTTGGGGTTGGAGGTTAGTGGGGAGGATGTGGAAGAGTTGGTGGAGGAGGACAATGAAGAGCTAACCACTGATGAGCTACTAGATCATCTTCAACAGCAAGAGGCCACACCTGAGGAAACTGCTCCGGAGGAGGGGAGAGAGAAATTGAGGAAGTTGCCTACTTCAAAGATTAAGGAAATGTGTGCAAAGTGGCTTAAAGTGCAAACCTTTTTTCAATTCAATTCAATTCAAGTTTATTCTCTATAAGGGTTACAATGTGGGGCTTACAGGTTTTGGGAATTGTGTGGTTTACATGTTATAAAATACTAATTACATAGGGGGGCACTAGGACACCTAGCCTGGCTAGGCATTTCGAGCAGACTTAGATTAATTCTTAACATTAAATCCTTACAGATTATGGTATTAAGGCCAAGTGACTACATCATAATTTGTGAGTTTAGCAATGTGAATGCTTTTGTTTTGGCACAATACAAAGTGTCTATATTGGAGTATCATAGGCATTTTTGATGAAAATCACCCTCACACAGCTATTGCAAGCCATGCTGGTGAATATTACACTGACAATGTTGTGAAACACTTAAGGAATGTCATAAAGGACCGGGAGGTACAGGCCTCTATGGGCAGATATGTTGTGCGACAGAAGTCTAGTGACTCTCAAGCTGGTCCTAGTGGCATTAAAAGAAGGGAAGTAATCCCGGAAAAAGACTTGCCACCTCAAGTCCTAATGGAAGGGGATTCCCCTTCTAAACATTAACACCATTCACACTCTCCCCTCCTCCCATCCCATCAATCATCACCAGATCTTCAATAACGGTAAGTGTCATGTAACTGTGCATGTCTTCTTCAGTTTGTGTGTATTAAAATTAATATTTCATGTGGTAAAATTTTTCTTTGTTCATACTTTGGGGTGTCAGGAACAGATTAATTTGATTTCCATTATTTCTTGTGGGGAAAATTAATTTGGCTAACGATAATTTCGCCTAACGTTGAGCTCTCAGAAACGGATTAATATCGTTAGGCGAGGGTCCACTGTACTTGTTTACCAACGCCTCAGACTTACAACGGGCTCTGACCAGTATTCATAACTAAATTCTGTATATTAGAGCTGATTTTCTCTTCTGTTTATTTCAGTATACAGTACGCTACTGTATAAACATTTGAAAATATATCAGTAATGTTACAAATGGCGCAGAGGTGATATTAAAACAATATCAAAGATTGTTGACACAAATTCACTACCGGGAGTTTACCATTATAGTATGCTCCTCACTTAGTGACAAATTTGTTTAATGACGTGGTCTCAGGTACAGAACTCTGTCGTTAAGTGAGGAGAGGCTGTATTGGGTTTAAAATAGCGACTGTGGTGTATTTTCGGGTGGTTTTTATGATTGTATTCTACTTTTACAAAGTAGAAGTGATGCAAGGAGGGAGGAGTATATTGAGAGAAAAAGGGAGGTTAAGAGAGTGGTGAAGCAATGTAAAAAGAATGGAAATGAGAGAGTGGGTGAGATGTTATCAACAAATTTTGTTGAGAATAAGAAAAAGTTTTGGAGTGAGATAAATAACTTGAGAAAGCCTAGGGAATGAATGGATTTGTTAGTTAAAAATAGGAGAAGAGAGTTTTTAAATGGAGAGCTAGAGGTATCAGGAAGATGGAGGGAATATTTTCAGGAATTGTTTGCCCTTTCAGGGTTTCGGATGTACTAGTATGGCTTACGCACCAGTGTCCACGACGTACTAGTACGCATAAATTCTAGCGCCTTCAAATCTAGTGAGAGAAAGCTGGTAGGCCTACATATGAAAGAATGAGTCTATGTGATCAGTGTGCACAGTATAAAAAAAATCCTGCAGCGCACAGTGCGTAAGATGGACGAATTGAGATTAGTTGTTAGTGCAGGCAATATTGATGTAATTGCCATAACTGAGATGTGGTTTAATTAAAAAAGTTGGGACATGCCTGCAGAATGTCACATTCAGGGTTTTAAATTGTTCCAAGTAGATAGAAGTATCGGGAAGAGAGGTTGGGTGGCATTATATGTCCGAGATCGCTTGAACTGTTGCATAAAAATGGGTACTAAGTCTGAAGTAACACATACAGAGTCTATTTGGATAGGATTTTCAGAGGGGCACGAAAAATTTATTTTAGGCGTGATATACCATCCCCCAAACTTAGATAGGGACCAAGGGAGACTATTATGGGAGGAAATTGTTAAGGCCACAAGGCACGATAATGTAGTAATTCTAGGAGACTTTAACTTTAGTCATATTGATTGGAATTTCTTGACTGGGAATTTAGAATCATACAACTTCTTAGAAATAGTTCAGGATTGTTTTTTGAAGCAGTTTGTGACAGAACCTACAAGGGGAAATAACCTGCTTGACTTAGTTCTGGCAAACAATGAATCCCTTGTTAATAATTTAGAAATTTCAGAGGAATTGGGTGCTAGTGACCACAAATCAATTACATTTAGCATTGAATGGAAGTATGATAGTAGGGATAACTCAGTAACAGTCCCAGATTTTCGCTTAGCAGATAACGATGGGCTTAGAGAACACTTATCATCTGTTGACTGGGGTAACGAAGAGAGCTCAATATGACAGTTTTCTGAACACTATACATGCTGCCCAAAGAACATTTATCCCGTATAAAGAAATTAGATCAAGCAGAAATGACCCAAAATGGATAAACAATAGGCTGAAATATCTACTAGGGCATAAGAAGGGAATTTATAGGCGTATCAAAAGAGGTGAGGGTCATCTTATGAATCAGTATATCGACGTTAAGAGGGACATTAAAAAGGGGATAAGAAAAGCTAAAAGGGACTATGAAATTAAAGTTGCTAGGGATTCGAAAACTAACCCAAAAAGTTTTTTCCAGGTCTATAGAACGAAAGTTAGAGATAAGATAGGTCCCCTTAAAAATAACTATGGGCATCTTACTGACAAAGAGAATGAAATGTGCTCGATTTTAAATAATTATTTTCTCTAGGTTTTTACGCAGGAAGACACTAACAATATTCCAATAATTAATTTTTATAGTGGGTCTGAAGAAGATAAATTATGTAACATCACAGTCACTAGTGAAATGGTTGTGAAGCAGATAGACAGACTGAAGCCAAATAAGTCGCTGGGTCCTGATGAGCTTTTTTCAAGGGTTCTTAAGGAATGCAAAATGGAAGTCTGTGAACCATTAACTAATATTTTTAATTTATCTCTTCAAACAGGTGTAGTGTCTGATATGTGGAAGATGGCTAATGTAATTCCTATTTTTAAAACAGGGGACAAGTCGTTACCGTCAAATTACCGCCCAGTAAGCCTGACCTCAATTGTAGGCAAATTACTAGAGTCAATTATAGCTGAGATTATAAGAAGCCATCTCGATAAGCATAGGTTGATTAATGATACTCAGCATGGATTCACAAGAGGCCGGTCTTGTCTAACTAATTTATTAACTTTTTTCAGTAAAGCTTTTGAGGCTGTTGACCACGATAAGGAATTTGATATTATTTACTTAGATTTTAGTAAGACTTTTGATAGAGTTCCGCACCAAAGACTGTTAAAGAAAGTGGCAGCTCATGGCATTGGGGGAAGGGTGCTCTCGTGGATTGAATCATGGCTCACAGACAGGAAGCAGAGAGTGTCCATAAATGGGGTTAAATCCGAGTGGGGATCAGTAACAAGTGGCGTTCCACAGGGATCAGTCTTGGGCCCGTTGTTGTTTATAATATATATCAATGATCTTGATGAAGGAATTACTAGTGATATTATTATTTTATTATCACACCGGCCGATTCCCACCAAGGCAGGGTGGCCCGAAAAAGAAAAACTTTCACCATCATTCACTCCATCACTGTCTTGCCAGAAGGGTGCTTTACACTACAGTTTTTAAACTGCAACATTAACACCCCTCCTTCAGAGTGCAGGCACTGTACTTCCCATCTCCAGGACTCAAGTCCGGCCTGCCGGTTTCCCTGAATCCCTTCATAAATGTTACTTTGCTCACACTCCAACAGCACGTCAAGTATTAAAAACCATTTGTCTCCATTCACTCCTATCAAACACGCTCACGCATGCCTGCTGGAAGTCCAAGCCCCTCGCACACAAAACCTCCTTTACCCCCTCCCTCCAACCCTTCCTAGGCCGACCCCTACCCCGCCTTCCTTCCACTACAGACTGATACACTCTTGAAGTCATTCTGTTTCGCTCCATTCTCTCTACATGTCCGAACCACCTCAACAACCCTTCCTCAGCCCTCTGGACAACAGTTTTGGTAATCCCGCACCTCCTCCTAACTTCCAAACTACGAATTCTCTGCATTATATTCACACCACACATTGCCCTCAGACATGACATCTCCACTGCCTCCAGCCTTCTCCTCGCTGCAACATTCATCACCCACGCTTCACACCCATATAAGAGCGTTGGTAAAACTATACTCTCATACATTCCCCTCTTTGCCTCCAAGGACAAAGTTCTTTGTCTCCACAGACTCCTAAGTGCACCACTCACTCTTTTTCCCTCATCAATTCTATGATTCACCTCATCTTTCATAGACCCATCCGCTGACACGTCCACTCCCAAATATCTGAATACGTTCACCTCCTCCATACTCTCTCCCTCCAATCTGATATTCAATCTTTCATCACCTAATCTTTTTGTTATCCTCATAACCTTACTCTTTCCTGTATTCACCTTTAATTTTCTTCTTTTGCACACCCTACCAAATTCATCCACCAATCTCTGCAACTTCTCTTCAGAATCTCCCAAGAGCACAGTGTCATCAGCAAAGAGCAGCTGTGACAACTCCCACTTTGTGTGTGATTCTTTATCTTTTAACTCCACGCCTCTTGCCAAGACCCTCGCATTTACTTCTCTTACAACCCCATCTATAAATATATTAAACAACCACGGTGACATCACACATCCTTGTCTAAGGCCTACTTTTACTGGGAAAAAATTTCCCTCTTTCCTACATACTCTAACTTGAGCCTCACTATCCTCGTAAAAACTCTTCACTGCTTTCAGTAACCTACCTCCTACACCATACACTTGCAACATCTGCCACATTGCCCCCCTATCCACCCTGTCATACGCCTTTTCCAAATCCATAAATGCCACAAAGACCTCTTTAGCCTTATCTAAATACTGTTCACTTATATGTTTCACTGTAAACACCTGGTCCACACACCCCCTACCTTTCCTAAAGCCTCCTTGTTCATCTGCTATCCTATTCTCCGTCTTACTCTTAATTCTTTCAATTATAACTCTACCATACACTTTACCAGGTACACTCAACAGACTTATCCCCCCCCCTAATTACTAGTGATATGGTCAAATTAGCCGATGACACAAAGATAGGTAGGATAATTGATTCAAACGTAGATGTTAGGGAACTTCAGAAGGATTTAGACAAACTCTATTCTTGGTCAGAAAAGTGGCAGATGCAGTTCAATGTAGATAAATGCAAGGTTCTGAAGCTTGGGAGTATCCATAACCCTAGCACTTATAAGTTAAATAATGTATAACTTAGCCATACAGATTGCGAAAAGGACTTGAGGGTTATGGTAAGCAGTAACCTTAAACCAAGACAGCAATGCCTAAGTGTACGTAATAAGGCAAATAGGTTACTGGGATTTATATCAAGAAGCGTAAGCAACAGAAGTCCAGAGGTCATACTGCAGCTTTATACATCATTAGTAAGGCCTCACTTAGATTATGCAGCTCAGTTCTGGTCTCCATATTACAGAATGGACATAAATTCGTTAGAAAACATTCAACGTAGGATGACTAAATTAATACATAGCATTAGAAATCTTGGAAATATAAACACAAATGCAGTATAATATGATCCTTTATTGACAACGTTTCACCCACACAGTGGGCTTTTTCAAGTCACACACGGATCTACCTGGGGTTGGAAGGTACGAGAGTATTTATAGTCATGTTCAGAATGTTGAGGTCAGGTGAAGAATGCTGCATCTGATGATCTACCGGGTGGGGTTATAGAGTCTTGGGTAGCTTGGCAGGGGTATTGGACAAGTTGTAGACCTTCTGCAGTGTTCTATGTTCTTATGTGGGATAGCGATGAAGAAGTTTCTTGGCGAGTGGTTCAGCTATGTTATAGAAGCCATTGTTCTGGTTGAAATTGTTGGTTATAGAGATAAGCGATGATTCCAGGATTCTTCTGTATTGAGTGTTGTCTTCGTTGGCTATAAGTCTTGAGTTTCTGTAGTTAATTAAATGGTTGTGTGAATTGCGATGTTGTACACAGGCATTCCTTGTATCGTCAGTCCTGCTTGCATATTGGTGTTCTGAAATGCGTGTTTGGAGGTCTCTTGATGTTTCGCCCACATATAATTTGTTGCAGTCATTACAAGGGATTATGTATACCCCTGCAGAGGATGGAGGCTTGTCCTGTCTACTACTGGTGATGTCCTTGATGGTTGTGGTTGTGGAGGTAGATACTTGGAATGATGTTTTGGCAAAGATGTTGGAAACATGTTTGGCAGTGGAGTTGTTGGGGAGGACTATGTATCTCTTCTCGGCAGTGTCTTCTCTGGGTGTGTTGAAGATGTTTAATGCCCGCCGTCTGCAGTCTCTGATGAAGTGACGAGGATAGTGGAGTTTAGAAAATACTTGTTCAATTATAGTGCATTCTTCCTCAAGGAACTCATTGCTGCAGATTCTGAGTGCACGTAGGAAGAAGCCTATAATCACACCACGTTTGGTTTTGGTGTCGTGGTGAGAGTAGAAGTGGAGAAGATCGTTGTTATCATGAACACTGACGATTACAGGAACAAAATGCTCAATCTACTTAATGACCCAGATACCTACAAACCTCTCACAACTAACCAAGTGGACAACCTTACTAAAACTTTTCTTCAAAGGACTCGCCGCATTCTGAGGGGCTCAGAACAAGGGAAGAAACTTCTGCGCACCATGCCCAGCAACCCCAGACCTGCCAGAATGTACGGCCTGCCAAAGACTCACAAGCCTGGTATCCCACTGAGGCCCATATCCTCGGGAATAGGCAGTGCTCCCCACCAGCTCTCAGGAATTCTCGCCAAACACCTCTCTAAACTCTTGGGCACTATGAGTCCAGCACATCTCAAACACTCGGGTGATCTTCTCAATCGCATTCGCAACATCAACATCAGGAACAAGAAAACTTTCCAGCCTTGACGGGGACTTCCCTATTCACCAAAGTACCTACTACACAAGCCATCGATCTCTTGCGCAGGAAAATTGACGATTCACTTGATCTTCCCATTCCAGCCAGCGATTTCATCGACCTTGTTGAACTATGTGTTGGCTATACGTGTTTCTCCTTCGAAAATCACCTCTTTCAGCAGACTTTTGGACTACCCATGGGTTCGCCACTCAGTGCAGTCCTGGCGAACTTATACATGGAACATCTAGAAGCCGAACGTTTCTCCACCATTATTCCTTCGTCTGTCACCTGGCTCCGTTATGTTGACGACATTCTCCTCATAACTCCTAAACGCTTCAACGTTCAAGCTCTCCGAGACAAGCTCAACCAGGTTGAGCCTTCAATCCAGTTCACACTTGAAGAAGAAGTCGACAACACTCTTCCTTTCCTTGATGTTCTGCTCTGCAAAGCTGACCACGAACTTCGTTTTAAAAGTCTATCGAAAACCCACCAACCAAAACGATCTTCTCCACTTCTACTCTCACCACGACACCAAAACCAAACGTGGTGTGATTATAGGCTTCTTCCTACGTGCACTCAGAATCTGCAGCAATGAGTTCCTTGAGGAAGAATGCACTATAATTGAACAAGTATTTTCTAAACTCCACTATCCTCGTCACTTCATCAGAGACTGCAGACGGCGGGCATTAAACATCTTCAACACACCCAGAGAAGACACTGCCGAGAAGAGATACATAGTCCTCCCCAACAACTCCACTGCCAAACATGTTTCCAACATCTTTGCCAAAACATCATTCCAAGTATCTACCCCCACAACCACGACCATCAAGGACATCACCAGTAGTAGACAGGACAAGCCTCCATCCTCTGCAGGGTATACATAATCCTTGTAATGACTGCAACAAATTATATGTGGGCGAAACATCAAGAGACCTCCAAACACGCATTTCAGAACACCAATATGCAAGCAGGACTGACGATACAAGGAATGCCTGTGTACAACATCGCAATTCACACAACCATTTAATTAACTACAGAAACTCAAGACTTATAGCCAACGAAGACAACACTCAATACAGAAGAATCCTGGAATCATCGCTTATCTCTATAACCAACAATTTCAACCAGAACAATGGCTTCTATAACATAGCTGAACCACTCGCCAAGAAACTTCTTCATCGCTATCCCACATAAGAACATAGAACACTGCAGAAGGTCTACAACTTGTCCAATACCCCTGCCAAGCTACCCAAGACTCTATAACATGACTATAAATACTCTCGTACCTTCCAACCCCAGGTAGATCCGTGTGTGACTTGAAAAAGCCCACTGTGTGGGTGAAACGTTGTCAATAAAGGATCATATTATACTGCATTTGTGTTTATATTTCCATTGTGTCGGTATTTTATACCATTTATTTCCATTAGAAATCTTCCTTATGAAGAAAGATTGAAGACTCTAAAATTACATTCACTTGTTAGACGAAGAATGAGGGGAAACCTGATCGAAGTGTATAAGTGGAAGATAGGTATTAATAAAGGGGATATTAATAAAGTCTTAAGGATATCTCTCCAAGAGAGAACCCACAGTAATGGATTTAAATTAGATAAGTTTAGATTTAGAAAGGACATAGGAAAGTATTGGTTTGGAAATAGGGTAGTTGATTAGTGGAACAGACTACCTAGTTGGGTTATTGAGGCTAGGACTTTGGGTTGTTTCAAATTTAGGCTGGATAAGTACATGAGTGGGAGGGGTTGGATTTGAGTGGGACTTGCACATCAGAGCTTATTTCTTGGGTAGCATTGAAAATTGGGTTGAGCAAATGTTTTGTTAGTGGGATGAATTGTAAAGGACCTCCTTTCTTATGTTCTTATGTAATTAGAAAAAGAAAACTTGGACCGTGTTTTTGGATTAAAACAGAGACTTTGCACTATATTTTTGTATGGTATTTATTGTTGTATTCATTTTCCTGGTCTCATTGTATAGAATGAAAGACATATTACAGAAATTGAGATGATTTTGACTGGTTTTACAATGAAAAGTACCTTGAAATTGAGCTCAAAGAAGCAGAAATGTTCGATTTTTACCAAAGTTCAAAAGTAAACAAATCATGCTAAGCGTCCAATACACGTCAACTAGTGAGTCTAATATTCTTTCACAAGTGCGCTGATATTATTTATACCATTTCTACACTAATGCAGTAGTCAGCATAACAGTAAATCTTATTTTTTTGTGTGAGAATAAAAATTCAAAGTGGAAAGCAAAAAAAAAAAATGTAAGAGGGGCCTGGGGATGTGACTAATGAACAGAGGAAATGTTATTTTAGTGCCAGGAATGTCTTTCTTGTTTATTCTGGACCCTATTTGGAAATTGGCATCTTTTGAAATTTTTGTGAAATTGGCAAAATTGCTAAATTCTGACCACTGTATTGGATAGTTGAAATCGGTAAATTGGTAGTTTCTTGTACTCATTCGATAGAGAAAATGAAGTTCTAGCGAAATAGTTATGATTTTTGTCAACTAGTACATTGGAATTGGCCAAAAATAGGGCTCAAAATGGGCAAAATCGCTGATGCGTAAACATCGTTGAGACCGCTAATTTCGCAAGAGCATAATTTCGTAAGTTTTCCATCAAATTTCACACTTTTGGTGTCATTATGATTGGGAAAAGATTCTATCTTTTCATAAGAAAAAATAATTTTTTATTTTTTTTTAAATTGGGGGACCCTGAGAACAAGTCTCTGAGAGGGCCTGTGGACTCTGAAAGGGTTAACCCTTAAACTATCCAAACGTAGATCTACGTTCATGAGTAGTGCTCCGAACGTAGATCTACGTTTTATTTTACATGCTTTCAAATGTAAAAAAAAAAGTAGATCTACGTTTGGAGAGCTAAGCACACGAACGTAGATCTGTGTTTGGACAGTTTAAGGGTTAAATGTTGATGAAGATAGGGAGGCTGTGATTTCATGTATAGGACAAGGAGGAATAATATTTTATATGAGTGAGGAAGAACCAGTTGTGAGTGTGGGGGAAGTGCATGGGGCAGTGGGTAGAATGAAAGGGGGTGAAGCAGCTAGGATTGATGGGATAAAGATAGAAATGTTAAAAGTAGGTGGGGATATAGTTTTGGTGTGGTTAGTGTTTCTATTTAAGAAATGTATGGAAGAGGGTAAGGTACCTAGGGATTGGCAGAGAGCATGCATAGTTCCTTTGTTTAAAGACAAAGGGAACAAAAGAGTGTAAAAATTATAGGGAAATAAGTCTGTTGAGTATACCTGGTAAAGTGTATGGTAGAGTTGTTATTGAAAGAATTAAGAGTCTTTAAGATGGAGAGGAGGATAGCAGATGAACAAGGAGGCTTTAAGTGAGCTAGGGGGTATGTAGACCAAGTGTTTGCAGTGAAGGATATAGGTGGTGAACAGTATTTAGATAAGGGTAAAGAGGTTTTTGTGGCATTTATGGATTTGGAAAAGGCATATGATAGGGTGGAAAGAGGGGCAATGTGGGAGATGTTGCAAATGTATGGAATAAGAGGTAGGTTATTGAAAGCAGTGAAGTCTTTACGAGGACAGTAAGGCTCAGGTTAGAGTATGTACACGAGAGGGAAATTATTTCCCAGTAAAAGTAGGCCTTAGACAGGGTTGTGTGATGTCACCATGGTTGTTCAGTATACAGTAGTGCCCCACTTATACGGCTGGTTAGGGTCCAGGATACCGCCGTAAAGTGGAACACCCTTTTTTTCCACTTATAAATGCATACAAATACTAAATAACAAGTTTACACTAACATATATAACGTTAGCAATAGAACTAGGTATCAAAAAACAATAAAAAAGTACAATACACACATAGTGCACTCATTACTTTAAAATATTTATAGTCTTAATCTAGGGTGAGATTAGTAGTATTTATTGTAAAAAATCAAGTGTGGTATGTATGGTAGACAGCTGGGCTACCATACCAGGCCAACCCACCCACACATACTATTTTATGATATTTAAGCATCCCAGAGCGATAAAATGTATATATAGTTCACTCATTACTTACCTTAAAATATTTGTAGTCTTAATGTAGGGTCAGGAGTAAGTAAATGAGATAAAACGAATAAATGAGAGAGAGAGAATGAGCGCATGAGAGAGGACAGGTGCCGAGTTGTGTAAACAAACCAGGCAAAGGTAAGTTTTGTAAACAACAAAGTGTACATGTCTGGTTTGTGTACAAGTTACATTGTGTACAAGTTGTCTTTACATTGATACGGTAGAATAAATAAAGAAGAACACTCCCATTCTCATGTAACATCATTTTGAGAAGAAATGACGCTGTGAGTGAAGGCAATGGAAATAAGTCACTTATTTTTTGGGTTATCCTGGGTTCTCTACACATATGCTGTTATGTATGATAATCTATGTAACTGTATTTGTGTATACCTGAATAAACTTACATACATACGAGAGGAATAATTTTCTACAGTTACCCCGAGGAACACATTTTCTCTTATGTTGGATTAGAGAAATTGTTATTCTTGCCATCACTTGTACAAGTTATCTGGCTACCACATCTCATATTTATGTTTATTTATTCTATTGAGGGGCGTATTTATCATCTTTATATGTTATGTATCATGTTTATTATATAATTTTGAAAAAAATATCATGGATGGGTTAATGAAAATGTGGATACTAACGTATATGACATTTCATGAGACTCGGTGATTATTATTATTTCTAATATGCCGTCACTTGTGCAAGTCGTCTGCTACCATATCTCATATTTATGTTTGCTTATTCTACCGTGGGTGTATTTATCATATTTATATGTTATGCATTGTGTTTATTATATAATTTTGAAAAAATATCATAGATGGATTAATGAAAATGTGTATATTAATGTAATATACGACATTTAAATGAGACTCGGTGATTATTATTATCATTACTAATGTGACGTCTGGAGACATAAGACACTCTTACTGATTTTAATGTGTACCTGCACGACAGCACAGTATGTAAGTTTATTTAGGTACAGGTATACATAAGTATAATTATCAGAGTATATATAAAATATGAAATAACTTTTAAAAACACTTGAAATTTTGGAGTTTCCAGACAAAATGGAGAGACTTAGTGCTTACAGATCTCACAGAGAATGTAAACAAACCAGGTGGGGTGCGGTGACCGTATTAGAAAGTCAGGTGGGGGAGCTGTATAGCGAGTTTTGGTCATAATTTGAAATTATCGTATTAGCGGAACTCCGTAAAGCGAAATGCCATAAAGCGGGGCCCTACTGTATTTATAGATGGAGTTATAAGATAAGTTAATGCTTGGGTGTTGGCAAGAGGTGTGGGGTTAAAAAATAAAGAATCTAACACAAAGTGGGAGTTGTCACAGTTCTTCTTTGCTGATGACATTGTACTTTTGGGAAATTCTGATGAGAAGTTGCATAGGTTGGTTGATGAGTTTGGTAGGGTATATAAAAGTAGGAAATTAAAAGTGAATATAGGAAAGAGTAAGGTGATGAGGATAAAAAAAATTGGGTAATGGAAGATTGGATATCAGATTGGAGGGAGAGTGAGGAGGAGGTGAATGTATTCAGATATTTTGGAGTGAATGTCTCAGCAGATGGGTCCATGAAAGATGAGGTGAATCATTGAATTGATGTTGGGAAAAGGTGAGTGATGCTCTGAGGAGTCTGTGGTGACAAAGAACTTTACCCAAGAAAGCAAAGAGTGGAATGTATGAGAGTATAGTTTATGGTGTGAGGCATGTGTGGTGAATATTGCAACAAGGAGAAGTCTGGAGGCAGTGGAGATGTCATGTCTGAGGACGGTGTGTGGCTTGAATATAATGCGGAGAATCCATAGTTTGGAGAGTAGGAGGATGTGCGGTATTACCAAAACTATTTTCCAGAGGGATGAAGAGGGGTTATTGAGATGGTTTGTACATGTAGAGAGGACGGAACAAAATAGAATTACTTTGAGAGTGTATAAATCTGTAGTGGAGGGAAGGCAGAGTAGGGGTAGGCCTAGGAAAGGTTGGAGGGAGGGGGTTAACCCTTTCAGGGTCCGTCCCGTAGATCTACGGCTTTACGTTCAGGGTCCAAACCGTAGATCTACGTCATGAGCTCAGCTCACTCTGATAAACTGTGAGTGGTACATTTGGGCCTAGATATGAGAGAATACATCTATGTGGTATGTGTGCACCACATAAAACAAATCCTGCAGCACACTGTGTATAATGAGAGAAAAAAAACTGAAATCACGATTTTTCTATTAAAACAGCGATTTTGCAGTGTTGTTTCGTATGTTTTTTATAGTTGTATTTGCGATTTCTTGGTCTCATTTGATAGAATGGAAGACATATTACAGAAATAGAGATGATTTTGATTGGTTTTTAGCACTGGAAATGGCTTGAAACTGAGCTCAAAGTAGCAGAAATGTTAAATTTTTGCCGATATTCAAGAGTAAACAAACGACCTCACACGTCTAATACACGCCAGCCGGTGGGTCTAATATACATTCACAAATATGGTGATGATATTTATACAATTATTACAGTATTGCATAACAGTAAATCTTCCATTTTTTGGTGTGAATAAAAATTCATTATGTGAATAAAAAATCAAAACGGAATTTATTTGTAAAGCCTCAAAACATAACTAATGAACAGAGGAAATGTTAGTTTAGTTCCAGGAATACCTACATTGTTTATTCTGGACCCTATTTTGAAATTGGACTATTTTGAACTTTGTGTTAAATTGGCCAAATTAACAATTTCCGATCACTTTAATTTGTAGTTGAAACAGTTGACTTGGCAATTTCTTGTGCTCAATTGATAGAATAGAAGTAATACTAGTGAAATAGCTAAGAATTTGATTGACTGGAATAATGTAATTGGCCTAAAATGGGAGTCAAAGTCGGCAAAATCGCTGATTTGTAAATATCACTGACACATCAAAATTCGCGAGAGCATAATTTCGTCCAATTTTCCATCAAATTTCGTACTTTTTGTTTTATTACCTTCACAAAGAGATTCTCTACCATTTCATAAGAAAAAGTAAAAATTTTTTTTTTTTTAAATTCTTGGACACTGGGGCACCACTTCAGATTTGGGCCTTGGACCCTGAAGGGGTTAAGGAGGTTTTGTGTGCAAGGAGCTTGGATGTCTAGCAGGCATATGTGAGCATGTTAGGAGTAAATGGAGAGAAATGGTTTTTGGGACTTGACGTGCTGTTGGAGTGTGAACAAGGTAACATTTATGGAGGGATTCAGGGAAACTGGGAGGCAGGACTTGATTCCTGGAGATGGAAAGTACAGTGCCAGCACTCTGAAGGAGGGCTGTTAATGTTGCACTTTTATAACTGTAGTGTAAGCATGCCTCTGGCAAGACAGTGATGGAGTGAATGATGATGAAAGTTTTTCTTTTTTGGGCCACCCTTGATCAGACCCTGATCCACCATGAGGCCTGTTCTCAGACCTGGCCGCGGGGGCGTTGACCCCCGAAACCTTCTCCAGGTAAAACCTTGCCTTGGTGGGAAACAGCCGATGTGTTAATAAAAAATAAATAAAAAATCATTTGATAGATTGGATGCTATATTACAGAAATAGGAAATGATTTTAGTTTCAGGACCAAAAGTAGCTTGAAACTCAGCTCAAAGTAGCAGAAATGTTCAATTTTTGCCGATATTCCAGAGGGCACAGATTATGTCTCTTGTCTGACATGTGTCCCAACTGGTTGGTCTGATACATGTTGATGAATGCACTGACATTATTTGCACAATTATTACAGTAATGCAGTAGTCTGCATACTGGTAAATCTTCTATTTTTTGTATGAATAAAAAATTCAAAATGAAAAGCATGTATAATATAGGAGAGGTCTGGGACCGTAACTAATGAACAGACGAAATGTTGTTTTATTGCCAGGAATCTCTACATTGCGTGTTGTAAGAGGTGACTAAAATGCCGGGAGCAAGGGGCTAGTAACCCCTTCCGTATACATTACTAAAGTTTAACCCTTTCAGGGTCCAAGGCCCAAATCTGGAGTCACGCACCAGTGTCCAAGATATTTCAAAAAAAAAAATTGTTATTTTTTCTTATGAAATCGTAGAGAATCTTTTTGTGAAGGTAATAAAACAAAAAGTACGAAAATTGGTGGAAAATTGACGAAATTATGCTCTCGCGAATTTTGATGTGTCAGCGATATTTACGAATCGGCGATTTTGCCGACTTTGACTCCCATTATAGGCCAATTACATTATTCCAATCAACCAAATTCTTAGCTATTTCACTAGTATTACTTCTATTCTATCGATTGAGCACAAGAAATCGCCAAGTCAACTGTTTCAACTACAAAATAAAGTGATCGGAAATTGTTAATTTGGCCAATTTAACACAAAGTTCAAAATATTCCAATTTCAAAATAGGGTCCAGAATGAACAATGTAGGCATTCCTGGCACTAAACTAACATTTCCTCTGTTCATTAGTTATGTTTTGAGGCTTTACAAATAAATTCCATTTTGATTTTTTATTCACATAATGAATTTTTATTCACACCAAAAAATAGAAGATTTACTGTTATGCAATACTGTAATAATTGTATAAATATCATCACCATATTTGTGAATGTATATTAGACCCACCAGCTGATGTGTATTAGACGTGTGAGGTCGTTTGTTTACTCTTGAATATCGGCAAAAATTTAACATTTCCGCTACTTTGAGCTCAGTTTCAAGCCATTTCCAATGCTAAAACCAATCAAAATCATCTCTATTTCTGTAATATGTCTTCCATTCTATCAAATAAGACCAAGAAATCGCAAATACAACTATAAAAAACATACGAAAAAACACTGCAAAGTTGCTGTTTTAATCGAAAAATCATGATTTAATTTTTTTTCTCTCATTATGCACAGTGTGCTGCAGGATCTGTTTTATGTGGTGCACACATACCACATAGATGTATTCTCTCATATCTAGGCCCAAATGTACCACTCACAGTTTATCAGAGTGAGCTGAGCTCATGGCGTAGATCTACGGTTTGGACCCTGAACGTAAAGCCGTAGATCTACGGGACGGACCCTGAAAGGGTTAAAAGATTTGTAAATTGGCAATTTTTTAACTTTGTGTGAAATTGGCCAAATTACCAGTTTCTGATCACTCTATTGAGTTGTTGAAATAGTTAAATGGGCAGTTTCTTGTACTCAGTCGATGTAATGGAAGGCATACTAAAGAAATAACTATGAGTTTGGTTGGTTGGAGCAGTGGAGTTAGCCTGCAACAAATACTCAGGTTGTTTATGTCACACATTGAGCCAACAAAGCACTCAAATTACTGAGAACACCTTAACCCTTTCAGGGTCCGTGCCATAGATCTGCGGCTATATGTTGAGGGTCCAAACCGTAGATCTACGCCTTGAGCTCAGCTCACTCTGTCAAGCTGTGAGGGGTAAATTTGGGACTAGGTATGAGAGAATACATCTATATGGTATGTGTGCACCACATAAAACACATCCTGCAGCACACAGTACATAATGAGAGAAAAAACTGAGACCGTAATTTTCGATTAAAATATCGACTTTGCGGTGTTTTTTCATATGTTTTTTATTGTTGTATTTGCAATTTCTTGGTCTCGTTTGATAGAATGGAAGATATATCACAGAAATAGAGATGATTTCGATTGGTTTTAGTTAAGGAAATGGGTTGAAACTGAGCTCAAAAGAGCAGAAATGTTAAATTTTTGCCGTTGTTCAAGAGTAAACAAATGATCTCATACGTCTAATACACGCCAGCTGGTGGGTCTAATATATGTTCACAAATGTGGTGATATTATTTATACAATTATTACAATATTGCATAGCAGTAAATCTTCTACTTTTTGGTTTGAATAAAAATTCATTATGTGAATAAAAAATCAAAATGGAATTGATTTGTTAAGCCTGAAAATGTAATTAATAAACAGAGGAAATGTTAGTCTAGTGCCAGGAATGCCTGCATTGTTTATTCTGGACCTTATTTTGAAATTAGAATATTTTGAACTTTGCATAAAATTGACCAAATTACCAATTTCCGATCACTTTATTTTGTAGTTGAAACAGTTGACTTGGCGATTTCTTGTGCTCAATCGATAGACTAGAAGTAATACTAGTGAAATAGCTAAGAATTTGGTTGACTGGTATAATGTAATTGGCCTGAAATGGGAGTCATAGTCGGCAAAATCACCGATGCGTAAATATTGCTGACACATCAAAATTCGCAAGAGCATAATTTCTTCAATTTTCTATCAAATTTTTCACTTTTTGTTTTATTACCTTCAGAAAAAGATTCTCTACCATTTCATAAGAAAAATTAACAAAATTATTTTTTGAAAATTCTTGGACCCTGGTGCACACTTTGAAATTTGGCCTCTGTACCCCGAAAGGGTTAAAGTCTTGAACATGTATTCAATAGAGCGGAGGAGAGAGAGATACATGATAATATTTACAGTGGACCCCCGGATTAAGATGCCATTGGAATAAGTAATAATCGGAATAAGTAACGTTTTTGTGTCAAAATATTGGCTCGGTGAACGTCACTGAACTTGGTATAAGTCATTTGTGTCGGGGCCTGAGTTGCCCAGTGTGCCATTGTTTACCAGCCATTGAGGATGATCCCATGCGTTCATATGATACATTTTGTATTATTCCATTCTTTTTAGTGCTTGTAACTGCTAAATAAGCCACCCTTGGCCCAAAGAAAGTTTCTATTGCCAGCTAGCCCTTTGGTAAAGGGCTGAGAGAGAGGGGAGAATGTGCCTTTTTCAGTGATTCTGCAATATGTACAATACTAAAGCAGCAGAAATCTATAAAGGCTATAGCAGCAGCCAACAATAAAGTGTAGCATTAACTGTAGTAAGTAAGTTAAGTGATTAATTGATAGGAAAAGGACAGTATGAACCTAACTCCTTCATTGTTGTTGGAGTTGTATATCAATCAGTCAGTCAGGTTTATTCTCTATAAAGATTACAATGCGGGGTTTACAGATTTTCGATATTGTGTGGTTTACATGTTATAAAATACTTAGTACAGAGGGGGCCACTCTGACACCTAGCATGGCTAGGCATTTCGGGCAGACTTAGATTAATTCTTAACTCTAAATTATTACAGATTATGGAGTAAGTTGGTATTAAGGCTAAGTGACTGCATTATAGTTTGTGAATTTAGCAATGTGAATGCTTTTGTTTTGGTACAATACATAGTTTCTATATTGGAGTATCACAGGCAAATTTATGACTAGTTAGGATTCAGTAATGTAGATCTTAATACTACTGATTGCGAAAAGGATTTAGGATTTAGTGAGGATTCAATAATGTAGATCTTAATACTACTGATTGCGAAAAGGATTTAGGAGTTCTGGTTAGCAGTAATCTCAAACCAAGACAACAATGCATTAGTGTTCGCAATAAAGCTAACAGAATTCTTGGCTTCATATCTAGAAGTATAAATAATAGAAGTCCTCAGGTTGTTTTTCAACTCTATATATCCTTGGTTAGGCCTCATTTAGACTATGCTGCTCAGTTCTGGTCACTGTATTACAGAATGGATATAAACGCTCTGGAAAACGTACATAGGAGGATGACAAAGATGATCCCATGTATCAAAATCATCCCTATGAGGATAGACTGAGGGCCCTGAATCTGCACTCTCTTGAAAGGCGTAGAATCAGGGGGGATATGATCGAGGTGTATAAATGGAAAACAGGAATAAATAAAGGGGATGTAAATTGCGTGCTGAAAATTTCCAGCCAAGACAGGACTCGCAGCAATGGTTTCAAGTTAGAAAATTCAGATTCAGGAAGGATATGGGAAAGCACTGGTTTGGTAATAGAGCTGTGGATGAGTGGAACAAACTCCGGAGTACAGTTATTCAGGCTAAAACGTTGTGTTGTTTTAAAAATAGGTTAGATAAATACATGAGGGAGTGGGTGGGTGTGAGTTGGACCTGATTAGCTTGTGCTGCTGGGTCTGGTGCAGTGCTCCATCCTTGAGTGGAGGTGACCAGACTGGGTAGGTCATTGGGCTAATCCGGGGGGGGGGGGGTCATTGGTCTAATCCGGGGGGGGGGCATGGACCTGCTCCGCATGGGTCAGTAGGCCTGTTGCAGTGTTCCTTCTTTCTTATGTTCTTATTATTTTAAGATTAAGATTCGTATTTCTGTGTTTATAGTCAAATGGGTGAGTGAGTGAGTGTAAGTGTGAACCACCAGGTGGTTTTCATGTAGTTAGTTGACGGGGTGTATCAGGGAGATAAGATGTTTTCTAACTGTAGTTTTGAAAGTGATGAATGTGTCTGCAGTTCTAGAGTTTTCTGGTAGGGTGTTCCAGATTTTAGGCCTTTTGACATGCATTATATTTTTGTAAAGGTATAGTTGGATATGGGAAATGTCATAGAGATGTTTGTGTCTGGTGTTATGCCTATGGATCCTGTCGCAACTATCAAGAAAGCATTTTAGGTCCAGGTTAATTTTGGAATTTAAGGTCCTGTAGATGTAGATTGCACAGTAGTAAGTGTGGATGTTCTGAACAGGGAGTAAGTTTAGATCTATGAAGAGTGGGGGGGGTGTGTTGCCAGGGATGGGATTTAGTGATTATTCTTACTGCAGCTTTTTGTTGGGTTATTATTAGCTATAGGTGTGTTGCTGCAGTTGATCCCCAAGCACAAATAGCATTGGCGATGTATGGATCTAGGCTGGAATATTGCTGCACACTAACAGCACCTTTCAAGGCAGGTGAAATTGCCGACCTAGAAAATGTACAGAGAACTTTCACGGCGCGCATAACGGAGATAAAACACCTCAATTATTGGGAGCGCTTGAGGTTCCTAAACCTGTATTCCCTGGAACGCAGGAGGGAGAGATACATGATTATATACACCTGGAAAATCCTAGAGGGACTAGTACCGAACTTGCACACGAAAATCACCCACTACGAAAGCAAAAGACTTGGCAGACGATGCACCATCCCCCCAATGAAAAGCAGGGGTGTCACTAGCACGTTAAGAGACCATACAATAAGTGTCAGGGGCCCGAGACTGTTCAACTGCCTCCCAGCACACATAAGGGGGATTACCAACAGACCCCTGGCAGTCTTCAAGCTGGCACTGGACAAGCACCTAAAGTCAGTTCCGGATCAGCCGGGCTGTGGCTCGTATGTTGGTTTGCGTGCAGCCAGCAGCAACAGCCTGGTTGACCAGGCTCTGATCCACCAGGAGGCCTGGTCTCAGACCTGGCCGCGGGGGCGTTGACCCCCGGAACTCTCTCCAGGTAAACTCCAGGTATAGTGTGAGAAGGGCAGTTTGCGGCATGTGGTATCGTATCTTGGAGAGGATCCCATCCGTTTTGGATACTTTTTTGTTATGTGTTGGATATGGGTGCTGAAATTCAGGTTGTTGTCGAGGTATAGGCCTAGGAATTTGCTCTCGTTATGTCTGGCAATTAGAGTGTTGCCAATCTTAATGTTAAGTTGCACAACACATGTTCTACTACCAAACATAATATAGTAGGTTTTGTCAGTGTTAAGTGTAAGTTTATTGGCTGTCCTCCAAGTCGATATTTTGAGCAGCTCCTCATTAACAATGGTGTTGAGGGTGGCAAGATTTAGGTGGGAAATGACATAAGTCGTGTCGTCAGCAAAGAGAAAGGGTTTCAGGTGTTAGGATACGTTTGGAAGATCATTGATGTAAATGAGGAAGAGCAGGGGACCAAGGACACTTCCCTGCAGCACTCCAGTATCAAGTGGCAGGGGTTGAGTATGTTTTGTGCCGTTATAAATGAATATAGTCTCCTGTGCACGAGTTTCTCGAAGATTTTGGATAGCAATGGTAAGTTTGATATTGGCCTATAGTTGTTCACATCTGTTGGGTCACCACCTTTATGTATTGGTGTAACCCTTGCTGTCTTGAGTAGTGTTGAGAAAGTGCTAGTTTCTAGTGACTTGTTAAAAAGAAATGTAATAGCATGCGAAAGAACATGGGCCGCTCGCTTATACAATAATGGTGGGATGTGAGACAGATTCCCTGAGTTATTTTTAAGTGACTTTATAATCACTTCAGTGGGCTCAGTTGGTACAAGATAAAAGGAATTTGGGAAATTCCCATCTAGGTAGTCTGTGGCATGGGCGTTGGTACGTGGGATTTTACCGGCGAGATTAGATCCTATGGTTGAGAAGAAGTTGCTTATCTTGTTAGCTGTATCAGTGGAGTTTCATTACCTGGAGTTTACCTGGAGAGAGTTCCGGGGGTCAACGCCTCCGCGGCCCGGTCTGTGACCAGGCCTCCTGGTGGATCAGAGCCTGATCAACCAGGCTGTTACTGCTGGCTGCACGCAATCCAATGTACGAGCCACAGCCCGGCTGGTCAGGTACCGACTTAAGGTGCTTGTCCAGTGCCTGCTTGAAGACAGCCAGGTTTTTATTGGTAATCCCCCTTATGTATGCTGGGAGGCAGTTGAACAGTCTCAGGCCCCTGACACTTATTGTATTGTCTCTTAACGTGCTAGTGACACTCCTGTTTTTCATTGGGGATGTTGCATCGTCTTCCGAGTCTTTTGCTTTCGTTGTGAGGGATTTTCGTGTGCATGTTCGGTTCTAGTCCCTCTAGGATTTTCCAGGTGTATATAATCATGTATCTCTCTCTCCTGCGTTCCAGGGAGTACAGGTTCAGGAAGTTCAAGCGCTTCCAGTAATTGAGGTGTTTTATCTCCGTTATGCTCACCGTGAAGGTTCTCTGTACATTTTCTAGGTCAGCAATTTCACCTGCCTTGAAAGGTGCTGTTAGTGTGCAGCAATATTCCAGCCTAGATAGAACAAGCGACCTGATGAGTGTCATCATGAGCTTGGCATCCCTAGTTTTGAAGGTTCTCATTATCCATCCTGTCATTTTTCTAGCAGATGCGATTGATACAATGTTATGGTCCTTGAAGGTGAGATCCTCTGACATGATCACTCCCAGGTCTTTGACGTTGGTTTTTCACTCTATTTTGTGGAAGGAATTTGTTTTGTACTCTGATGAAGTTTTAATTTCCATATGTTTACCATATCGGAGTAATTGAAATTTCTCATCATTGAACTTCATGTTTTCTGCAGCCCACTGAAAGATTTGGTTAATGTCCGCCTGGAGCCTTGCAGTGTCTGCAATGAAAGACAGTGTCATGCAGATTCGGGTGTCATCTGGAAAGGAAGAATCTGCAAAGGAAGACAGTGCTGTGGCTGACATCCTTGTCTATGTCAGATATGAGGATGAGAAACAAGATGCGAATGAGTGCTGTGCCTTGTGGAACAGAGCTTTTCACTGTAGCCGCCTCAGACTTTGCTCTGTTGACTACTACTATTTGTATTCTGTTTGTGAGGAAATTATAGATTCATCTACCAACTTTTCCTGTTATTCCTTTAGCACGCATTTTGTGCGCTATTACACTATGGTCACACTTGTTGAAGGCTTTTGCAAAGTCTGTATACACCTACCATCCTACTTACGACCGAGTTCGGTTCTGAGAAACCGGTCGTAAGTCGAAATGGTCGTAAGTCGAACTTTACTACTGAATATCAACAAAACATTTTTGTAATGACTTTATTTTATTGTTTTATTTTGGTATTTCATGTTTTACTTTACTTTTTATGCTGTTAGTACTGTATTTTGTACTGTAAGGTTTAGGATAAACACTGTGTACAACACAAATAGTTGTTTATTTCCCAGAAATTTGGCATAAAAAACACGGTCGTAAGTCGAGTGGTCGTAAGTCGAGCAGGTCGTAAGTCGGATGGTAGGTGTATATTACATCTTCATTCTTTTTGTCTTCTGGTGCATCTAGGACCTTGTCGTAGTGACCCAGTAGCTGAGACAGACAGGAGCGACCTGCTCTAAATCCATGTTGCCCTAGGTTTAGTTAGGACAATATTATTGTTTTTTTTCAGTTTGTGGGTCCCCAGAATCTGGGAAAGTGTTTTCCAGGTCTTTTTTATGTCTCCTCTTGTGTCAGTGAATCTGCTGGAGTAGTATGATTGTTTGGCTTTCTTTATTACTTTGTTGAGAACTGATGAATAGTGTTTAAGAATATCTTTGTGTATTAAGCCCTGTCTATATTGCTTTTCATATTGGTGTTTCTTATCAATGGATTTCAGAATGCTGCTGGTTAGTCATGGGCAACCGAGCTGTTTATTCGTGATCTGTTTAGTTTTCATAGGACAATGTTTGTTGTATAGTCTAAGTAATTTATTAAGAAAAATGCCTGTCCAATCGTCGATACCATTGGCCTTGGAGAATTCAGCAGGCCAGTCAACAAGCCCTAGGTCTGCTGTGAAATTCCTTATTGAGGCCTTGTCATGGAGTCCAAATGAAACTTTGTTGTATTCCAGTGGTGGTTTACTAATGTTTGTTATGAGGAAGGTATGGTAGTGGTCTGTAGTGCTGTCTGTGATTATTCCTGATTTAAGGGGGGCTAGTATATTGGTCCATATGTGGTCTGTTATGGTTGCACTTGTCTCAGTGAGCCTGGTTGGTTTAGTTATTGTTGGTATGAGAAATGTGTTGTTCATATTGTTGTCGAAATCAGTTACAGGCTGATCATCTGGTAGGCCAAGGTTGATATTGAAGTCTCCAGCTAAGAGAAGGTGGTGTTTGTTCATTTGTCTGTTTGTTATTAGTGCCTTTAATTTCTCACTGAAATATGGGATGTTTGTGTGGGGTATCTGGTAAATGGCACTGATTGTTATAGGTTTTTTACAGTAAAATTAGCAAAAATGTACTCCCCATATTCATCACTAAAGCAAGTGGTGCTAATACAAGATACTAGTTGGTTAGAGTAATAGATTGCAATACCACCCCCAACTTGATATGGTCTGCAGTTGTGGATTGCTGTGTATCCTAGTAGTGGGTAGATATCTTTTGTGTCCTGCTTAAGCCAGGTTTCAGTAAGAGTGATGCAGGAGAAGGGTGTCTTTAGTGATTCAAGGAGTGCCAGGAGGTCATCATAGTGTTTGCTCAAGGACCTGATGTTGTAGTTAAGAACTGATAGACTTTCAGTAGTGTTTAGGATAGTGCTGGCTTTTAATGCTGTGTAATAAAGGCAGTTACTTTCCAATAGGTTTTTATTGGGTGTTAGATTATGGAGATTTAAGTGACTGTCAACACCGCCATCTCTAGTCTCTACCGCTGCTGCCGCCACCACCACCACTACGTACGGCTTATGTCTCAGTGGCCCTTATTCACCCAACAACAACAACACAGCAACACTCGTGACATAATGATGTATTTTATTCGTTCTAGAGTATATGTCATGTTTCTATGTTACTAATATTGTTTATTATGTCATATTAGATGAATTGTACTAGATAAATAAGCAGTAGAGCTGATATTAGTATATTGAAGGACTATCTTGCGTCTCACAACACAATTCCTAACATACGCCAGAAACAGACCTCCCTGGAAAACATTTTTGAGCAACATGGTTCTAGTCACTCTCAAGCTGGTCCTAGTGGCATTAAAAAACAAAGGAGGGAAGTAACCCAAGATAAGGACTTGGTACCTGAAGTCTTTATGAAGTGGGATTTCCCTTCCAAACAGTTGTAAACTCCTCCATCCTTTCCCTTCCTCCCGTCTTCCATACATCACCATGTCTTCAATAAAGCTAAGTGTGATGTTATTATTGTTTTATTCTTCATGTATCATTGTTTTCTGTGTAGGTAAATATATATGTCGTGTAGAAAACGTTTTTTAATACATTTGGGTGTCTGAATCGGATTAATTGGATTTCCATTATTTCTTATGGGGAAAATTAATTCTGATTAAGTCAGGTTCGGTATAAGACACGCTCTCTGGAACAGATTAATTACGTTATCCGTGGTCCACTGTACCTGGAAAGTACTTGAAGGCTTGGCCCCAAATCTGCACACTGTCATAACAGCATACTGGAGTGTGGTGGGGACAATAAGGGAATACTGTATCAACATTCATGGCCCTAGGCTATTCAACATCTTACCAGAAGATATCAGAAACACTGCTTCAAGAGGAAACTGGACAAGTATCTTCACCAGGTGCTAGATCAACCAGGCTATGATGGATATGTGGGGCAGCAGGCCTCCTGCAGCAACAGCCGGGTTGACCAGGTAAGCACCAGATGAGCCTGGCTCATGGCAGGGTTCCGAGAGTAGTGAGACTCTCGAAACTCTTCAAAGGTATATCAAAGGCCTAAAATTGGACTCAAACTGGGCGAAATTGCTGATGTGTAAATATTGCTGAGCCCGGTAACTTTGTGGAAGCATAATTTTGTAAGTTTTCCATCAAATTTTGCACTTTTGGTATCATTACTTCTGGCAAAAGATTATTCAAATTCAAATTCAAAGTTTATTCTCTATAAAGATTACAATGTTGAATTTACAGAATTTGGTTGTTGTGTGGTTTACATGTAGTTAAATAATGATTACAGAGTGTACCACTAGAACGCCTAGCATGGCTAGGCATTTCGGGCAGACTTAGTTTAATTCTTTATTTTAAAATATTACAAATTATGAGGTAAGTTGGTATTATGGCTAAGTGACTAAATACTAGTTTGTGAGTTTAGCAATGTGAATGCTTTTGTTTTGGCACAGTACATAGTTTCAGTATTGGAGTATCATAGGATTCATTATTTTAAGATTGAGATTAATATTTCTGTTTATGGTCAAATGGGTGAGTGTAAGTGTGAACCACCAGGTGGTATTCGTGTAGTTAGTTGATGGGGTTTATCAAGGAGATAAGATGTTTTCTAATGGTAGTTTTGAAGGTGATGAATGTGTCTGCAGTTCTAGAGTTCTCAGGTAGGGTGTTCCAGATTTTAGGGCCTTTGACATACATTGAATTTTTGTAAAGGTTTAGTCGGACATGGGGAATGTCGTAGAGATGTTTGTGTCTGGTGTTATGCCTGTGGGTTCTGTCACAACTATCAAGAAAGCGTTTTAGGTCAAGGTTGATATTGGAGTTTAAGGTCCTGTAGATGTAGATTGCACAGTAGTAAGTGTGGATGTACTGAACAGGGAGTAAGTTTAGATCTATGAAGAGTGGGGGGGGGGTGTTGCCAGGGATGGGATTTAGTGATTATTCTTACTGCAGCTTTTTGTTGGGTTATTATTGGCTTTAGGTGTGTTGCTGCAGTTGATCCTATTATAATTTCATAAGGAAGTTGAAAAGAAATTGAAACAAAAATGTTGAAAGTGAACATAGATAAGAGTAAGGTGATGAGGGTATCAAATGAGTTAGGTAAAGAAATATTGGATATCACATTGGAGAGAGGGAGTATGGAAAAATGAATGTGTTCAGATATTTGGGAGTTGACTTGTCAGCAGATGGGTTTCTGAAGGACGAGGTAAACTATAGAATTGATGAAGAAAAAGAGGCGAGTGGTGCAGTGAGGTATCTGTGGAGACAAAGAACGTTATCAGTGGAGGCAAAGAAAGGAATGTATGAGTATAGTGATACCAACACTCTTATATGGGTGTGAATCATGGGTTGTAAATACTGCAGCGAGAAGGGGGGCTGGAGGCAGTGGAGATGTTGTGTCTGAGGGCAATGTATGGTGTAAATATTATGCAGAGACTCTGTAGTGTGGAAATTAGAAGAAGGTTTGGGGTTACTAAAAGTATTATTCAAAGGGCTGAGGAGGGGTTGTTGAGGTAGTTTGGTCATTTAGGGAATTTGGAGCAAAATAGGATGATTTGGAGGGTGTATAAATCTGTAGTGGAGGGGAGGTGGGGTAGGGGAAATCCTAGGAAAGGATGGAGGGAAGGGTTATAAGAGGTTTTGTGTGCAAGTGGCTTGGATATACAGCAGTCATATGTGAGTGTGTTAGATAGGAGTGAATGGAGATGGATGGTTTTTGGGACTTGACGAGCTGTTGGAGTGTCATCAGTTAGCCAGACTTGAGTCCTGGAGGTGGGAAGTACAATGCCTGCACTTTAAAGGAGGGGTTTGGGATATTTGCTGTTTGTAGTGACATCTGAACTGTCATATCTGCATACCTCTGCAAAGACAGTGCTTATGTGTGAATGCCTCGGTTGGAGATGACCAGCATGTTAAAAAAAAATTAAATTCTTGGACCCTGAGAGCAATTCTAAGATGAGGGATCTGAAACCTAAAAGGGTTGAATAGTGTAGTACTATTGTAAAATTCATTGTGCACAGTATTTGAGGCAGTATTAAAACTAACAAAGAAAATCTGAAAATTGAGATTATTCAGTATTCATTACTGTGACTGATAAACACTTTGGTAAAGTTTGTACTGGGAAGACTCTATAAGGGCTGTTAAACATTCAGAACTGATGACTGTCCATATTTTGTGATGTGCATACTTTGATAATGCACTCTCTATTAACCCTTAAATGCTCCAAACGTATATATATATATGTATACGCTCACTTGCGTAGCGCCCCAAATTTTTTGAGGAAAAAAGAAATCTTTTCTTTTAAAAGGAAAAAAGAACATATGGTACCCAGGCATCCCCAATTATTTTAATATGGAACACAGTGAGTGCACACACCCATTCTCTCATGTCTAGGTGACTCAGGCTTATTGTGGCAATGTTGAATGAATGATAAAGAAAACATATACATACGTTTGGGGCACTACGCGCGTGAACGTATATATACGTTTGGACCGTTTAAGGGTTAAATAAAGATAATTTTGCATTATTTTTTTTTGTCTCATGAACACGTGGGATAACAGGTACTTCTTGCTACTTCTGCATATACTTAGGTCACACTACACATGCATGTACTCACATCTATATTTACACACCCATCTGTTTTTTCTTCTATTTTCCTAATAGTTCTTGTTGTTCTTTATTTCTTATTTTCTCCTTGGGTAAGTGGAAAAGAATTCTTCCTCCGTAAGCCATGTGTGTTGTAAGAGGTGACTAAAATGCCGGGAGCAAGGGGCTAGTAACCTCTTCTAATGTATATATTACTAAATTTAAAAAGAAAAACTTTTGTTTTTCTTTTTAGGTCATTCTGCCTTATTGGGATACTGCAGGTTCGTTATAAAATGGCATTAAAATATAACTATGTTTTATTGAATAATATTTACAACATTGTACATATTTTTTTGGAATTCAGACAGTATTGACTTCATTTATATTTTCAAAATCTGCACATTTTTTTTATTAACCTTTTCACTGTCGACAGCCCTCATCATAAACCTGCTGTCAGTGTCGAAAAATATTAAAAAAAAAAAATTATTTTTTTCTTACTAAAATCTTAAGAATATTTTTCTGAGTGTTTTAAACGTAAGTGAACCGCTTATGGCAACATTGGTGACTTCCTCTCACTCAGTAATGTTATTTTTACTTTTATTCTATTCTTTCTTTTATTTTCTAATATTTTATTTTTTCAAGAAACTTTTGTGGCCTGTGAGACCAATATAATGCATACAGTAGGGCCCTGCTTTACTGCGTTTCTCTACGGCGTTCTGCTAATACGGATATTTCAAATTATAACCAAAACTCGCTATATGACTCGCGGATCTGTTTTTCTAATACACGTACAGTGGACCCCCAACCAACGGCGGCATCGACTAAAGGCAAATTCACTTAACGGCGCTCTTTGGCATAAAAAAAAATGGCTCTACCAATGGTGAAAAACTCATCTAACGGCTTCCATCCCGAACATGTCCACGTGGCCAGAGAGCGACCTGAGCAGGCCCAGCCACTCCAAGACTCAGTGTGGCATTCTTTACAAGCTGTTGTGGTCGATTCCACATGTACCTGCGATATATTTTGTATTCCAGTGTTTTTAGTGCTTGTAACCGCTAAATAAGCCACCATGGGCCCCAAGAAAGTGAGCCTGTGGTAAACAGGGTGAGACTTTCTATGGAAATGAGAAAGAGATCATTGAAAAATATGAAAGTGGAGTGCGTATGTCCGAGTTTAAAATGGGCCCCAAGAAAGTGAGCCTGTGGTAAACAGGGTGAGACTTTCTATGGAAATGAGAACGAGATCATTGAAAAATATGAAAGTGGAGTGCGTATGTCCGAGTTTAAAAGGCTATATAACAAACCCCATTCAACCATCACTACTATCTTGGCGAACAGAAAGGTGGTCAAGGAAGCTGTTTTGCGAAAGGTGCAAGTATGTTTTCAAAATGGAGACCGCAAATAATTGAAGAGGTGGAGAGACTTGGTGTGGATAAATGAAAAACAATTATTAGGAGATACAGTGGACCCCCGATTATTGGCCGTTATCCGTTCCTGAAGGTCGATCGATAACCAAAATTGTCAGCATAGTTGCTGATCCCTGTGTTATATAGCATAGCATATAGTATCATCCATGTGCTTTAGATAGGAGATCCCTTTTAGGCCTGTGACTTTGTGTGACGTCACGGGATGCGCATGTGTATGTTCGTACCTCTGCCTCGGTCTCGGTCGGCATAGACATCCAGGCTAGGACAGGCAGAGGCTGGGCTCCATCTCCCATCATCACAGTCTGACAATATATATCGTTACCATCCAACAAGTGTGTCTACCTTCAACCCTCGATATCTCCATTTAAGAACCCCTACGATATTGCCACTGTCTTGCATTTCATTACGGTGAATGGTTGTCAACAATGTGACATCTCGTTTGTCATGCCACCGTAATGCCATGATGTCATTGGCAGTAAACACCTGCACGTCATCACCACGAGCACCTGCGTTGAGCCTGGGCATATGTTTACGATTAGAACGCACTGTGCCACACACATCTGTCTTGTTCACTCGCATGAAATCACTAAGTAATGGGCTTGTGTACCAGTTATCGGTATATAATGTATGCCCCTTACCAAGATAGGTGCCATCATGTTTCTCACTACGTCACCTGAGATACCCAACAACATCTTGGTATCTTTCAATGTTTTACTTCCTGTGTATACAACAATATCCAACACCAGGCCACTGTCACAGTCACAGAGTACAAACAGTTTTATACCAAAGCGTTTCCTCTTGCTCGGTATATACTGCTTGAATGACAGTCTACCTTTGAACAAAATCAAAGACTCGTCAATTAAAACATTCTTGAATGGATAAAAGTATATGCTGAACTTTTGTTTGAGATACATGAAAACATTTCTAATCTTATATAACCTGTCACTTCTGTCAGGCCTGGTTTTGTCAGAGAAGTGCAACATACGTAAGAGTAAGATAAACCTGTTCACTGGGATGATTTCACTGAAGACCGGGGTAGAAATTAGCTGATCTGTGGACCAGTATGCTTTTATATTATGCTTATAGACATGAGGCATAAGCATTATTGTTGCAAAAAGCAAATACATTTCTGCAACAGTCGTCTCTTTCCACCTGTGTAGTCTTGACTGTGGCGATATGATCGTATTTGCCATGGTGTACTCAAAATACTTATTACTTTCCCTGACAATAGTTTCCATCAATGGCTGATCAAAGAATAATTCAAAGAATTCCAGTTCATTGGCTGTGGTTCCAAGGGGACAAGTAGGTAGAATTCCACTTTGAGAGTCATCAAAGTGGTGAGGCTTTGGAACAAAATTGGGATTTTGCTGCCAATCCCACATACGGTTTGCTGGTGGATACTGGACATCATAGGCTGGTTGTGCGGGTGGTTGTGGTTGGGTGGTGGCTGACGCTCCACTTTGTCCTTGAACTGACGAGTCAGCAGCGTGGGCTGGTGAGTCACGCATGGCGGTGCCACTACCATCACCACTAACACCATCCACTGATGCCTGTGGTCTATCCATGCCAAGTGTAGCCACATCATCCTCACTATCACTACCTAAAACTGGTGTAGGGCCACGGGATGTACTCCGGGATGTACTCCGGGATGTACTCCGTCCCCTGGGCACAGCATAGGGTACACTACCCGAGCACATGCGGCGGTGAACACACCGACGCTTCACTGGTGAATATGATTCCTCACTATCACTACTCGAATGACCGTCGAGCGCAATAAAATCACAATCCACATCACTATCATCATCATTACTGAAGTCAGAGGCCTGGCCACGCGAAAATATTAGTTTTCTCTTGCGTTGAGGCACAACCGACCGTGAGTCACGAGTGCCCACACCAGAGGTAGAAGGTCGAGGATCGTCAGGGTTTTCTGCACTATTATCGATATCCTGGTCATTCCTTTCGGTCACTAACTGATCAAAGCTGTAGAATTCGTCTTCATTTCCACTTCCATCAGTGTCAGAACTATCAGATAGGAAGAGGAGAGTCTCAATTTTCCGGGGAGTGAGAGCTGACTTGCGACGAGGCATGGTGAACAAGGGTAACTGAGCCGGCGTTCCCACAATGCTATGCGGGCGCTTAGATTTTTTGTTTATGGCGCACACCCACCGCACAGACCCTTTCTCTCACATGTAGGCCTATGAGTGCTTTCGCGCTAAATTTGACGGAGCTAGAATTTTGGCATAGATCTACGGTTTGGACACTCAACGTGAAGCCGTAGATCTACAGGACGGACCCTGAAAGGGTTAAAAACCAAGAAGGGAGGTAACCCCACCAAAGGACTTGGTACCTGAAGTCTTTATGGAAGGGGATTCCCTTCCAAACAATAGAAAACCTGAATATCCCCTGCTGCTGGCACATCACTCATCAACTCCACAATAAAGGTAAGTGGCATTTAATTATTGTTTATTTTGCATGTAGCATTCATTTTTGTGTAGGGAAATGTATATTTCACGTAAAACAAAATTATTTTGTTTAATACTTTTGGGTGTCTGGAATGGATTAAAGCCGTTGGTCGAGGGTCCACCCGGTTTGTTTACATTCTTTGTGAGCATGTCTCTATTATGTCTGGAAACTTTCCAAAATTTCAAGTGTTTTAAGGTTATTGCATATTTTATATGCACTCTGATAATTATACTTATATGTTCCTGTTCCTTAAATATTCTTACACACTGTGCTGGCATGCAGGTACACATTAAAATCACTAAGAGTCTATGTACTCTTGAAGAAGCCATATTAATAATAATAATATTGATGATAGTCAGGGGCAAAAAAAAAAAATTTGTTATTACTTATAAAGACTTTTCCCTTTAAATCCACCATGTTTTTTTTTCAAAATTATGAAAAAAACACATTACATAACACACATACATGATATTATACCACAATAAAAATTGACAAACATGAGTTTGGGGTTTCCCAAAAGGGCTGTAGGAATGTTTAAAGAATTACGTTTTCCTTTGTCCAACACAGGTAGTGGGGGTAACTGTAGAAAAATATTCCTTTTGTAGCCCTTTACTCTATGTAATTTTGCCCCTTTTGGGTTTAGTGCTTCTTTTTTTTTATGATTTTAATAATAATAATATCATCATTCACTCTAAAAATGGTGTGTTGCATAGAAGGGGAGTTTGCTGTTTGTTTATTTTTTCTGTACTAACTTGTAAAAATTTTTTACAAGTAAGCATTTGTATTGTGAGTAATTATTATTATAATAAAAAATATTGTGAGGTAAAAAGTTTCACAAACTCTTACAAATGTACATGAATGAAATAAAATTGCTCGTTTTTAAAATGGTTTTTTTCTCCTGACTGAGTGATCGCCCACCACCCGATCAGTTTGTGTTTTTACATTGTGTGAACTCTGTGTATCTCGTTCTCTCAAGTTTACTCTTTCATTAACTAGTTGGCTCTCGTTGATGATGGCATAAAGCTTATTTTGATAAAAAGAAGACTTGTAAGCCCCATCTTTTGTGCCAAGTTTGGAATGATTCAACTTAGTGAACTGACTTTTTTGGGGTTTTCATAGGTTCTCTCCCCTGCTTTATGTATGATAATCTATGTAACTATTTGTGTAACCTGAATGAAAAATTACTAACAGGTTTGTTTATGGCTGAGAAGCACTAAGCTTGGTTTGGGTCTCAAACAGTTAGTGCAGTTGTGAACGTAAAGGGGAAAATGTTGAGGAAATTAAGTGCTACACCATGACCCAAATAAATAAAATAAATTTTTCGGTTACACAAATACAGTTATATATAGCAACATGCATGTAGAGAACCTAGGATAACCCCAAAAAAAGTCAAAGTGACTTATTGCTGATATGGAAAAACTTTTACACTGTCACTCACCTCTCACACATTCATGTTAATATTTTAAGGTAAGTAACAAGTGTACTGTGTGTGTATTTTACATTTTATTGTGTTTTTTAATGTCTAGTTTTATGGCTAACTTAATAGTACATGTTAGTGTAAACCTGTTATCTAGCATTTATATGCATTTATAAGTTAAAAAAGAAAAGCATTCCACTTTGTGGCGTTAGCCTGGAACCTAACCTGCTGTATAAGTAGGGCCCTACTGTATATATCCACTCATTGTATGCAACACAATAACTACACAAACATTGTTGTTATATTGTTTACAAAACTTGTTTACACAAACCCATGTTGCCTTCCACACCCACACCGTCTTCTTCACCACCCACGTTGCCTTTCCCAACACCCATGCTGGAAATAAGTGACTTTGACTTTTTTTTGGGGTTATTCTAGGTTCTCTACACATACTGCTATGTATGATAATCTATGTAACTGTATTCATGTATACCTGAATAAACTTACACACCGTCTTCCCAACCACCCACACCATCTTCCCCACCATCCAGGCTGCCTTCCCCACCATCCAGGCTTCCTTCCCCAACACCCAAGCTGCCTTCCCTTTTCACTCTGTATCTGGTATCTTGAGCATTGCTTTCAATCATAAACTCCTCAAAACCATGAAGTTCATCTTCATTGACACTTCCATCTATGTTAGAACTATCACTTGGGAAGAGAAGAGTCCCAAATTTGCTGGGGAGGGAGATATTTCTTACCACTAGGCATGGTAAACAAGGACTATTGAAATGACTATTGAAAAATTGGGGCACCCTCAATGCAATGTGGGTGCCCCGATTTTTTTTTTATACTGCACACACTGACAATGCAGACCCATTATCTCACATGTAGGTCTATCAGCTTTTTCCCGCTAGATTTGAAGCTGCTAGAATTTTGGTGTATTAATACGTCACCAACACTGGCTCATAAGCCTTACCTATATGGCACCGACAGTGAAAGAGTTAACACAATCAGTCATTTCCCACCGAGGCAGGATGACCCAAAAAAGAAAAAACACTTAAATCACCATTCACTCTATCACTGTTTTGCCAGAGGCATGCCTATGCAACACTTAAAAAACTGCAACACGTCAACACTCCTTTGGAGTGCAGGCACTCTACTTCCCACCTCCATGACTCAAGTCCAGCTAACAGGTTTCCCTAAATCCCTTCATAAATGTTACCTTGCTTACACTCCAACAGCATGTCAAGGCATAAAAACCATTCGGTTTCACTCACTCCTATCTAACACGCTCACACATGCTTGCTGGAAGTCTAGGTTCCTTGCTCTCAAAACCACCTTTACTGCTTCCCTCCAACCATTCCTAGGATGACCCCTCACCTCCCTTCCTTCCACTACAGATTTATATGCCCTTCAAGTCATTGTTCCATCATCTGTAAATGTCTGAACCTCCTCAACAACCCCTCCTCAGCCCTCTGGATAATACTTATAGAAACCTTGCACCTTCTAATCTGTAAGCTATGGATTCTCTGCATTATATTCATTATATTTTTTTAATTATTTTTTTATTTATTATTAATTTGAACATGATACAGTGAAGTACAAAGTTATTACAGTGCAACATGCCAAAGCCCCTTGTATGCAGAGCATTATGAGCAGGCTTAAAATTAACTTAAGATTAACTAAGCAATGATATATAGTAGGTTGGTAGACAGCAGCCACCCAGGGAGGCACTACCGTCCTGCTAAGTGAGTGTGAAACGAAAGCCTGTAATTGTTTTACATGATGGTAGGATTGCTGGTGTCTTTTGTCTGTTTCATAAATATACAAGATTACAGGTATATCTTGCTAGTTCTACTTACACTTAGGTCACACTAAACATATATCTACACGTTTGTTTATACACACTCATCTGAGTTTTCTTTGATTTTATCTTAATAGTTCTTGTTCTTATTACTTTTCATTTTATATCCATGGGGAAGTGGAATAAGAATCTTTCCTCCGTGAGCCATGCGTGTTGTAAAAGTCAACTAAAATGCCGGGAACAATGGGCTAGTAACCCCTTTTCCTGTAATAATTACTAAAAAGAATGAGAAGAAGAAAATTGTCAAAGTGGGACATCTGGATGTGCGTGGATGTTGTGCAAATGATAAGAAAGAGATGATTGTGGATGTTATGAATGAGAAGAAGCTGGATGTCCTGGCTTTAAGTGAAACAAAGCTGAAGGGGATTGGGTGAGTTTCAGTGGTGAGGAATAAATGGGACTAGGTCAGAGGTTTCAAATAGAGTTAGAGCTAAAGGAGTAGCAATGATGTTGAAGGATAAGCTATGGCAGGAAAAGAGGGACTATAAATGTATTCAAGGATCATGTGGAGTAAAATAGAGGTTGGATGTGAGAAGTGGGTTATAATAAGCATATATGCACCTGGGGAAGAGAGAAGTGTAGAGGAGAGAAAGAGAGAGATTTTGGGAAATGTTGAGTGAATGAGAGGGGAGTTTTGAACCAAGTGTGAGAGTATTTGTGGTTGGGGATTTCAATGCTAAAGTGGGTAAAAATGTTGTGGAGGGAGTAGTAGGTAAATTTGGGGTGCCAGGGGTAAATGTAAATGGGGAGCCTTTAATTGAGCTATGTGTAGAAAGAGGTTTGGTAATAAGTAATACATATTTTATGAAAAAGAGGATAAATAAATATACAAGGTATGATATAGCACGTAATGAATGTAGTTTGTTAGATTATGTATTAGTGGATAAAAGGTTGATGGGTGTTAAAAAAACGCAATTTCTAATAAGCATAGAGATCTCCAGTGAATACTAGAAAGGACTGCCCTTCTAGCATTCAGCCTGTTACTGGGTTTTCATAACAAGTAGTCAGTATCCTGGACCAATTATCCAACGGAATTCAGTAAGAATTATTAGTGCTTCAGGATTACAACTGGTAGGCTACTAACTAAAGAAATTAAAATTTATTAAGTTTATTAATAATAATGTCTAGAGGTATAAGATCAAAGTAAATTAAATTAATCATTGAATATAATATAGGATACAAGTTCCTACACTTCTCTCGTGTACAGTAGTATTGTGCTGAAGGCATGTATCACATTTATATGTCTTAAGTGCCGTCTGGTACATTAACATTTAATAATACAATATACAAATAAGTTTGTGTGTGTGTTTGTAAGTGCCCTAAGTAGTTCCCTATGTTCACGCTCGACTAAAACTTGAATCGGGGACTGACAAATTTCCTTTCACTTTAAACCCCAACTTTTTTGCCCACCTGGCAATCAGAACAGCTTGCTTGAACAAAAAAATGACGGGAAAACCAAACCAGAAAATATAACAAGCAACAGGACACAAAAATAGATGGGGGAGAAAATTTTAAGACACTAAGTAGGGCCCAATCAGCGGTTTCCCCCAAAAAAAAGGGCACCAAATTTCCCATACTATGAATCAAAGTTCAGAAATAAAAAAAACCCCCGACTGGGGACATAAAACAGATCCCAGTACAAATTGGGTTTCGAAGCTACAGCTCAGAACCTGAGTTGCTCAGAGGGGCCTTTGCGACAACAAAACCTAAATTCCCAAAAAACCCAAAAACACAAAGTCGACAATGTTCTGTGAACAGAGTTCCACAGAACCTAAAAATTTTAAAGTGCCCAAGAAACGATTTTCCCAATAAGGGAGAGTTAGGGCCCTTTCTTTCAGGAATATGTCCAACCCCCCAAGGGGTCTAGCCCGGGACTGACTACTTCAGGGAGGTGTGAAACCCCCCCTCAATTACTGATTCCTCCCGTGGAAAAATTTGCTGCCCGAAACCACCGAAAGCCCCCAGAGAAAGAGCCCCGAGTGATAATTACAGTAGTTAGACAATCAAGCCCCTTTAAACTATGAGCAATAAAAATAATATATAAAGTTACTTTACCAAACAATATAATAAGTCTTTTTTAAAATATAAACCCAATATTTTTCGATTTAGCTATTACGAAAATATAAAAAATATAAAATTAATAAAAAAGGTAATATACTTTTATCTTGTGACCCATTCGGGGGTTGAAACCCAAGGGGTAGGCTCCGGATTTTCACGTTTATAGGGGGGCAACTGTTTATATTGGATCATTATCTAGTTGTAGTACTTTTAGAGAAAGGGTAGATAGGACAAGAAAAAAAAGGGAAACCAACAAGTAAAAATGGAGGTGAAAGTGTTAAACTAATGGAGGGGGGAATTTTGGGGGTGGGGATAAAAGAAACATTGGCAAAAAAGGTGGGCTGTAAAAGTATGATTAGGGGGGGGGGGGTTTAAGAACATAAAAAGGGGGGAACACGGGCAGCGGGCCCTTTTTGGGCCCATACTAGGCAGGCCCTTTACAAGCATCCCACTAAAAACATTTGCCCAAACCCAATTTTTAAATGCCCCCCAAGAAACAAGCTCCGTTTGTCCCAAGTCCCTCCCCAAACCCAAACCCCCCCCACTCTTTTTTATTTAATCCAACCAAAATTTTTAAAACCAAACCCAAAGCCTCCCTTTCAAAAACCCCAAAATAGGTAGATGTTCCACTCATCAACTACCCTTTTTCCCAAAACCCAATACTTTCCTATTCCTTTTAAATCAAAAAACTTATCAAATTTAAATCCTTACTGCGGGTTCTCTCTTGGAGAGACATCCTAAAGACCTTGTTAATATCCCCCCTATTAATACCTATTTTCCCAACTTATACACTTGTTGGGTCCCCCCTCATTTTCGCAAAAACCAAGTAAATTAAACCTAAAGAGTCTTAAATTTTTCCCTTCAAAAGGGAAAAATTTCAAATGCTATTATTAATTTATAATCCACGCTGAATTTTTTAAAGGGAAAATCCATGTCCACTCTGTGCATGGAGACCAGAAATGACTGCACAATCTGGTGAGGCCCCACAAATAAAGTAAAAAGCTCCCGTTTGCCCCTCGGGACTTCTTTTTGCTTACACTTCTTCTTGAAGGGGGTTGGGGAATTTTTAAAAAAAATTGCAGTATTAGAAGTGGGGCAGAATTTTGGGTTGGTTTATAGGGGGGTTTGGGGTGCGGGGAGAAAGAGGATGATTGGTGGAATGATGGGGAAAAAGGGTTTGAAAAAAGTAAAAAAGGTATTTTTTAGGGTTTAAATTACAACAGAATTTTATAAGAAATTTAAGTGTATTGAAGTAAAAAAAAAAGGTGAGGATTTGGCAAAAGGGGGACAGAAGATGGGTTTTGGGAGAAGCACGGCCCAAGAAATTTTGATGAAAATAAAAAAAAATTTTGGAGTGTTTTAAACAATTTTAAAGAAAGCCTGGGGAAAAAATGGATTTTTTCCTTTAAAAAAAAACAGAGAGGGGTTTTAAAAGATGGGGAGTGGGGGTTTTGGGGTAGATGGCGAGAATATTTTGAGGAACATTTAAACTTTCCAACGAAAAAAGGGAGGTGGTAATTTCATGACGGGCCAGGGAGGTAAACCATCTTTTGGGAGTGAAGAAGAGCGGGATGTGGGGTGGGGGGGAAGGGTGCGTGATGAAAATTACGTGAATAAAAAGGGGGTTTAAAGCAGTTTGGAAAAACGGATGGGATCATGACTAAAAATGTTAAAAGGGGGGGGGGACATGGTGTTGAGGGGTTTTGGTTTTTTTGGGTTTAAAAAAATGCTTTAAAGAGGGGAAGGTACCTGGGGATTGACAGGAGTGGGGTAAAGTCCCTTTTATACAGGGAAAGGGGGACAAAAGAGTTTGTAAAAATTGTAGAGGAAAAATTTTAAATGAGTATCCCGGGAAAAAGGGTGTACGGTAGGGTTATTGAAAGAATTAGGGGGTAAACAGAATGTAAAATTTTGGATGAGCAAGGGGGGTTTTGAGTGGGTAGGGGATGTGTAATAAAGGGTTTTTTACATTGAAGCATATATGTGAACATAATTAGATAAAGGTAGGGAAGTTTTTTTTGCGTTTAGGGAAATTTTGAAAAGGCATATGATAGAGGGGTGGGAAAGCAATGTGGGGATTTTGAAATATAGGGAAATTTGGTTTGTAAGTTATTAACGCTTTAAAGATTTTAAATAAAAGTGAGGTCAGGTTAGGGGGTGTAAAGGAGGAAGACTCCCCCCCGGGTAAAAGTGGGTTTTTTAGAAAAGGGTGTGAAAAGTCCCCATGGTTTTTTAAAAACCCTTTCGGGGCCCGCCCCTTTGATTAGGTTTTATGGGTTTTCCAACCGTAGTTTTTCCCCCATGAGCTCAGTTTCACTCTGAAAAAACTGTGATGGAAAATTTTTGGGGCCCTTAGATATGAAAAAATTACATCTATGGGGTTGGGTGTGACCCAAAAAACAGATCCTGCAGCACACTGGTAAAATGAGAAAAAAAATTTTCGGGAAATCATGATTTTTCGTTTAAAAAACAGCAATTTTTGCAGTTTTTTTTGAAAGTTTTTTTATAGTTTTTATTTGCAAATTTTTGGTCTCATTTGATGAATGGAAGACAAAATCCCGAAATAGAGATAAATTTTGTTTGATTTTAGCGGGAAATGGCTTAAAAAACTGAGCAAAAAGGGAGGGGAAAAATTTTAAAATTTTCCCGGGATATTCAAGAGTAAACAAACGCCCCTTCCCACGTCTAATACCCCAAGCGGGTTTGGGTCAAATATACATTCACAAAAAGGTGATGATATTTATACAATTTTACAGTTTTGCAAAAAACAGAAAATTTTTCTATTTTTTGGGGTAAAAAAAATTCATTATGTGAATAAAAAACAAAATGGAATTTATTTGAAACCCCCTAAAAAAACAAACTAATGAACAAAAAGGAAATGTTTTTTAGTGCCAGGAATCCCTACATTGTTTATTCTGGACCCAATTTTAAAATTTGGGAATATTTTGAATTTTGGGTTTTAAAATTTGGGCCAAATTAAAAATTTCCGATCATTTTAAATTTTTTGTATTGAAACAATTTTGATTTGGCGATTTTTGTGCTAAAAATCGATGGGAATAAAAGTAATACTATTTGAAATAGCAAAAAATTTTGGTTGTTTGGAAAATTAATGTAATTGGCCAAAAAAGGGGATTTAAAAGTCGGAAAATCCCCGTTTTCGAAAAATTCCCCTGAAAACCATAAAAATTCCGAGAGCATAATTTCGTAAATTTTTCCCAAATTTCTTTTATTTTTTGTTTTATTCCCTTCAAAAAAAGATTTCAAATTTTTTTCAAAAAAAAAAAAATAAAAAATTTTTTTTTTTAAAATTTTTGGGAACCGGGTGCGTGACTCCAGTTTTGGGGTTTGGGGACCCTAAAAGGGGTTAATATATTTATGATGGGGTTGAAAAAAGAAGTAAATGCTGGGGGGTGTTCGGGGAGGGGTAGGTTTAAAATTTAGGGGGGAATCAGTTAAAAAATGGTAAGTGACACAGTTACTTTTGCTGATGATACTGGCTTTGGGAGATTTTTTAAAGGGTTAGTGGAGTTTTTGGGGAATGGGGTTTTAAAGGGTGGTTAAAAGGGCGAACATAAAAAGGGAGTAAGGTGATGGGGGTATCAAATGATTTAAAATAAAAAAAATTGGAAACCAAAATTTGGGGGGGAGGAGTAGGGAAAAAAGTAAAGTTTTCAGAAAACTTGGGGCCCGACGTGTCGGGGGATGGATTTATGAAGGATGGGGTTTTCATAAATTGATAAAGGGAAAAAAGGTGTGTGGTTTATTGAGGTATATGTGGAGAAAAAAAAATTTTATCTTGGGGGGCAAAAAAAGGGGAATGTATAAAGTTTGGGTAGTACCAACACCCGGAGTGGGGGAAATTAAAAAGGGTTTGTGGGTTAATAAAAGTATTAGTCAGGGGGCTAAAGGGGGGTTTGTTGAAGGGGTTTGGTCATGTAAAAAAGAATGGATCAAAGTAGAATGCATGGAGAGCATATAAATCTTTTGGGGAAAGAAGGGGGGTAGGAGTCGTCCCCCAAAAAGGGTTGGAGGGAGGGGGGTAAAGGGGGTTTTGTGGGTGAGGGGCTGAAATTTCCCAGCAAGCATGCAGATTTGTTTTAAAGATAGGATGAAAGAGATAAGGGATCTGGGACCTGATGAATTTTTGTGTGACGGGGTAAAAAATTTTATTTGAAGGGTTCAGGGAAAACCCTGTTATTTTATTTTAGTTTAAATTTGGACCCCTTGGGAAAGGGGAAAAAAAACAGTCCCCTTCCTTTTAAAAAAGGAGGGGTTTAGGATTTTGGGCCAGTTTGGGGGGGTTATTTTTGTGTACTTTATACAGTGGGGCCCCCATTTTATATGGCGGGTTGGGTTTCCGGGCCCTTCGCCGGAAAGCAACATCGTGGGAAAGGGGCAAACCCCATTTTTCCTTTTAAATAAATGCATAAAAATGCCAGACAACAAGTTTACACAAAAATTTATTTAAAGTTAGTAAAACGGGGGAACCCAAAAATCAAAACGAAACACAAAAATCGAACGTTTTGAAAAAAAGGAACCATTTTTTGGGGAAAAAACTTTTTTCCCTATTATCAAGGGCCCCCTATTTTCGGACTGCGGGGAAAGGGGGACCTGGGGCACTGGCCCGCTGGGGTTCCGCGTCCCCGCGGGGCCGTGAGCAGTCAAAGTTTTGGTTTAACTTTTGGTAACACAAACCTGTGATCTCATTCACCCCTTTTTAAACGATTTTTTAAAATTGTGTTTAGGCTTGGGGGGGCTGTGAAAAACTGCCAGGGGCCCCCAAAGAAATTCTAGTGGTACCCCTGTGGTAAAGAAAGTGAGAAACACCATAGATGTGAAAAGGGAAAAAATACAGAAGTATGAAAATTGGGGGGAGACTTTTTGAGGGTTTTTGGGGTGTACAGAGGGCTGTGGAAGTTATTTTGTGAACAGAAACAGACACTGTGGAGTTTTTTGTGAGACAAAACCCGACATTGTGGGGCATTATTTTTGGAGAGGGGAAACAGAAAAACTGTGGATTATTTTGGAGGGAAACAACGATTGTTGGGAACAGTTATTTTGTGAGACGGGAAAAAGACAACTGTGGAAATTATTTTTTGAGACGAAAAAGATGACTGTGGAGTTATTTTTTTGAGGCAAAAAAGGGTTTGGACAGTTTTTTTTGTGGGACCGAAACGAAATGTGGATTTTTTGTTTTGGGGCAAAAGGAAAGATTGTGGACAGTTATTTTGTGGACAGAAAAAGCGCTGTGAACAGTTAAATTTTTGAGACAGAAACAGACACTGTTGGGGTTATTTTGTGAGACGAAACAACGACTTGGAGTTATTTTGTGAGCAAAAAAGAAGATTGTGGGTGACAGCCATAAACTTAAACCTTTTAAAGCGATAAAACCTACAAAATTTTGTTTGGGGAGCAGAGCAGGGATGCGCAAATTAACATTAAAAACGACAACACTCTAAATTTCCAGGCCTTAATGAAGGGGCTTTCCCACCCTTTTACCCTCCAACCCCAAAAACCTGAAAATTTTTAGCAACCCCTATCCCAAAACCCATAACAAAAAAAAATATCCAAAAAAAGTTGGGATCCTCCCCCCAAAAACGTTTCATGTGCCCCAAACTGCCCCCTTTTCCCCCTTTACCATTTCACTTATATAACCATACCCCACCTATGCAAACTGTCTTGGGCTTCCCCGCAGCCAAAAGACCAAAGCCCAAAAATAACCCAAAAAAAAAGCCGCAGAAAAAATAATTTACTAAATCCCATCCCCCGGCAAACCCCCCCCCCACTTTTTCATAGATCTAAAACTTACTCCCTGTTTAGTACCCAACTTACTACTGTGCAATCTACTTTTACCGGGCCCTTTAAAATTCCCAAAATTAACCTTGACCCAAAATCTTTTTTTGATAGTTGTGACGAAAACCCCCAGGCACAAACACCAGGGCACAAACATCTTTATTTACTTTTCCCCGTGTCCCACCCAAACCTTTTCAAAAATTCAAAGATATCAAAAGGCCCCTTTAAAATCTGGAAAACCCTACCTGAAAAAAATTTAAAAACTGCAACCCCTTTATCCCCTCTTTCTACCATCAGAAAACATCTTATCTCCCCCGGGTACACCCTGTCAACTAATTATTCGAATACCCCTGGTGGTTTACACTTTTCACTCACTCACCCCCTTTTTTCCATAAAAAGAAATATTTAATTTTCAATCTCAAAAAAAATGAAAATTTAACTAGGGCCAAGTTGGCCTGTGAAACTCCAATTTCGGAAACTAAGTTTAGTGCCCAAAAAAAAAGCTTCAAAATTGCTAAACTTACCCAAAATGTATTTAGTCACTTAGCCATAATACCAACCCTTTCCTCATTTTTTGTAAAATTTTTTAAAATTTTTATTTAATCTAAGTCTGCCTAAATGCCTAGCCATGTAGGTTTTCGTGGGACACTCTGGGAAAATTTTTATTTACTACATTAAACCCCACAATAACCAAATTTTGGGAAACTCAGCAATTTTAACCCTTTTTAAGAAAAAACTTTGAATTTGAATTTGAAAATTTAATTGTGGGCAGTTTTTGTGGGAAAAGAAGAAACTTGGACAGTTATTTTTAAGACAGAAACCCAAAGACTTTTGGAGTTTTTTTTGTGAGACAAACGATTGTGGACCCTTATTTTGTGAGACAGAAACAGACGCTGTGGACAGTTAAATTTTTTGAGAAGAAACAGACAAAAAATGGGGTTATTTTGTGAGACAAAACAAAAGTGGCAGTTATTTTGTGAGACAGAAAAGACGACGTGGGGCAGTTAAATTTTTTGAGACAGAAACAGGGCGACGTGGAGTTTTTTTTTTGAGACAAAGCAGACGACTGTGGGGCAGTTATTTTGGAAAAAAAACAAAAAACAGACGGGCTGTGGAGTTTATTTTGTGAGACAAACGGGGTAATTGTGGACAGTTTTTGTTAGACTGGGGTCCAATTTATTCCAAGGGTGGGCCCAGGGGCATTAAATAAAGAAGGGAAGGGAACCCCCGGAGGGCTTTGATACCGGAAGTCCTCAAGGAAGGGGGATTCTTTCCCTTTTAAAAAATAACCCCAACTCCCTTCTCCCCCTCCTTTCTTCCAGATGCCATCCCAATCTTTAATAAAGGTAAGTAAAAAAGTTTTTTTATATTACTATTAAAAAAATTAAAAAACTATTTGCATTGTTTGTTATGTAAAGCTGTAATTAATTTTCTATAAAATGTTTTTTTTTTTTTGGGAAAAAATTTTTTTGGGGTTTTTGGAACGGATTAATTGTATTTTTCCCCTTTTTTTCTTTTGGGAAAAAATTACTTCGAATTTCCGACTTTTTGAATTTAGAACTACTCCCCGGGAAAGGGTTAAGGGTTTGATTTTTGGGGTTTTTCCCTGTTGAAAGCATTAAAAAAAATCACAAAGTAAAAAAACATTCACATAAAACATTACTTAAACTAAAATTTTTTGTAATCTTTAAAAAAGGGGGAGGTGAGTATACTTATTTTTAGGAAAATCAGGTGCAGGGTTTCCCAGGTTTTTGGTAGCCCTGGGTCCCTGTCTCGTATTAATACTCGATATTTAAAAAAATTTTCCATGGGGAAGTGGAACAAATTCCCTTTCCCCTTGTAAGCATGCTGTCGTAAAAAGGTACAAAATGCTGGGGAAACAAGGGGTATTAAACCCCCTTTTCCCCGTATATAAATTTCTAAAAGTAAAAGGGGGAAAAATTTCGTTTTTCCTTTTTGGGGCCCCCCCCCCTCAGTGGGAAGGTGGGGGTGGGTTTAAAGAAAGAAAGAATTTAAAACATCCCCAAAGGTAAAATACCAAAAATCCCGTAAAAACCCCATTATTTACCTTAAAATATTGTATCTTAATTTTTGAAGAGGTGAGTATTTTTTTTGTAGGAAGTCGTGTAGGTAACCCGGGAGGTTTTAGCCTGGGCTACACCTTTTTTTCCGGCTACCCAAAACTGTGGCCCAGAGCCATATTAACAACGACATGGGCCCGTTCACTTTAATTTTAAAAAATTTTTAACAACTACCCTTTTTAAAGCCATTAAAAAAAGAAGGTAGAAATAATAATAATTCAGCCGAAAATTGTAAACAAAAACGGGAGTGGGGGGTGGCTGGGCCAAACGCAATTAATACACGTTTTTCTCTGTTGGGTAACAAGAAAACGTAAGTTGTCCCTCCCCCCCCGGCTACCCACAGCTCCACAAGGGATTTTTAAAAAAAGCACATAAAAAAAGCAATTCCAAAGGGGCCCCGCAAAAGAAATTTCCCCCGAATGGAAACCCAATTTTGTAAGGGGTTTTTTTATGTAAGTGGGTTTTTACGTGTAAGTTTGGGGGTCTGAAATGGCCCAATCTACTTCACAATATTTTTTATGGGAACAAATTCGGTTTGTACGGGCACCTGAACAAAATTCTGGAGTGGAAAAAAAATTTGTTAAACCCCCGGGGCCCCTGAAAATATAAAAAAACCCTTTTACTTACCTTTTTTGGGAAAATTGGGGATTGGGATCTGGAAAATAAGGAGGGGAGAGAGGGAAATTTTGGGGGTTTGTGTTTGGGAAAGGGGAATCCCCCTCCAAGAGGCTTCAGGTAAAGCCCTCTCTGGGGGTTTTTCCCTCTCTGTTTTTAATGCCCTAGGACCAGCTTTTAGAGCCTTGGACCCGTCTCACAAAATAAATGTCCACGTCCTCAAATTTCCGGAACCCCTTTAACAATTTTCCCCAAAATGGGGCAGGTTTTTTTCAAGAACTTTTTGCAAAGATGGGGTTGTTTCAGCTTGCTCAGGGTTTTACTTCTGCACAAAAAAATTTGGGCCCTCATTCCCTTGGCACAAAAACTCCTTAATTTTGAAGAAAAGGGACCCCATCCACTCCCTCTTCCTCCCTTTCCCCTGAAGCAAATTTCCCCAGTTGTGTTGATACTGCTCCAGAAAAAAAACTCTTTCCCGCTTTTCAGTGGTTTTGCTCTTCCCCCGTGGCCCCCCAACTCTTCCACCTCCCCACCACCACCTCCCAAACCCCCGGGTGTTCCCCAAAGGGCCCCAAGAATCCACAACGGGGAGAGGGGGAGTGGGGCAGGGTTTTAGGGTCAGCCTCAAACCCTTCAAAATCCCCCTTTTGGGGCACAAATGCCACAAATTTTCCTCCAAGGGGAGTTCAAAGTCCTGAAGTCACTCCCTCCCCAAACCTTTTTCCATAAGGCTTATGGGGCTGTAGGGTGTTGGAGTGATTCCCCCAGAAACTCTCTTAGGGTCACTTAGTTCTGTGGTAAATTCAAAAATACTTTTCCCAAAAACTGCTTTTGTGTAGAAATTTTTTTAAGTTAAAAAAAATGACCTCTGGGCCATGGGGTTGGGGGAAAGGAGTGGTGTTAAAGGGGGCAAAAACTTCCTTTTTTTTAAAATGAAGTCCTTTGGGCAAGAGGTCTAATAAGTTTTTTGGGGGATGGGCCGGAGCATTGTCCCTTAAAAGGAGGCCTTGGGGTGGCAATTTCTTTTTTCCCGGGGCTATTTTTTTACACTGGGGCCCAAAAACTTCATGGACCCCCTCTTTGAAAATTTTTCTTGGACCCATGCCCTTAAAGATTAGCTTTCCCCCAAGGGCACACAAATTGTTTTTTTAAAGACATTTTTTTTCTTAAAAACTCTGGGATTTTCTGAAAAGATGCACAAGGGAAAAAGGGTTCACTTTTAAAAAAACCATAGCATTAGCCCCAGAACAAAAGAAATAAAACCTGTCTTTTTTGGCTTGGTCCTGGCAGGGGGCCCTTTTTCCTTTCCCGTGATGAAGGTTCCCTTTTTGGCCCTTTTCTTCCCAAAACAAAAACCTGTTTCCTTTACAAATTTAAAAACTTGTTCAGGTTTTTAATTTTTCACTGTCTATGTACCCCCTTAAAAATCCCGTACAATCTTCTCAGCCCCCCGTTTGTTGAAAAATTTGGGTGCCTCACCCTGTCCCTTTCAACCCTTTGTATGCCCCTTATGCCCCTTAAATCTGTCAAAAAAGCCTCCTCTGGGCCCTTTAAAATTTACAACAGCAATGGTTCCAGGAGTTTTCTGTACCAGAACGGCATGGGAACTTTTTTTTCCCTTTCCTTTTCCAAATAATGGTCCTGAAACATTATCACCTTTCAATTCTTCAAACCTTGATCCACAACCAAAACAAAACTTCTCAAAACCCCTCCAAATATTTTTGGGCCCTTTTTTTGGTTTTCATATTAAAAAACCTTTCGCAACACCAGCTTCCTTTATTTGTTTTTTTTTTTGGGCCCGGATAGGGCCATGGGCGACTTTTTTTTTTTCCCCCTTTCATCCTGGCAAGCTAACAAATCTCACACCCCTCTCAAACTTCTGTATTATTTCCTTCTTTACCTCTATTTTGTTCCCCACTTTCTTTACCACAGGGGTGCCCTAAACAAGGTTTTTTTTGGGGCCCCTGGGGCTTTTTTCACAGTCCAAAAGCACTAAAAAAAACGAAATACATGTAATCGTAAAATCATGAATGAGAAAAAAAAGGGTTTGTGTTTTAAATCAAGCATAAACAAAACTAAAGCTCACGGCGCCCCCTGTGCAGGGTGCGGACCCGGCGGGCGGCAACGGTCCCGTACCCCGGGGGTCCAAAAAAGGGGCCCCGTTCAATAAATTTTTGGACACAGTTTTTCTGAAAAAAGGTTTCCCTTTTTTTGAAATGGGTTTGGGGGTATGTGATACGTTTTAATTTTTTAGGTTCCCCTGTCATGTAAAAATTTAAAAATAATAAAATATTATTATTATTAATATTAAAAAAAATTTTTATTATTATTATTATTGTTATTATTTATTATAAAAAGCACTAAACCCACAAGGGTCGTGAATTGCTATAAAATAGAGTAAAGGCATACGAAAAGAATATTTTTTTACAGTTATCCCCCAGTTTGACTAGAGAAAACGTAATTCTTCTGACACTACCTACACAGCTGCTTTGTAAACAAATCTCATATTTACATCAATTTTTATTCTGTGAGTGTATGTATCATGTTTATATGCTATGTAATGGGTTTCATATATAATTTTGAGGAAAATATCATAGATGGATTAATGAAAATGCCTATATTGATGCAAAATAAGACATTTAGTGTGCCCAAGAGTGATTATTATTACGTAGTATGTATTGGCGTCATGAGTAGAGAGACATTTAGCGATTTTAATGTGTACCTGCACACCAGCACAGTGTGTAAGTATATTTAGGTACAGGTACACATAAGTATAATTATCAGAGTACATATAAAATATGCAGTAACTTTAAAACACTTTAAATTTTGGTGAAAGTTTTTCTTTTTCGGGCCACCCTGCCTTGGTGGGAATCGGCCGGTGTGATAATAAAAAAAAAAAAAATTTTGGAAAGTTTCTGACATAATAGATGTGGTCACGGAAAATGTAAACAAACCGGGTGGGGGCGCCGTATTTGAAAGACCGCTTGCCGTATAGCAAATTTTGGTCATAATTTGACATTGCCATATTAGCGAAATGCCGTAAAGCGGAGCCTTACTGTACGTATGTACTTCCAAACTCTTAGGTAATAGGTTGGTAGACAGCAGCCTCCCAGGGAGGTACTACCGTGTTGCCAAGTGAGTGTAAAACGAAAGCCTGTATTGTTTTACATGATGGTAGGATTGCTGGTGTCTTTTGTCTGTCTCATAAACATGCAAGATTTCAGGTATGTCTTGCTACTTCTACTTACACTTAGGTCACACTACACATACATGTACAAGCGTATACACCAACCATCCGACTTACGACCTGCTCGACTTACGACCACTCGACTTACGACCGTGTTTTTTATGCCAAATTTCTGGGAAATAAACAACTATTTGTGTTGTACACAGTGTTTATCCTAAACCTAACAGTATAAAATACAGTACAGTGAACCCTCAACCAGCGATGGCATCGATTAACGATAAATCTGACTAGCGATACATTTTAACGCAAAAATTTTGCCTCGACTAGCGCTTAACCCTTTCAGGGTCCGTCCCGTAGATCTACGGCTTTACGTTCAGGGCCCAAAACCCTAGATCTACGCCATGAGCTCAGTCACTTCTGATAAACTGTAGTGGTACATTTGCCTAGATAGAGAGAATTCATTCATGTGGTATGTGTGCACCACATAAAACAGATCTCTGCAGCACACTGTTTTATAATGAAAGAAAAAAAAATGAAATCATGATTTTTTGATTAAAACAGCAACTATCAGTGTTTTTTCGTAATGTTATTTATAGTAGGATTTGCGATTTCTTGGTCCCCATTTGATAGAATGGAAGACATATTACAGAAATAGAGATGATTTTGATTGGTTTAGCATTGGAAATGGCTTGATACTGAGCTCAAAGTAGCGGAAATGTAAATTTTTGCCGATATTCAAGAGTTAAAAAACGACCACACATCTAAAAACACTTCAGCTGTGGGTCTAATATACATTCACAAATTGGTGATGATATTTAACAATTATTACAGTATTGCATAAGAAATCTTCAAATTTTTGGTGTGAATAAAATTCATTATGTAATAAAAAATCAAATGGAATTTAATTTGTAAAGCCTCAAACATAACTAATGAACAAGGAAATTTTAAAATTAGTGCCAGGAATGCCTACATTGTTCATTCTGGACCCTATTTTGAAATTGGAATATTTTGAACTTTGTGTTAAATTGGGCCAAATTAACAATTTCCGATCACTTTATTTTGGTAGTTGAAACAGTTGACTTGGGCGATTTCTTCTGTGCTCAATCGATTGAAAGAAGCAATACTGTGAATTGCTAAGAATTTGGTTGATTGGGAATAATGTAATTGGCCTAAAATGGAGTCAAAGTCGGCAAAATCGCCAATTCGTAAATGTCGCTGACACATCAAAATTCGCGAGAGCATAATTTCGTCAATTTTCCACCAAAATTTCGTACTTTTTGTTTTATTACCTTCACAAAAAGATTCTCTACGATTTCATAAGAAAAAATAACAAATTTTTTTTTGAAAATTCTTGGATACTGGTGCGTGACTCCAGATTTGGGCCTTGGACCCTGAAAGGGTTAAAAACCCGACCAGCGCTATTCGTTCCGTACCATACGCGTCCACTTTGGCCTGAGCGCGCCTCACTTGTCCCTTTGGTGCCAGTGTTTACAAGCCAGCCAGCCACCGCGGTCGCTTCCAAGCATACAATCGGAACATTTCATATTATCACAGCCTTTTTAGTGATTGCACCTGCAAAATAAGTCACCATGGGCCCCAAGAAAGCTTCTAGTGCCAACCCTACAGCAAAAAGGGTGAGAATTACTATGGAGATGAAGAAAGAGATCATTGATAAATATGAAAGTGGAGTGCGTATCTCTGAGCTGGTCAGGTTGTATAATAAATCCCAATCAACCATCGCTACTATTGTGGGCAAGAAAACGGCAATCAAGGAAGCTGTTCTTGCCAAAGGTGCAACTATGTTTTTGAAACTGAGATCGCAAGTGATAGAAGATGTTGAGAGACTGTTATTGGTGTGGATAAACGAGAAACAGATAGCCGGAGACAGCATCTCTCAAGCGATCATATGTGAAAAGGCTAGGGAAATTGCATGACGATTTAATTAAAAAAAATGCCAGCAACTAGTGATGTGAGTGAATTTAAGGCCAGCAAAGGTTGGGTTGAGAGATATAAGAAGCGTAGTGGCATTCATAGTGTGATAAGGCATGGTGAGGCTGCCAGTTCGGACCACAAATCGGCTGAAAAATATGTGCAGGACTTCAAGGAGTACATAGACAATGAAGGACTGAAACCTGAACAAGTGTTTAATTGTATGAAACAGGCCTGTTTGGAAGAAAATGCCCAAACTGGACGTACATTACTCAGGAGGAAAAGGCACTCCCAGGACATAAGCCTATGAAAGACAGGCTTACTCTGTTGATGTGTGCCAATGCTAGTGGTGATTGCAAAGTGAAGCCTTTATTGGTGTATCACTCTGAAACCCCCAGAGTGTTCAGGAAAAATAATGTCCTCAAGGTTAATTTGTGTGTGCTGTGGAGGGCAAACAGTAAGGCATGGGTCACTAGGGACTTTTTCTATGACTGGTTACACCATGCATTTGCCCCCAATGTGAAAAATTACCTCCTGGAAAATAAATTGGACCTTAAGTGCCTCCTGGTATTAGGCAGTGCTCCTGGTCATCCTTCAGACGTGGCAGAGCGACTTTCTAGGGACATGAGCTTCATTAAGGTGAAGTTTTTGCCTCCTAATACCACTCCTCTCCTGCAGCCCATGGACCAGCAGGTTATTTCCAACTTCAAGAAACTGTACACAAAAGCTATGTTTGAAAGGTGCTTTTGTAGTGACCTCAGAAACTCAACTGACTCTAAGAAAGTTTTGGAAAGATCATTTTACCATCCTCAATTGTGTAAACATTATAGGTAAGGCTTGGGAGGAAGTGACTAAGAGGACATTGAACTCGGCTTGGAAAAAACTGTGGCCAGAATGTGTAGACAAAAGGGATTTTGAAGGTTTGAGGCTAACCCTGAGAATCCTATGCCAGTTGAGGAATCCATTGTGGCATTGGGGAAGTCCTTGGGGTTGGAGGTTAGTGGGGAGGATGTGGAAGAGTTGGTGGTGGAGGACAGTGAAGAACTAACCACTGATGAGCTGCTAGATCATCTTGAACAGCAAAGGGCACACCTGAGGAAACTGCTTCGGAGGAGGGGAGAGAGAAATTGAAGAAGTTGCCTACTTCTAAGATAAAGGAAATGTGTGCAGAGTGGCTTGAAGTGCAAACCTTTTTTGATGAAAATCACCCTGACACAGCTACTGCAAGCCGTGTTGGCAACCTGTACACTGACAATGTTGTGAACCACTTTAGGAAAGTCATAAAGGAACGAGAGGTACAGGTATCTATGGACAGATATGTTGTGCGACAGAAGTCCAGTGACTCTGAAGCTGGTCCTAGTGGCATTAAAAGAGCAAGGGAAGTAACCCCAGAAAAAGATTTGCTGCCTCAAGTGCTAATGGAAGGGGATTCCCCTTCTAAACACTAACACCTCTCCCCTCCTCCCGTCCCATCAATCATCACCAGATCTTCAATAAAGGTAAGTGTCATGTAACTGTTCATGTAATCTTCAGTTTGTGTGTATTAAAATTAATATTTCATGTGGTAAAATTTTTTTTTTCAATACTTTTGGGCGTCTTGCACGGATTAATTTGATTTCCATTATTTCTTATGGGGAAAATTAACTTGACTAACGATAATTTTGACTAACGATGAGCTCTCAGGAACGGATTAATATTGCTTGTTGAGGGTCCACTGTACTAACAGCATAAAATGTAAAATAAAACATGAAATACCAAAATAAAACAATAAAATAAAGTCATTACAAAAATGTTTTGTTGATATTCAGTAGTAAAGTTCGACTTACGACCGGTTTCTTGGAACCGAACTCGGTCGTAAGTCGGATGGTAGGTGTATATACACATCTCTCTGGGGTTTCTTCTATTTTCTTTCTAGTTCTTGTTCTTGCTTATTTCCTCTTATCTCCATGGGGAAGTGGAACAGAATTCTTCCTCCGTAAGCCATGCGTGTTGTAAGAGGCGACTAAAATGCTGGGAGCAAGGGGCTAGTAACCCCTTCTCCTGTATATATTATTAAATGTAAAAGGAGAAACTCTCGTTTTTCCTTTTGGGCCACCCCGCCTCGGTGGGATACGGCTTGTGTGTTGAAAGAAGAAAGAAGACTTCTAAACTGTTGTTTTCTGAGCACCTCTGCAAAAGCAGTGATTATGTGTGAGTGAGGTGAAAGTGTTGAATGATATGAAAGTATTTTGTTTTTGGGGATTTTCTTTCTTTTTGGGTCGCCCTGCCTCGGTGGGAGACGGCCAATTTGTTAAAAAAAAAAAAATTGCCCTCAGACTCCACATCTCCACTGCCTCCAGCCTTCTCCTTGTTGCAACATTCACCGCACATGCTTCACACCCATGCGTGGTGAATGAAGTATTAAGATTCATATTTTGATATTTGAAAGCCTATCTTGTTAAATGTTTGTCACTACACACTTAGTATTTCTTGTGGCTGCTTTGGTCATTGTTTAGCATTAAGTTTATGCTGAAATGCTTCTAAATACTAGTCTTATGGCGTGAATTTTGTCTTTACATGATGCACTGCACATGTAACACTGATGATTGCTGGTAGGTTTCCCTAAAGTAAATGCACGAGAGTAAGTTGAACTATGACTATATGTAGTTTACTTTTGATATTGTTTTATGGCTGTTGTCAACATTGATCATCTGTATCTTTATAGAGGTACAGCACTAGGTGAGAAAGATTGGAATTAAGTTTGTTGAATAAGTTAAACTATTTTAGAGGATAGATTTTAAGGTAAGTATTTACACTTAGTATATTATAATATATTTTTTCTGGATATAGAATACAATATTGAAGAAATTTTTAGATTCATTTATCTGATGTGTTAACCTTCAAATGAGTTATATTTTCATTGTGACTTGAATATGTGGTAATGAAAAATTGGGTATAATATGTGCTTTACAACTGGGTCTAAACTGTCCATAATTCATATTTTAAATACAGGCAAGCTATCCATGCCCCTACAGAAATAATTATTCCTTGTGAGATATTAGCCATAATTTTTTTTTTTAACACATCGGCTGTCTCCCATTGAGGCAGGGTGACCCAAAAAAAGAAAGACACACTTTCACCATCATTCAACACTTTTGCCATCATTCACACAATATCACTGTCTTTGCAGAGGTGCCCAGACATGATATTACCTTTATTTATGCTAGAAATTCACCCTGGAAGAGCCAGTCTTGCCACTTTTGTCAGCATTCAGTAATGTGACATTCAGATAATCATAGTTCATAAACATTTTCACGAGCAGTTCTAAATATTTTCATGAACAGTTCAAAACATGTGTCCTCCCAGAGTAATGTCTTGTTGATGTGATACTTGTGAAAATATCTTTTTATAACATTTCAATATAGTTTTCCACACTACAGTGTGAATACCATTATGGAATGCTTAGTTAGTTTATTTTTTCAGCCTACCGTTATCATCTGTGTATGGATCCCAACCCTGATGTTCGTCGTGCTGTGCTGACAAACATAGCGATCACATTCCAGACTTTGCCAGATATTTTAGAACGTACTCGAGACGTCAGAGATCTTGTGCGTCGTCAAGTAAGTACTGTATTACTTTTTTTTCAACACACCGGCTGTCTCCCACTGAAGCAGGGTGACCTGAAAAAGAAGAAATGAAAGTTTTTCTTATTTTCACATTTAGTAATTTATACAGAGGAGTTACTAGCTCCTTACTCCTGGCATTTTCATTGCCTTATATGACACATGGAGGAAGGATTCTTTTCCCACTTCCCCATGGTAAACTGTATTACAGTTTGGAGAGGCAAGCACATGAGTGGGTGTGGGTGGGTGTGAGTTGGATCTGCCTAGCATGGGCCAGTAGGCTTGCTGCAGTGCCCCTTTTTAATGTTTTTCTTATGGGCTAACATAAATTGGTACCTGACCAACCAGGCTGTGGTTCGTATGTCAGCTTGCGTGCAGCCAGCAGTAACAGCCAGGTTGATCAAACCCTGATCCACCATGAGGCCTGGTCTCAGACCGGTCCGCAGGGGCGTTGACCCCCGAAACCCTCTTCAGGTAAACTCCAGGTAAACCAGGTTCTGATGTATGTGTCCTGTCTATCTTGTTCCACTTTGTACTTCTATTTTTTTTTTTTTCAACAAGTCTGCCATCTCCCACCGAGGCAGGGTGACCCAAAAAGAAAGAAAATCCCCAAAAAGAAAATACTTTCATAATCATTCAACACTTTCACCTCACTCATACATAATCACTGTTTTTGCAGAGGCACCCAGATACAGCAGTTTAGAAAGCATATATAAAGATACAATATAAAAAGTGACCTGAAATAATATAATAAACTCCATATAGAATATAATATCAGGGCCCAATTATATATATGTCATCCTATTACACATCCCTCCAGACTGCCAATATCCCAAACCCCTCCTTTAAAGTGCAGGCATTGTACTTCCCATTTCCAGAACTCAAGTCCGGCTATATAAAAATAACTTTTTTCCCAATCCCTTCAAAAAATATTACCCTGCCACACTCCAACAGCTCGTCAGGTCCCAAAAACCATTCGTCTCCATTCACTCCATCTAACCCCATCAGTTTGCAAAAACCCAAAACCCCCGCCCAACAACCCCCTTTTAAAAACCCCCCTCCAACCATTTCGGGGACACCCCCCCCCCGCCCTCCCTCCCCTACAGATTTAACGCTCTCCATGTCATTCTACTTTACCTTCCTCTCCCTGCCAAACACCTCAAAAACCCTTTTTGGGGGCCCCTTACTGTTACTTTTATTAACCCACACCTTCTCCTAATTTCCACACTTTTCGAATCCTCTGCATTATTTAAACCCACACATTGCCCTTAACGGGACTCTCCACTGCCCCAACCGCCCCTCCTGCCTTTGATTTACAACCCAAGCTTAACCCCAAAAAAAGGGTTTTGCTACTATCTTTCATACATTCCTTTCTTTGCCTCCATTGACAATGTTTTTTGTCTCCACATATGTCAATCGCATACTTCCCTTTTTTTTCCCCCTCATCAGTTTATGGTTAACCTCACCCTTTCATAAACCATCTGCTGATAGTCAACTCCCAAACATCAAAACATTCACTCTTCCAACCCCCTTCTCTCCAATGTATAACAATTTTTCTTTACAAAATCTTTTTGATACCCTCATCACCTTACTCTTTTCTGTGTTCACTTTTAACTTGCTACCTTTACACACCCTCCCAAACTTGTCCACTATCCTTTGCAACTTTTCTTTAGAATCGCCCATAAGCACAGTATAGCAGCAAAACCGTGTTAGATGAACTGAAGAATTTGGGGAAAAATAGGGTTAGTTCCGGTTTTCCCCCCCAAAAAACCCAGATTTTTTTTTTTTTTTTTTAGGCCCCACATCTTACAAAAATAAAAGTGAATATGTCATTGTAGTTCAGTGTCGTGATGTATTATGTTGTTTTTACTGCTTAAGATTACAAATGCAACAAAATACAGGGACCCCCCCTTAACGATCACCTCCCAACGACCCAAATTTTTAATGTATTATGTAAGTGCTTTGTACGGATGTTTGGGGCTGAAAGGACTAATCTACTTTTAAAAAATATTTTTGGGAAAAAATTCGGTCACTACTGGGACCTGAAAAATACTTTTGGGAAGAAAAAATCTTAACCGGGGGCCCTGTATATATTTTTTTTTTTTTTTTTTTTTTTTATACCTGGGATTCCCCGGCATGGCCCAAAAAGAAAAATTTCAAAAATCATTAAAACCTATGGGTTTTTCCTTGGGGGTTACCTACGTTTTTTAAAGAAATTAAACCCTCCCTTTAACAACGACTTCCCTTTTTAGGGGTCAATGGGTCGGGCCCTAATCCTTCAAAAAGTTATTTGTCCCCCTAACAGCAGCAAAATTAAAAAAAAATTTCCCATCAAACCCAAAACAGTCAAAGCCTCTGGAAGTCCAAGCCCTCGCAACCCAAAATCCTTTTTCCCCTCCCTAAAACCCCCCCTACCAAATACCCCCCCCCCCCTTTTCCCCCCCCCCAACAAAAACCTTTTAATTTATTTTTTGCCCACTCCACAGTAACCACCCAAAAACCCTTCCTACCCCCGGCAAATTTTTTAACCCCCCCTTCCCCAAATTCCCAAAAAGAAAATTTCTTAAAATTCAAACCAATTTCCCTCAGATACCTTTATTAGCCCTTTCCCCTGCAAACATTATAATCTTACCCCAATAAGAGCTTTGGAAAAATTTTTAAAATTTCCCCCTTTTTCCCCCAAACAAAAACCGCTAAAAAATTTTCACCACCAAACTTTTCCCTTAATTATTTACCCACTTTATAAATCCAAACATCCCCCCAAAACAATCGGCATTCCCCCCTTTTCCCCCTCCCTTGAATTAACCAACTAATCTTTTTTTATCCCCCCCTAATTACCTTTTCCCGATTATTTTTTTTCCCCTTTTCCAAACCCCCCCAAAAAATTATCCACCAATTCTGCACCCTTTTAGAATCTCCCCAAAGACATTCATCACAAAACGTTTAAAAACCCCCCCCCCGGTTTTACAAATCCACCCTCTTCAAACCCCCGTTTTCTTTTAAAACCCCCTATTTAAAAACAACCCTCATCACACAAACCCCCAAGGGCCCCTTTTTTTAAAAAAAATTCCCCTCTTTTTTAATACTCATGTCTAATATCTCTGTTTTCTTTCATTAATTTAATTTTTAATTTTATACCTTTTTTTTTGCCCTTTCAACAACACGGTATGCCTACGAGTGTCATGATTATTTTTCAGATACAAGATACAGATAGAAAATTAAAAATAAAAATACAATCACAACATAGCAGCTTGTACAGGAAGAGAATCTGGACACGTAGAAGTCGAATGCGGGGATTGTCAGGGGCGGGGGGTGGCACAACAACAAGGCGGCCGCTTGAGAAAAGGTTTTTTTTTCTACTCGCAAAAAACTGAACCGGGTTTTAAAATTTAAAATTTTAAAAAGCTTGTAAAAATTGTCCCCAAAGTTCTTCTTTGTGCTATACCCAATCGTGCCAAATAAACCTTGTTAACCCATGCCCGTTTGGATTTAGACCAAAAAAAAAGTACGAAGACGCTTTTAACAATCTTGAAACAATATTATCCAGTCTCAAAAAAATGAATACCCTGGGGCCTTTAATCGATCACAAAAAGCATCTGATAAAGTCAAACCACAATCTTTTGCACCTCATACTAAATCATTACGGCACAAGGCTTCTCTTGACTACCTAAAATCCGACTTAACGAAAACACCATATGAAGAAAATGGATCAACTCTCTACAACCGTACTGGGGGGGGTACCCCGGGGTAGTGTCCTAGGCCCACTCCTCGTCTCTCTACATCAATACCCCCCCATGCATCCTAACCCCTTTTAACCCTTTGACTGTCGGGGTCGATATAACCCATAGGAGACACCGTGTTTTGCGTTCATAAAAAAAATTTCTAGTGGCTTAAAATCAGCAGGAGAAAGCTGGGGGGGCCCACATTGAGAAAAGGGGTCTCCATGGTCAGTGTGCACCATATAAAAAAATGGGGGACCAGTGGTCATTGTGGGAATCCCATTTCAGTTGTCCTTTTTCAGCATGTCTAGGGGTAAAATATGTGACTCCCCAAGAAATCTGGACTCTTCTCTTCCCAAGTGATGCTCTAACACAGAGGGAATGTCATTGAAGATAAATTTTTCATGATTTCGAGGATTTGGCCCCAAAAGCAATGGAGGAGGAGGAGGGGGAAAAAAAGAAGGAAAAAGGGAGGAAAGAAGGGGGAAAGGGGGAAAGGGGGGAAAAGGAAGGAGGAAGGAAGAAGAAGGAAGGAGGAGGGGAAAGGGAAAAGGGGGAGAAGGGGGGGGGGGGGGGGGGGCGGGGGGGGGGGGGGGGGAAAAAAAAAGGGGGGGGTTTTTTTCCCTTTTTTTTTTTTTTCCCCTCTAAAACTTTTCACCCCAAAACTACAAATAAAGATAACATCTATAAGAGCCTACCTTGAGAGCAAAACGAGGGTGGGGGGGGGGGGGCCTGTCTGTCGTCAAGAGCCAGGAGGGGAGGGGGGGAGAAGGAGAAAAAGGGGGGGGCGGGGGGGGGGGGGAAAAGGGGGGGGGGGGGGGGGGAAAAGGGGGGGGGAAGGGGGGGGGGGGGGGGGGGGGGGGGAAAAAAAAAGGGGAGGGGGGAGGGGGGAAAAGGGCGCCGCAAATTTTCGCCTTTTTTTTTTGCTCGCCAACTCCCTTTAACCTCTACTCTGTCTCAGAGAGGCCCAAACTGGTCTCACCCCAAAACCACATCCAAGGGGAAAGCCTTGGGATTTTTTGGGTTACCTAGGTAATTTACACTATTATCTTGTATTTATGGACCTGTGAACAGAGATAGACAGAAAAAGGGGAAAAAAGGGGAGAAAATTTAAAAAGAAAGAAGAGGGAAAAGAAAATTTAGATAAATGGGGGAAAAGAAACACCACCCCATTGTTTTGACGGGGGAGGGGAGTGATAATAGAAATATGTCTTTTTGACAGCTGCCGACCCTACCCCAAAACAATTAAAAAAAGCCACACACTCGCACCCAAGACAATTGCTGAATGGTGATAATACTTTTTTATAAAGTACTTGACTAATTTGTAATATATTATAGAAACAAGAAGCAAGAAGGGAAGGCAGGAATAAAGGAAGGACGATAAAAGGAGGAAAAAAGAAGGAAGGACAGATAAGGGAAAGTAGGAAAGGGTGGAATGGGCCCTGCTAAAGGGAAAAACTGGGAAAGTGGGGAGAGGACTTCAACTTTCCCAACAAATCGAAAACAAAAGTAGTGGTCAACAGAGTTAACGGGGGCTGCCATATGAAAGCTCTGTTCCACAAGGCACAGTAAATCGCCCCCATCTTATTCCTTATCCCATACAACATAAACAAGATAACACACACAAAACCCTACAACCTTTTTGGATAAAACAGGATCTCATGAGGGGTCATCTCTGAGGACGGGTTAACCCCAAAAATACAAAGTTTTCCATGGGGAACGGTAAAAAATAGATTTCAATGAGGAAAATTCCAAATACCCTTTTGGAAAATGAGGGGATAATAAATGAACAATAATGCTACGACCCGGTCATACAAGACGGAAAAAAAAAGTAAGGGACCTGGGAGTATAATTCTGAGGATCTCCTTTCAAGATACAACAGGCCAGATCGCCGTGCAAAAAAATGATGAGGGGTAAGAAACTTTCAAAACAGAGATGCCAAGCCCCTATGACCTTTCAAATCACTTTTCCTCTAACGGAATACCGTACATTAACATTTTCCATTCAAAACAGGAAAACGCAATCTAAAAGTACAGAGATCCTTTACTGCACGTAAAAAAGTTCTGTCAAGCAACCCTTTAAATACTGGGAACGCTTGGAAAACCTTGACTTGTACTCGTTGGAACCAGGAGGGAGAGAAACAAAACAAACTTGGAAATCGGAAGGAAAGGCCCAAATCTCACACAAAATCACTCCCTACGAAAGTAAAACTGGGGCAAAGGGGAGCAAAATGCCCCCAATAAAAAGTAGGGGGGACCATTTTGGGACACTAAGAGAAAACACCATAATGTCCGGGGCCCAAAACGTCAACAGCCTCCCTCAAACATTTGGGGGAATTTCCAATAAACCCCCGGGTTCCCCCCAAGAGAGAGCTGGGCAGATACCCAAAGTCAGTGCCGGGTCAGCCGGCTTTGGTCGTAGTTGGACGTGTGGGCCACAGTAACGCCTAGTTGAACGGCCCCGACATCGGGGGGCCTGGGCATGGACCGGCCGCGGGGGGGGTTGATCCCCCGGGAAAAACCCCAGAACCTCCAGGTAGGTAGCCTCCGGGGGAAAAGGAAAAGAAGGAATTAGGAAAAAAAAAGGAAGGAATGATGACACACCCATTTACCTAGGATAAATACATAAACAACTGCCGCTAATCTGTGAAGAAAACTGCTCAGACGAGGGGTTTTGTCTTTGTACATAAAAAAAAACTTCCACAAAAAAGCACACACTATTTTTTTGAGGAGGAAAAAACACCAGTGAAAGACACCAGTTTATTGTGAGAGTGTAAAAAAACCCCCTGTGTATGACACCATGTTTATGTTAGAGGTAAAACCCACTGTGTATGACACCATTTTTTTTGAGAGTGTAAAAAAACCATTGTTATGACACCAGTTTTTATGTGGAGGATTAAAACACTTTTGAAGACACCAGTTTATGTGGGGAGTGTAAAAAACCCTGTGAAAGACACCATGTTTTTTGTGGAGTGTAAAACACCACTGTGTATAACCCTTTTTTATGTGTGAAGTGTAAAAACCACTTGTATGACACCAGTTTTTTGGTGAGAGTGTAAAACACCATTTTGTATTACACCCTGTTTTTATGTGGAGAGGGAAAACAAAACCCCTGGTATGACAACCATGTTTTAAAAGTGGAAGTAAAACACCACTGGTTTTGACACCATGTTTTTATGTGTGAGGGGTAAAAAACACCACTGTGTAAGACACCATGTTTTATGTGGAAGTGTAAAACACCACGGATGACACCATGTTTTAAATGGAGGAGTGTAAAACACCCGTGTATGCACCAGTTTATGTGTAGTGTAAAAAAACCACTGTGTATGACCCAGTTTTTTTGTGTGAGGAGGGAAAACACCACGTGTATGACACCATGTTTTTTGGTGGGAGTGTAAAACCCACTTGTATGACACCATGTTTTTGTTTTAGAGGGGAAAACACCCCTGTGTATGCCCCCATGTTTTTTGTGTAGAGTGTAAAACACCCCTGTGTTGACACCATGTTTTATGTGGAGGATGTAAAACACCACTGTGATGACACCCTTTTTTTAAGGTGAGGAGTGTAAAAACCACTGTGTTTTCACCATGTTTTATGTTGAGTGTAAAACACCACGTGTATGACACCATGTTTATGTGTGAGAGTGTAAAACACCACTGTGTATGACACCATGTTTTAATGTGTGAGGAGTGATAAAACACCACTGTGTATGACACCATGTTTTATGTGTGAGAGTGTAAAACACCACTGTGTATGACAACCATGTTTTATGTGGAGGAGTGTAAAACACCACTGTGTATGACACCATGTTTTATGTGTGAGGAGTGTAAAACACCACTGTGTATGACACCATGTTTTATGTGTGAGAGTGTAAAACACCACTGTGTATGACACCATGTTTCACAGAGTTCCACAAGCTGCAGAACTTCTAGGAATATGTTCAGTGACTGTATATTGGTATATATATTATAGAACAATAGTAATAAAAATTTTTTTGTATTGTTTGTTTTTGTAAACAAGTTTTGTAAACAATATATTGATAATTATGTTTGTGTGCTTATTGTGTTGTATACAACGAGTGTATATATATGTACATTGCACCTTACTTTGGTCTCACAGGCCACATAAGTTATGTGAAAAAATAAAATAGTGAAAAAAACAACAAACCTTCAAATACAAGTAAACTAAAGTTTGAACATCAAAATGGTATACAATACCGACAGGTTGTTAGGTAAGACACATATGCAACAGTTAGACAACTTTATTCCGAAACGTTTCGCCTACACAGTAGGCTTCTTCAGTCGAATACAGAAAGTAGGCAGGAACAGTAGAGATGTGAAGACGATGTAATCAGTCCATCACCCTTGAAGTCGTAGAATTTGAGGTTGTCAGTCCCTCGGCCTGGAGAAGTTCAGTTCCATAGTCAGGAACTATCTGAAGATCAAGCGACAGTGCGGAGACTTAAATACTGTCGGAAGGAGAGGTGCAGAGTAGTAGTAGTAGTAGTGAGAATGTAGCCACTGAGAGGTCATGTCCCTCTCAGATCCAACACTTCTCACTTGAAAAGCTTGTCAAAGGTGTTTTCTGTACCAAGATGCCATGTGTTGCAGTGTCTTGACAAGATGAACATCAAAATGGTATACAATACCGACAGGTTGTTAGGTAAGACACATATGCAACAGTTAGACAACTTTATTCCGAAACGTTTCGCCTACACAGTAGGCTTCTTCAGTCGAATACAGAAAGTATGCATCTTGGTACAGAAAACACCTTTGACAAGCTTTTCAAGTGAGAAGTGTTGGATCTGAGAGGGACATGACCTCTCAGTGGCTACATTCTCACTACTACTACTACTACTCTGCACCTCTCCTTCCGACAGTATTTAAGTCTCCACACTGTCGCTTGATCTTCAGATAGTTCCTGACTATGGAACTGAACTTCTCCAGGCCGAGGGACTGACAACCTCAAATTCTACGACTTCAAGGGTGATGGACTGATTACATCGTCTTCACATCTCTACTGTTCCTGCCTACTTTCTGTATTCGACTGAAGAAGCCTACTGTGTAGGCGAAACATTTCGGAATAAAGTTGTCTAACTGTTGCATATGTGTCTTACCTAACAACCTGTCGGTATTGTATACCATTTTGATGTTCATCTTGTCAGACACTGCAACACATGGCATCTTGGTACAGAAAACACCTTTGACAAGCTTTTCAAGTGAGAAGTGTTGGATCTGAGAGGGACATGACCTCTCAGTGGCTACATTCTCACTACTACTACTACTACTCTGCACCTCTCCTTCCAGCAGTATTTAAGTCTCCGCACTGTCGCTTGATCTTCAGATAGTTCCTGACTATGGAACTGAACTTCTCCAGGCCGAGGGACTGACAACCTCAAATTCTACGACTTCAAGGGTGATGGACTGATTACATCGTCTTCACATCTCTACTGTTCCTGCCTACTTTCTGTATTCGACTGAAGAAGCCTACTGTGTAGGCGAAATGTTTCGGAATAAAGTTGTCTAACTGTTGCATATGTGTCTTACCTAACAAACTAAAGTTTACCAGGTGAGCGGCAGTCGCCCCTGTTGCCATACGCGGCTCATTTTCTGCAAACTTCATGCCTCTATATCTGGGTAAGTACTGATGGGGTTTTTTTTTTGTTGGGACTAAAACAATCAGAAAAATAATCTTAACATTTTCATAAGAAAAAATAATTTTTTTTTTCGAATATTTTGCGACACCAGGAGACACTTCAGGATTGGGCCTTTCGACAGTCAAAGGGTTAAACCAGTTCTGTTCGCAGATGACACTACATATGTCTACTCCCATTCAGACCCAGCTTTACTTAGATACACCGTAAACAATGAACTGCTAAAGATATATACTTGGATGATGACCAATAAACTCACTCTCACCATAGACAAAATATACTTCATGCTGTTTGGCATCAGAGCCTTGAATATCCAACTTAACATACTGATAAATGGTTCCCCTATATCAAGACACACAGAGGGCGAATTTCTAGGTCTTCTCCTTAACTGTAATCTTAAATTTCAGTCCCATACCCATCACATAGCCAAGAAAATTTCCAAATCAGTAGGAATCCTTTCCAAGATACGATACTATGTACCACAAATGACTCAACTTACCTTGTACCACTCTCTAATATATCCTTACCCCACCTGTGGTATTTGTGCCTGGGGCTCAACCACAGCCAACCACCTTAGACCCCTAATAACCCAATAAAAAGCTGCTGAGTGTGTGATAACCAGCTCCTGTGCTAGACAGCACACCCCACCACTTTTCAAAAGACTCAGCTTGCTTGTGATTGTGAATTGTATTTTGGTCTTTTAATTGCTATATCTTGTATCTGCCGAGCAATCATGACACCCAGTAGGCAATCCAGTGTTGCTCAAAGTGGCAAGAAAAGGTGTAAGCATTTTAGTCTTAGAATTAATGAAGGAAACAAAGATATTAGAGAAGACATCCTGTGGCCATAATGAAGTGTTACTTTGTACTAGGGATGTATTGGATGTGAAAATTTAGATATCTGCGGATGCGGATGTGTATTCGGATGTCTTACTTACCTATTTTGCGGATGTGGATGTAAATGCGGATATCTGCTTATAGTACAATACGGATGCGGATATTGCTTCATGACGTCGATGTGGATGCGGATTTTGCAGGATAGTCATGGAACACCACATTTTTTTTTTACCGTATGACAAATACTCTTGCTGAGTGAGGGATTGAACACATCGATTCTAGGCTGAGGGACTGATTACCTGAAACTCCTCTCCTTATGCCTTCCTGCTTTGTATTGGACTGATGAAGCCACTGTGTGGCGAAACGTTTCTTCAATAAAGATTCCCATATGTTGCATAAGTGTCTCAATTCTTCAAGCTGTCAGCTTGCAAACAATTTATCACATACTTATTTGTATTTAACACCATTTCAGCAATTTCACCATCACTCAAGGAATGCACAACAGGTGGAGTTATAAGGTGAAATTAAGACACATGTGCAACATCTGGGTATCTTTATTGTAGACGTTTTGCCATCCAGTGGCTTTATCAATACAAATTCCAGGACATAACTTGAAGACAGTAGAATTGTATACAGAAGATGAGGTAATCAGTCCCTCAACCTTGGAGTTGGTGCGAAGAGCAACATAGTTGTGAAGATTCTGAAGCAGAAGCCAGGAACCTGGCGCATATATACTAACGTCAGGTGGAAATGGGGCGTGTAGCAGACAAGAGCATAGTCACTGGTAGACGGGATTTCCCAGTGGAAGTAGGTGGAGTTATGTAGAGATGATTGACGCTCCACACGAAAGAAAGAAGGAACACTACAGCAAGCCTACTGGCCCTTGCGAGGCAGGTCCAATTTGGGTAGTGGTGGTTTTGATAAGGACCTGCCTTGTATGGGCCACTAGGCCTTCTGCAGTGTTGCTCCATTCTTATGTTCTTCTTATTGCTTGGGTAGCATTCATTCTGTTAGTGGGTTGGATTTGTGAAGGACCTACCTAGTATGTGCCAACAGGCCTACTACAGTGTTCCTTCTTTTTTATATTCTTCTTAAGTTCTTAGTCAGCTCAGGTCACATTCGCTTAAAAACATAACGAAGGAACACTGCAACAGGCCTGTTGGCCCATACTAGGCAGGTCTTTTACAATCCATCCCACTAACAGAATATTTTAAAGTTTAGACACATGTGCAACATCTGGATATCTTTATTGCAGACGTGTCGCCATCCAGTGGCTTTATCAATACGTATTCTAAGACATAATTAGAAGACAGTAGAACTACATGTATATACAAAAGATGAGGTAATCAGTCCCTCAGCCTTGGAGTTAGTGTTCACAGCATCGTGGTGGAGAAGAATCTGGAGCAAAGGCAAAAAGACTGGCGGTTATATAGATGTCAGTGGATAAGGATGTGTAGCAGACGAGGGCATAGTCACTGGTAGGCGGGATTCCCCTGTGGAAGTAGGTCCTACCCAAAGGGATGAGTTAGTTGTAACAGCCAGCTACTACAACTAAGAGGGACTTGCACGTGAGTAAATGGAATTGTCAAGACTTATTGCTTAGGTAACATTTATTCTGTTAGTGGGTTGGATTTGTGAAGGACCTGCCTAGTATGGGGCAACAAGCCTACTGTTGAGAAATAAACATGCAAGCTCTGTAATTTAGGTTATAATATCTGCCGCATCCTCTTTGTTTGGCGCGGATGCGGATGCAACTACGGATATTTATCGTGATTACGGACGTGGATGCGGATATCTCATTTAGAAAAATTAAGGATGCGGATGTAAGAAATTGTGCGGATGTTCTGCAGATGTGGGTGCGGATACGGATATCCAATACATCCCTACTTTGTACACATAAAAAAGAGGTAAACGTAGGTTTGTGTGACTGGCTGACTTACTGAATGACTGTTTGGCTTACTGAATGACTGACTTACTAAATGACTGACTTACTGAATGACTGACTGACTTACCAAATGATTTGACTGACTTACCGAATGATTTGACTTACTGAACAACTTGACCGACTTACTGAATGATTTGACTTACTGAATGACTTGACTGACTTACTGAACGACTTGACTGACTTACTGAACGACTTAACTGACTTACTGAACGACTTGATTGACTTATTGAATGACTTGACTGACTTACTGAATGACTTGACTGACTTACTGAATGACTTGACTGACTTACTGAATGACTTGACTGACTTACTGAATGACGACTGACTTACTGAATGACTTGGCTGACTTACTGAATGACTTGACTGACTTACTGAATGACTTGACTGACTTATTGAATGACTTGACTGACTGAATCACTTGACTGATTTACTTAATGACTTGAGACTTACTGAATGACTTAGACACTCCAGTACAACCATCAACTTCACTACCAGAACCTCTACCACCCACCTCAGCCCAGTAGGACCACAACATAACTCTCCACTCTCTTCACAATCATCCACAAGCACCAGCACCCACAATTTAAGGTAAGAAATACTATTATTTCTGTTACATTTGTAGTCTTAAGCAGTAAAAACAACAAAATACATCATAACAATGAATTACAATTACATATTCACTTCTATTTTTATAAGATGTGGAGGCCTAAAAAAAGTTGTTTGGCTCTTTTGGGGCTCTCTGGAACGTAACCCTATTCTTCCCATAAGTTCTTCAGTTCATCTAACACGGTTTTACCTAACACAGTATTTTCAGGAACGTAAATACTGTGTTAAATAACGGTCTACTGTACAAGACATACACTCTCGTTATTGTGCCTACTACATATACAGAACATTAAACTCCACTGTAAACTCTCCCCTAAAACAACTACTTGACAGCTACAACAGAATGCACAGCCACAATACAAGGCATAAGGCACTTCTTAACATCCATCGAGTCAGTCTCTCACTATGCAAGAACGCTATGCACATAAAAGGCCCGAAGATCTGGAACTTGCTACTGGAACAGGTCAGGATCCCCTGACAGCTTAATAATTTAGGACGATTCCCACCAAGACAGGGTGGCCCAAAAATGAAAAACTTTCATCATCATTCACTCCATCACTGTCTTGCCAGAAGGGTGCTTTACACTACAGTTATAAAACTGCATCATTAACACCCCTCCTTCAGAGTGTAGACACTGTACTTCCCATCTCCAGGACTCGAGTCCACCCTGCTGGTTTCCTTGAATCCCTTCATAAATGTTACTTTGCTCACACTCCAACAGCACGTCACGTATTAAAAACCTTTTGTCTCTATTCACTTCTATAAATGCGCTCATGCACGCTTGCTGGAAGTCCAAGCTCCTTGCACACAAAAACCTCCTTTATCCCCTCCCTCCAACTTTTCCAAGGCTGACCCCTACCCTGCCTTCCCTCCACTACAGATTTATACACTCTTGAAGTCATTCTGTTTTGTTCCATTCTCTCTACATGTCCGAACCACCTCAACAACCCCTCCTCAGACCTCTGGATAACAGTTTGGTAATCCTACACCTTCTCCTAATTTCTGAACTACGAATTCTCTGCATTATAGTCACACCACCATTGCCCTCAGACATGACATCTCCACTGCCTCCAGCCTTCTCATTGCAACATACATCACCCATGCTTCACACCCATACAAGAGTGTTTGTACAACTATACTCTCATACATTCCCCTTTTTGCTTCCACGGACAAAGTTCTTTGTCCCACAGACTCCTAAGTGCACCACTCACCGTTTTCCCCTCATCAGTTCTGTGATTCACCTTATCCTTCATAGACCCATCTGCTGACACATCCACACCTATATATCTGAATACATTCACCTTCTCCATACTCTCTCCCTCCAATCTGATATCCAGTCTTTCGTCACCTAATTTTTTTGTTATCCTCATAACCTTACTCTTTCCTATATTCACTTTTAGTTTTCTTCTTTTACATACCCTACCAAATTCATCCACCAACCTCTGCAACTTCTCTTCAGAATCTCCCAAAAGCACAGTGTCATCAGCAAAGAGCAACTGTGACAACTTCTACTCTGTGTTTGATTCTTAATTGTTTAACTCCACACCTCTTGCCAAGACCCTAGCATTCACTTCTCTTACAACCCCATCTATAAATATATTGAACAACCATGGTGACAACACACATCCTTGTCTAAGGCCTACTTTTACTGGGAAATAATCTCCCTCTCTCCTACATACTCTAACCTGAGCCTCACTATCCTCGTAAAAACTCTTCACTGCTTTCAGTAACCTACCTCCTTTACCATACACCTGCAACATCTGCCACATTGCCCCTGCTATCCACCCTATCATATGCCTTATCATCTTATCTCACAATATTAATCAAATGAACTAAAACATCTTCTAACTAGTGTTATTATGTGACCTCTAGGCTCTTCTGCCAATCCATAAAATCATCTTATCTCAATATTAACCAAATCAGCCAAAAAATCTGCTAATTAGTTTTATTATGTGACCTTCTGACTTTTAATTCTGCCATTCCATATAATATTACCACCTGCACCATTACTTGTAAGGTTGATTTTGTGTGCAATTTTAAGATTATTTAACCGAACCCTACTCCACCTTACTACCTCTCACTTGTATTAAGTTTAACTAAGATTGTAAAACAGTTAACCACTACAACTTGTCTAGTTTTAAGTATAGTTATTATGTACTATTATCTTATCTAATTTTAATTAGTTATTATGTATTAGGATTAGTTTGCCCAAAATGCCTTGGCATGATAGTGGCTATCTTTGTACTTAGCAAATGAAAACTGTAATTACACATTATAACATTTACAAAGAAATAAACTTTGCTTTACTTCTCAAGCCATATTGACAGTCATCTGCCATAGATTTGACCTCTCTCTCTCTCTCCTCCTCTCTCTTCTCTTCCCTCTCGCTTTTCTTCTCTTCCTCTCCCTCCTCTCCCTCCTCTCCCC
>NC_069403.1:4719265-4740131 GCF_026875155.1 Cherax quadricarinatus | reverse complement strand
CCCCCCCCTGCTTTAACATTTCAGTCATGATCCCATCAGTTCCAGCTGCTTTACCCCCTTTCATTCTACGTAATGCATCACGCACCTCCCCCACACTCACATCCTGCTCTTCTTCACTCCTAAAAGATGGTATACCTCCCTGGCCAGTGCATGAAATTACCACCTCCCTTTCTTCGTCGACGTTTAAATGTTCCTCAAAATATTCTCGCCATCTACCCAATACCTCCATCTCCCCATCTACTAACTCCCCTACTCTGTTTTTTAACTGACAAATCCATTCATTCCCTAGGCTTTCTTAACTTGTTTAACACACTCCAAAATTTTTTCTTATTTTCATCAAAATTTCTTGACAGTGCTTCTCCCACTCTATCTTCTGCTCTCCTTTTGCACTCTCTCACCTTTCTTTTACTCTCAATACACTCTACTCTTCTTATAACACTTCTGCTTTGTAATAACCTCTCATAAGCTACCTTTTTCACTTTTATCACACCCTTTACCTCATCATTCCACCAATCACTCCTCTTTCCTCCTGCACCCACCCTCCTATAACCACAAACTTCTGCCCCACATTCTAATACTGCATTTTTAAAACTATTCCAACCCTCTTCAAGAAGAAGTGTAAGCAACAGAAGTCCAGAGGTCATACTGCAGCTTTATACATCATTAGTGGGGCCTCACCTAGATTGTGCAGCTCATTTCTGGTCTCCATGCTACAGAGTGGACATGGATTCCTTAGAAAACATTCAGCGTAGGATGACTAAATTAATACATAGCATTAGAAATCTTCCTTATGAAGAAAGATTGAAGACTCTTGAGTTACATTCACTTGTTAGACGAAGAATGAGGGGAGACCTGATCGAAGTGTATAAGTGGAAGATAGGTATTAATAGGGGGGATATTAACAAGGTCTTGAGGATGTCTCTCCAAGAGAGAACCCGCAGTAATGGATTTAAATTAGATAAGTTTAGATTTAGAAAGGACATAGGAAAGTATTGGTTTGGAAATAGGGTAGTTGATGAGTGGAACAGTCTACCTAGTTGGGTTATTGAGGCTAGGACTTTGGGTAGTTTCAAATTTAGGTTGGATAAGTACATGAGTGGGAGGGGTTGGATTTGAGAGGGACTTGCACATCGGAGCTTGTTTCTTGGGTGGCATTAAAAATTGGGTTGGTCAAATGTTGTTAGTGGGATGACTTGTAAAGGACCTGCCTAGTATGGGCCAACAGGCCTGCTGCAGTGTTCCTCCTTTCTTATGTTCTTAAACCCCCCCCCCCACTAATCATACTTACACCAGCCCACCTTTCTGCCAATAGTTGCTTTTATCTCACCCAAACTTCCTCCTCCATTAGTTTATACACTTTCACCTCCATCTTACTTGTTGGTGCCATTTTCTTCTTGTCCTATCTACCTCTTACTCTAACTGTAGCTACAACTAGATAATGATCCAATATATCAGTTGCCCCTCTATAAACGTGTACATCCTGGAGCCTACCCATTGTTGCAACCCCTGAATGGGTCACAATGTATATAAAGTATATTACCTTTTCATATAATTTTATATTGCTTATATTTGCGATAATAGCTAAATCGTAAATATATTGCTTTATATTATTATTTGACTTAGTTATATTGTTAGGTAGGATGTAACATTCATATATTATTATTATGTGCTCATAGTTCAAGTCTTGATTGTCTAACTACTGTAATTATCACTCGTGGCTCGTTACTCTGCCGGCTTCTCGGTGTTGCTGGGCAGCAACTGTCCACGGAGCAATCACGTAATCGAGGGGGGGTGTTCACACCTCGCCCTGAAGTAGTCCATACTGGGCTAACTCTCTGTGTTGGACATATTCTGACAAACGTGCCTAACTCCTCCCTTATTGGAAGATCGTCTCTGTCACTTTATTGTGTAGTTCTGTAGGAACTCCTGTTCAACAGAACAGTGTTCTAGACTAAGTGATTTTTCGACTTGTACTGAGGTGTGTGTCGCATAGAAACTCTGAGCAACTTCAGGTTCTCCTGAGCTGTAGCTTCTGACCTAATTTGTACTGGTATCTGTGTAGCTGTCACAGTCGGGGATTTTCTTTATGCTGAACTTAGATTTCAGTAGGATGGGAGTTTGGTGACTTTTGTGGAGGATCTGCTGAGGCCCCTACTTAGTGTCGTTATATAATCTCCTTGATCTGAACTCTGTGTCTCTGTTGCTATGTTATATTGCGGTTCGCTTAACATCATTATATTGTTCAAAGCAAGCTGTTCTTATTGCCACCAGGTGGTCAATGAAGTTGGTTAATGTGAGGACTTATGTCAAGTCACAGATTCAATCTAGTCGAGTCGTGAGACATAGCGAAACTACTTAGAGCACTCTTACAAACACACACACAAACTATATGTTGTATATTGTATTATTAATGATACATGTTACCAGACGGCACTTAAGACATATAAATGTGATACATGCCTTCAGCACAATACAACTGTACACGAGAGAAGTGTAGGAACTTGTATCCTAAATTATATTCATTGATATTTATTTTACTTTGATCTTATACCTCTAGACATTATTATTAATAGACTTAATAAATATAATTTCTTTAGTTTAGTAGCCTACCAGTTTGTAAACCTGAAGCACTAATATTCTTACTGAATTCCGTTGGATTAATTGGTCCAGGATACTGACTACTTGATATGAAAACCCAGTAACAGGCTGAATGCTAGAAGGGCAGTCCTTTCTATTATGTTCCACTGGAGATCTCTATGCAATTAGAAATTGCGTTTTTTTAACACCATCAAACCTTTATCCACAAATACATAACTAACAAACTACATTCATTACGTGCTATATCATACCTTGTATAATTTATTTATTCCTCTTTTTCAATAAAAAATGTATTACTTATTACCAAACCCTCATATTCACACCTAGCTCAATTATAGGCTCCCCATTTACATTTACCCCTTGGCATCCCAAATATACCTACTACTATACACCCTCCACAACATTTTTACCCCACTTTAGCATTGATAATCCCAACCACAAATACTCTCACACCTTGTGTTCCCAAAACTCCCCTCTCATTCACTCAACATTTCCCCAAAATCTCTCTCTTTCCTCTCCTCTACACCTTCTCTCTTCCCCAGGTGCATATATGCTTATAATAACCCACTTCCACACTTCCCAACCTCTATTTTACTCCACCATGATCCTTGAATACATTTTATATCCCTCTTTTCCTGCCATAGCTTATCCTTCAACATCATTGGGCTACTCCCTTTAGCTCTATCTCTATTTGAAACCTCTGACCTAATCCCATATTATTCCTCACCACCTGAAACCACCAATCCCCTTCAGCTTTGTTTCACTAAATCAGGACCATCTCCAGCTTCTTCTCATTCATAACATCCACAATCATCTCTTTCTATCATTTGCACAACATCCGAACGCAACTCCAGATGTCCCACTTTGACAATTTTCTTCTTCTCATTCTTTTTAGGTATTAATACAGGAACAGGGTTTACTAGCCCATTACCGGCATATGAGTTAGACTTTTACAAACACGCATTGCTCACGGAGGAAAGATTCTAATTCCACTTCCCATGGATATTAAAATGAAAAGTAATAAGAACAAGAACTATTAAGATAAAATCAAAGAAAACTCAGATGAGTTGTGGTATAAACACACGTGTAGATAAAATGTTTAGTGTGACCTAAGTGTAAGTAGAAACTAGCAAATGTACGGCTGTAATCTTGTATAGTTTATGAACAGACAAAAGACACCGAAGCAATCCTACCATCATGTAAAACAATAACAGGCTTTCGTTCACACCTCACTTAGCAGGACGGTATGCCTCCTGGGGGTTGGCTGCGTCTACCAACCTACTAATATATCTCATTGCTTAGTATAATCTAAAAGTTAATTTTAAGCTGCTCATAATGCTCTGCATACAAGGGCTTTTGGCATGTTGCACTGTAATAACTTTGGTACTTCAACAGTATCAAGTCTCAAATTGATAATAAATAAAAAAATAATAAAAAAATAAATTAATGAATATAATGCAGAGAATCCATAGCTTACAGAGTAAAAGTGCAAGGTTTCTATAAGTATTATCCAGAGGGCTGAGGAGGGTTGTTGAGGAGGTTCATGACATTTATACAGATGTTGAACAATGAACTTGAAGGGCATATAAATCTGTAGTGGAAGGAAGGGAGGTGAGGGGTCTTCCTAGGAATGTTGGAGGGAAGCAGTAAAGGTGGTTTTTGAGAGCAAGAACCTTAGACCTTCCAGCAAGCATGTGTTGAGCGTGTTAGATAGGAGTGAGATGAAAGCCGAATGGTTTTTGATGCCTTGCCCTGCTGTTGGAGTGTAAGCAAGGAAAGCTTTAATGAAGGATTTAGGGAAACAGTTTAGCTGGACTTTGATTCATGGAGGTGGGAATGTATAGTGCCTGCCTCCAAAGGAGAGTTGACCGTTTTTGCAGTTTTATTTAATTGTTTGCCATAGGCATGCCTCTGGCAAAACAGTGATAAGTGGAAAGGTGATTTAAGTGTTTTCTTTTTGGGTCATCCTGCCTTCGTTGGGAAATGACTGATTTTTAAACACTTTGCACTGTCTGTGCCATTTAGTAAGGCTTAAGACCAGTGTTTGGTGACTGTATAAAATACACAAAATTCTATGCAGTCTTCAATCTAGCGGGAAAAAGATGATAGACCTACAAGTGAGATAATGGGTCTGCATTGTGTCAGTGGTGTGCAGTATAAAAAAAAAATCGGGGCACCCACTTTGCATTGGTGGGTGCCGGGCCAATTTTCAATAGTCATTTCAATAGTCCATTTGTTTACCATCCTAAGTGTACGAAATATCTCCCTCCCCAGCAAAAATTGGACTCTTCTCTTCAAGTGAAAGTTTCTAAGCATAGAAGGAAGTGTCAATGAAGATGAACTTCATGGTTTTTTGAGGAGTTAAGATTGAAAGCAATGCTCAATATACCAGATACAGAGTGAAAAGGAAGGCCAGCTTGGGTGTTTGGGAAGGAAGCCTGGATGTGGGAAGGCACCTGGATGGTGGGAAGAAGTGTGGGTGGTTGGAAACGGTGTGTAACTTTTATTCAGGTATACATGAATACAGTTACATATATTATCATACATACAGTAGTGTAGAAAACCTAGAATAACCCCAAAAAAAAGTCAAAGTCCACTTATTTTCCAGCAATGGGTGTTGGGAAAGGCAACGCGTGTGGTGAAGAAAGACGGTGGTGTGTGTGAAGGCAACCATGGGTTTGTGTAAACAAAGTTTTGTAAAACCAATATAACCAACAATGTTTGTGTAGTTATTGTGTTGCATACAAAATGAGTGTAAAATATACAGAAAGTGCCTAAAATTATACCGCCTGTTATTCCAGGCTTAATGCCACAAAGTGAATGCTTTTCTTTTTTAACCTTATAAATGCATATAAATGCTAGATAACAGGTTTACACTTAACATGTACTATTAAGTTTAGCCATAAAACAAGACATTAAAACACACAATAAAAAAAGTAAAATACACACACAGTGACACCGTTACTACCTAAAATAATAACATGAATGTGTGAAGTGAGTGACAGTGTAAAGATTTCCTATATAAGCAATAAGTCACGGATATTGACTTTCTTTGTTATCCTAGGTTCTCTACATGCATGTTGTCTATATATAACAGTAATTGTTTATACCTGAAGTAAACTTTATTTACTTACTAGTGGACACTGGTGTTAGGCACTTAATTTCCTGCAACACTTTCTCCTTACTGTTCACAACTGCACTAACTGTTTGACGAGCCAAACCAAGCTTACGTGCTATCTCAGCCATCAACAAACCTTGTTAGTAAGTTCATTCAGGTATACACAAATAGTTACATAGATTATCATACATAGAAGCATGGGTAGAGAACCTATGATAACCCAAAAAAGTCAGTTCACTAAGTTGAATCATTCCTAACTTGGCACTTAAAGTAAGAGGCTTACAAGTCTTCTTTTTATCATAACTAAGCTTTGATGCCATCATCAACGAGAGCCAACTAGTTAATGAAAGAGTAAACTTGAGAGAACGAGATACAAAGAGTTCACACAATGTAAAAACACAAACTGATCGGGTGGTGGGCGATCACTCAGTCAGGAGAAATAAACACATATTAAAACGAGTCCAATTTTAGTTCATTCATGTACATTTGTAAGAGTTTGTGAAACTTTTACCTCACAATATTTTTATTATAATAATAATTACCTCACAATACAAATACGCTTACATTGTATAAAAGTTGTACAAGTTAGTACAGAAGAATAAACAAACAGCAACACTCCCATTCTCATGCAACACACCATTTTTAGAGTGAATGATGATATTATTATTATTATAATCATAATAAAAAAGAAGAGGTAGTAGGTTGGTAGACAGCAACCACCCAGGGAAGTACTACCGTCCTGGCCAGATGAACCTGTGAAACAAAAACCTGTACCTGATTTTTGCATATGGTAGGATTGCGGTCTCTTTTCTTGTCTCATAAACACCTAAGATAACAGGGGAATATCTTGCAACAGCTCCTACTTACAACACTTTTGGTCACACTTCACAGACACGCACATGCATATATATATATACATACATCTAGGGGGGGAATTGGGAGTGGTTGTTGTTACTCCTTTTTCCCTAAATAGATCTGTTCTTTTTTATTTTTTTTTTATTCTTCTATTGTCCATGGGAAGTGAAAAGAATCTTTCCTCCGTAAGCCATGCGAGGTCGTATGAGCGACTAAAGAATGTCCCGGGAGCAATGGGCTAGTAACCCTTCTCCTGTATACAATTACTAAAAAAGAGAAGAAGTAAAACTTATAAAACTGGGTTGCTAAATGTGCGTGGGATGTAGTGTCGGATGACAAGAAACAGATGATTGCAGATGTTATGATAAAAGAAGAGGATGTCCTGGCCCTAAGGCGCAACAAATCTGAAGTGGGTAGGAAGAGTTATCAGTGGGGGGAAAATAAATGGGATTAAAATCAGGAGTATCGAGAGAGTTATAGCAAAGGAAGGGGTAGCATTAATGTTAATAACAGTTATGGAAGGAGAAAAGAAATATGAATGTGTAAATTCAAGAATCGTGGATTAAAGTAAAGATGGATTGCGAGAAGTGTGGTCATAATAAAGCGTGTATGCACCTGGAGAGAGAGGAATGCAGAGAGAGAGAGAGATTTTGGAGATGTTAAGTAGAATGAATAGGAGCCTTTGAACCAAGTGGAAGAGTAATTGTGGTAAGGGGACTTGAATGTCTAGAAGTTAGGAAAACTTTTAGAGAGGGTGTGGTAGGTTATGTTTGGGGTGCCAGTGTAAATGATAATGGGAGCCCTTATGAATGAACTTTGTATAGAAAGGGGTTTAGTTATATTTAATACATATTTTTAAGAAAAAAGAGGATAAAATAATTATAGCACACTGATGTAGGCGAAATGACAGTAGTTAGTTGGAATTATGTCTTGGTAGATAAAAGACAGTTTGAGTAGACTTCAGGATGTACATGATATATAAGAGGGGCCCCAGATATATCCGTAATCACTTTCTAGTTGTATCTACACTGAGAGTAAAAGGTAGATGGGATACAAGGAGAATAGAAGTCCTCAGGGAGAGAGAGAGGTGAAGGTTTATAAACAAAAAGAGGAGCAGTTATGGTAAGAAATAAACAGCTATTGAGATAGATGGGCTAATGAGAGCATAGGCAATGGGTCTAAGAGGTATGGGGTAGGTTTAAAAATGTAGTGTTAGAGTGTTCAGCAGAAATTTGTGGTTCAGGAAAGTGGTGGCAGAGGGAAGAGGAGCTGATTGGTGGAATGATGATTAAAAGAGAGTAGTAAGGGAGAAAACATAGCACATATGAAGAAGTTTTTACAAAGTAGAAGTGATGCAAGGAGGGAAGAGTAAAGGAGAAAAGAGAGAAGTTAAGAGAGTGAGAAGCAACGTAAAAAGAGAGCAAATGAGAGAGTGGGTGAGATGTTATCAGACTAAATTTTGTTGAAAAATAAAAAAAGTTTTTGGAGTGAGATTAACAAGATTAAGAAAGCCTAGGAAACAAATGATTATGTCAGTTTAAAATAGGAGTAGGAGAGTTATTAAATGGAGACTTAGGTATTGGGAAGATGGAGGGGAATATTTATTGAGAATTGTTAAATTATAGTTGATGAAATAGGGAAGCTGTGATTTCGTGTATAGGGCAAGGAGGAATAACGATCTTTTAGGAGTGGAGGAAGAGCCAGTTGTGATGGTGGGGGAAGTTCGTGGAGGCGGAATGTATAATGAAAGGGGGTAAGGGCACCGGGATAGATGGGATAAAGATAGACAATGTTAAAATAGCATGTGGGGATATAGTATTGGAAGTGGTTGGTGTCAATTATTTAATAAATTATGGAAGAGTGTAATGTTAACCTAGGGATTTGCAGAGAGCAGTGCATAGTTCCTTGTCTAAAGGCAAAGGGGAAAAAAGAAGAATGTCAAAAATTATATGGGGATAATGTCTGTTTGAAGTACTGGTAAAGTGTATGGTAGAGTTATAATTGAGAGAATTAAAGAAGAAGACGAGATAGGATAGCAGATTAACAAGGAGGCTTTTAGGAAAGGTAGGGGCTGTGTGGAAACCAGGTGTTTTACATTGAAACATATAAGTGAACAGTATTATATAAGGCTAAAGGAGGGTCTTTGGTGGCATTTATGGATTTTGGAAAAGGCGTATGACAGGGTGATAGGAAAACAGGGTGGGGGGGCAATGTGGCAGATGTTGCAAGTGTAAGGTGTAGGAGGTAGGTTTACTGAAAGCATTGAAGAGTTTTATATTAACAACGAGCTAGTGAGGCACAGTTAAGATTTAGGAAAGAGGGAAATTTTTTCCCAGTATAAGTAGGCCATTTTTTTAAAATTTTTTTAGGGGTGGGTGATGAGATCTTTTTTTAAAGTTTTTTTTTTTTTTTTTTTAGACAAGGATGTGTGATGTCACCACCGTGGTGGTTTTAATAATTTATAGATGGGTTGTAAGAGAAGTAAATGCAGGGTCTTGCAAGAGGCCGTGGAGTTAAAAGATAAAGAAATCACACACAAAGTGGGAGTTGTCACAGCTGCTCTTGCTAGTAACACAGTTGCTCTTGGGAGATTCATGAAGAGAATTGCAGAGATTGGTGATTAATTGGTATGGTGTGCAAAAGAAGAAAATTAAAGGTGGAAATACAGGAAAGAGTAAGTTTATGAGATAACAAAAAGATTAGGTGATGAAAGATTAATATCAGATTGGAGGGAGAGATATGGAGGAGGTGAACGTATTCAGATATTTGGGAGTGGAGACGTGTCAGCGTATGGGTCACTATGGGTAAAGATGAGGTGAATCCATAGAAAAAGATGAGGGAAAAAGATGTGAGTGGTTGTTGCACTTAGAGTCCTGGTGGAGACAAAAGAACTGTCCTTGGAGGCAAAGAGGGGAAATGTATGATAGTATAGTTTTTTACAACGCTCTTATATGGGTGTGAAGCGTGGGTGATGAATGTTGCAGAGCGAGGAGAAGGCAGGAGGCAGTGGAGAAAGTCATGACTGAGGGCATGTGTGGTGTGAATATAAGCAGAGAATTCGTAGTTTGGAAAGTTAGGAGTAGGTGCAGATTAGGGCAAAACTGTGATGTCCAGAGGCTGATGAAGGTGTTTGTTGAGGTGGTTCGGACAGTAAGAGAATGGAGCGAAAACAGAAAGACATTCAAAGTGTTCAGTCCTGTAGAGGAAGGAAGGCGGGTAGGGGTCGGCCTAGGAAGGGTTGGGAAGGGAGGTGGTAAGGAGGTTTTGTGTGCGAGGCTTGGACTTCCAGCAGGCATGCGTGAGCGTGTTTGAAAGGGAGTGAAGGAACAAAGGTTTTTTAATACTTGACGCTGCTTTGGAGTGTGAGCAAATTAACATTATGAAGGGATATCACTTAAAAACCGGCATGCCGACTTGAGCCTGGAGAGGAAGTACAGTGCCTGCACTCTGGAAGGAGGGGGTTAAGTAGCAGTTTAAAACTGTAGTTTTAAAGCCACCCTCTGGCAATACAGTGATGGAGTGAATGAGGTGAAAATTTTCTTTTTCGGGCCCAACCCTGCCATTGGGTAATCGGGCCAGTTGTGATAATAAAAAAAAAAAAAAAAAAAATAATAAATAAATCATAAAAAAAGAAGCACTAAACCCACAAGGGTCATGAATAGCTATAGAGTGAAGGCATACAAAAGGAATATTTTTCTACAGTTATCCCCCACTACCTGGTGTTGGACTAGAGAAAACGTAATTCTTTCAACATTCCTACAAGCCATTTGGTAAACACATCTCATGTTTGTCAATTTTTATATTGTGGATATATATATCATGTATGTGTGTTATGTAATGTGTTTCTTACATAATTCTGAAAAAAAATCATGGATGGATTAATGGAAATGTCTTTATTAATGTAATATACAACATTTAATGTGCCCATCAGACTATCATCATTATTATTATTATTAATATGGCTTCTTCAAGAGTACATAGACTCTTAGTGATTTTAATGTGTACCTGCATGCCAGCACAGTGTGTAAGAATATTTAAGGAACAGGAACATATAAGTATAATTATAAGAGTGCATATAAAATATGCAATAACCTTAAAACACTTGAAATTTTGGAAAGTTTCCAGACATAATAGAGACATTCTCACAAAGAAAGTAACAACCGGGTGACCCTCAGACCAAACGGCTTTAATCCCATTCCATACACCCAAAAGTATTAAACAAAATAATGTTGTTTTGACGTGAAAAATATACATTCCTACACAAACATGAATGCTACATGCAAAATAAAACAATACTTAAAGTGCCAACTTAACTCTTTATTGTGGGATTTGAAGAGTGGATTAGTGCCAGCAGCAGGGTATAATACCGGTTTTACTATTGTTTGGTAGGAAACCCCTTTCCATAAAGACTTCGGTACCAAGTCCTTTGGGTTGTGGTTACCTCCCTCATGGTTTTTAAACCCATCAGGTCCCGTCCTTTAGATCAAACGGCTTCCACTAGAGTTGACCAAAAAACCGTAGAACGTATGCCAAAATTCTAAGCTCCGTCAAATTTAGCGCGAAAGCAACTCATAGGCCTACATTGAGAGACTGGTTCTGTGCGTGGTTGTGCGGCCATAAACAAAAAATCTAAGCGCCCCGCATAGCATTGTGGGAACGCGCTCAGTTACCCTTGTTCACCAATGCCTCGTCGCAAGTCAGACTCTCACACCCCGAAAATTTGAGACCTTCTCCACTTCCTATACTGATAGTTCTGACTACTGATGGAAGTGGAAATAAGACGAATTCAACAGCTTTGCTCAGTTAGTGACCGAAAGGAATGACCAGGATATCGATAATAGTGCAGAAAACCCAGACGATCCTCGACCTTCTACCTCGTGTGGCACCGAGTCGTGACCACGGTCGGTTGTGCCTACAACCAAGAGAAAACTAATATATTACCCCCCGCGAGGCCATGCCTCAGACTTCAGTAATGATGAGGAATAGTGATTGTGGATTTGTTGTGATTTTATTGCGCTCAAAACGGGGGTCCACCCCCCCCCCCCCCCCATTCGAGTAGTGATAGTGAGGAATCATATTCACCAGTGAAGCGGGGTGTGTTCACCGCCGCATTGCTGGGGTAGTGTACCCAAAGCGTTCCCGGGGGACGGAGTACATCCCGGAGTACACCCGGAGAAAACCCATCCCCGTGGCCCAACACCAGTTTTAGGTAGTGAAAAGGGGATGATGGGGCTACATTTGGCATGGATAGACCACAGGCACATGGATGGGGGTATTGGTGATGGTAGTGGCACCCCCATGCGTGACTCACCACCCACGCGCTGACTCTCAGTTCAAGGACAAGGGAGCGTCAGCCACCACCCAACCAAACCCCCCCGCACAACCAGCCTATGAGTCCAGTATCCCCACAAAAACCCTATTTGGGGTTGGCAGCAAAATCCCAAATTTTTTTCCAAAGCCTCACCACTTTTTATGACCTCAAAGTGAATTCTACCTACTTTCCCCTGGGAAACCCCAGCCAATGAAATGGGAAATTCTTTGAATTATTCTTTTATCACCTTGATGGAAACAAATTGTCAGGGGAAAAAAAAGTTTTTTGAGTACAAACCCTGCAAAAACGATCAATCGCCACAGCAAGACTACACAGGGGGAAAAAGACGATGTTGCAGAAATGTATTTGCTTTTTGCAACAATAATGCTTATCCCAGTCTAAAGCAAATATAAAACATACTGGTCCACAGACAGCTAATTTTTTTACCCCGGTCTTCAGTGAAATCATCCCCGTGAACAGGGTTTTTCTTACTCTTACGTATGTTTTACTTCTCTGAAAAACCAGGGGCCCGACAAAGGGGCAGGGATATAAGATAGAAATGTTTTCATGTATCCAAACAAAATTCACATATACTTTTATTTCCCTTCAAGAATTTTTTAATTGACGAGCTTTTTTATTTTGTTTTAAAAGGGAGACTGCATTCAAACATTTATACCGAGCAAGAGGAAACGCTTTTTATAAAACTGTTTTTTACTCTGTGACGTGACATGGCCTGGTTTGGATATGTTGTATACACGGGGAAGTAAAACATAAAAAAACCAAATTTTGTTGGGTATCTCAGGTGACGTAGTGAGAAACATTGGCACCTATTTTGTAAGGGGCAAACATTATATACCGATAACGGGTACACAACCCATATTTATTGATTTCATGCGAGTGAACAAGACGATGTGGTGGCACAGGCGTTCTAATCGTAAACATATCCCCCAGGCCAACCGGTGCCGGGGTGATGGTGCAGTGTTACTGCCAAGACATCAGGCTTTACGGTGGCAGACAAACAGAGTCACATTGTTGACAACCTTCACCGTAATGAAATGCAAGCATGGCAATATCTAGGGGTTTTTAAAAGGAGAATCGGGGGTTGAAGGTAGACACACTTTTTGGGAGGGTAACGATATAATTGTCAACGTGATAGGGGAGGGAGCCCAGCCTCCCCTGTCCTAGCCTGGTTTCTATCCGCCCAACCAGCGAGGTACAAAAACACATGCGCATCCCGTGACGTCAAAACAAAGTCACAGGCCTAAAAGGGATCTCCTATCAAAGCACTGGTATACATATGCTATCTAAAAACAAAGGGTCAGCAACTATGCTGACAATTTTGGTTATCGATCGACCTTCAGGGAAAGGGTAACGGGGCCCAATAATGGGGGGCCACGTATCTCCAAAAAATTTTTTTTCATTTATCCACCCAAGTCCTCCACCTCTTCAATTATTTTGCGGTCTCCTTTTGAAAAATACTTGCACCTTTCGCAAAACATTCCCCTTGACCACCTTCTGTTCGCCAAGATAGTAGTGAGGTTGAAGGGGTTTTGTTATATACCCTTTTTTAAACTCGACAACGCACTCCATTTTCATATTTTTCAAGACCCTCTTCTCATTTTTTAAGAAATCTCACCCTGTTTTCCCCACAGGCTCACTTTTTTGGGCCCTTTTAAACTCGGACATACCCTCCACTTTCATATTTTTAAATGATCTCTTTCTCATTTCCATAGAAAGTCTCACCCTTTTTTACCCAGGCCACTTTTTTGGGGGCCCTGGTGGCTTATTTAGCGGTTACAACACAAAAAACACTGGAATAAAAAATATACGCGGGTAATGGGGAAAATCGACCACAACAGCTTGTAAAGATGCCACACTGATCTTGGAGTGGCTGGCCTGCTCAGGTCGCTCTCGGGCCCACGTGGACATGTTTCGGGATGGAACCCGTTAGATGTTTTTTTTCACCATTGAGAGCCTTTTTTTTTTTATGCCAAAGAGCCCGTTAAGTAAATTTGCCTTTAGGATGCCGCCTTGGTTGGGGGTCCCACGGTATTAGAAAAACAGACCGGGAGTCAATAGCGAGTTTTGGTTAAAATTTTAAATATCCGTTTACAGAACCCCCGTAGAAAAACCTAAAGGGGCCCCTCGTATCTTTAATTGGTCTCACACCACAAAAGTTTCTTGAAAAAATAAAAAATTTGAAAAAAAAGAAAGAATGAAAAAAGTAAAAATAACATTTCTGATGAGAGGGAAATCACCAATTTGGGCCCAAATTCACTTAGTTTTAAAACACTCAAAAAAAATTTCTTAAGAAATTTTTGTAAAAAAAAAAAATTTTTTTTTTTTAATATTTTTCAACTGAACAGTTTTATGATAGTTTCAAGTAAAAAGGTAATAAAAAAAATGGCAGATTTTAAATATAAAAGGTCAATAATATTTAATTAAAAAAATTTTTGTACAAAGTTTTTAAAATTTTAATAAAAAAAAAATTTTTTTTTAAATTTTTAAAAACCTGCAGATAATAAGGCGGGCCTAAAAAGAAAAAAAAAAGTTTTTTTTAAATTTAGTAAAAAATATCATTAAAAATTAAAATAGTTTGGCATTTTACACCTCTTTAAACCCAATGGCTTAAAGGAGGAGAATTCTTTTCCACTTACCCAAGGAGAAAAAAAAAGAAATAAAAACAACAAGAACATTAGGAAAATAGAAAAAAAACAGATGGGGGGTAAATATAGATGTGAATACATGCATGTGTAAGTGACCAAGTATAGCAGAAGTAGCAAAAAGTCCTGTTTTCCCACGTGTTCATGAGACAAAAAAAAAAAAAGCAAAATTTACTTTTTTTAACCCTTAAACGGTCCAAAACTAAATACTTCACTGCGCGTAGTGCCCCAAACGTATGTAATTTTTTTCTTATCATTCATTCAACATTCCCCACAATAACCCCGAGTCACCTAACATGAGAGAATGGTTGTGCCCCCCACTGTGTTCCATTTTTAAAAAAATTTGGGGACCCTGGTACCATATGTTTTTTTTTCCTTTTAAAAAAAAAGATTTTTTTTTTCCTCAAAAAATTTTGGGGCCTACGAAAGGAGCGTAACATATATAAAAATACTTTGGGCTTTTGGGGTTTAATAGAGAGTTTATCAAAGTAGCACATCACAAAATAGGGCTCATCAGTTCTGAATGTTTAACACCCTTATAGCTTCCCATACAAACTTTACCAAAGTTTTATCAGTCACAGTAATAATACTGAATAATCTCAATTTTTAATTTTTTTTGTTAGTTTTAATACGCCTCAAATACTTGCACAATGAATTTTTTCAAAAGTACTACACTATTTAACCCTTTAGGTTTCAGATCCCCATCTAGAATTGCTCTCAGGCCAAGAATTTAATTTTTTTTTTTTAAAATGCTGGTCATCTCCCAAACCCGGGGATTCACACTAACACTGTCTTTGCAGGATGCAGATATGACAGTTCAGAGTCACTACAAACAGCAAATATCCCAAACCCCCTCCTTTAAAGGGCGGCATTGTATTTTTCCCACCCCCCGGGACTCATCGGTAACTGAGCACTCCAACAGCTCGTCAAGCCCCAAAAACCCATCCACCCATTCACTCCTATCTAACACACCACATAGGACTGCTGTAATCCAACCCCTTTTGCACAAAAAACCCTTTTTAAAAACCTTCCCTCCATCCTTTCCAGGATTTCCCCCTACCCCACCTCCCCCCACTACAGATTTATCACCCCCAAATCATCCTATTTTGTAAAAATTCCCTAAATGACCCAAACTACCTCAAAAACCCCCTCCTAAAGCCCTTTGATAATACTTTTAGAAACCCCCAAACCTTTTTCTAATTTCCACATACGAGTCTCTGCAAATTTTTAAAACCATACATTGCCCCAGACACAACATCTCCCACTGCCTCCACCCCCCCTTCCGCTGCAGTATTTAAAACCCATGATTCACCCCATATAAGAGTTTTTGGTATCACTAACTCTACATTCCTTTCTTTTGCCCCACATAACGTTCTTTGTCTCCACAATACCTCCTGCACCACTCCCCTCTTTTCTTCATCAATTCTAAAGTTTACCTCGTCCTTCAAAACCCCTCTGCGACAATCAACTCCCAAATATCTGAACACATTCATTTTCCATACTCCCTCTCTCCAATGTGATATCCAATATTTTTTTACCTAACTCATTTGATACCTCATCACCTTCCTTATCTATGTTCACTTTCAACATTTTTTTTTCAATTTTTTTTCATCCTTATGAAATTAAATAGGATCAACTGCGAAACACACCTAAAGAAATAATAACCCAACAAAAAGCGCAAAAGAATAATCACAAAAATCCCACCCTGGCAACCCCCCCCCCCCCATCTTCTAGACAAATTTACTCCCGTTCAGTACACCACACTTACACGGGGCAATCACATCTACGGGCCCTTTAAACTCCAAAAAACCTTGACCTAAAAGCTTTCTTGATATTTTTGTGACAAAACCCACAGGCATAACACCAAACACAAACACTCTACACATTCCCCATGTCCGACAAAACCTTAAAAAAATTAAATGTATGTAAAAGGGCCCCCTAAAATCGGAACACCCACCTGAAACTCTAACCAGACACATTCATCACCTTCAAAACCCTTTAAAAAACTCTATCCCCTTGAAAAACCCCATAAACTAACTACACGAATCCCACCTGGTTTCACACTTACACTCACCCTTTTGACCAAAAACAGAAATATTAATCTAAATTTTAAAATAAAATCCTTATACTCCAATACTGAACTAGACTGTGGCCAAAAAAAAAGCATTCACATTGCTAAACTCACAAACTAGATTTAGTCACTTGCCATAATCCCAATTTTACCTCATAATTTGTAATATTTTAAAAAAAAAGAATTAAACTAAGTTGCCCAATGCCTAGCCATGCTAGGCTTCAGGGGTACACCTGTAATCATTATTTAACTACATGTAAACCACACAACAACCAAATTCTAAAAATTCAACATTGTAACTTTATAGAGAATAAACTTTGAATTTAATTTGAATAATCTTTTGCCCAAAGTAATGAATACCAAATGCAAAATTTGAGGGAAAAATTACAAAATTATGCTTCCACAAAGTTACCGGCTCACAATATTTTTCACTCACAATTTCCCCCCATTTGATCCAATTTTAGGCCCCCTTTTATATACCTTTAAAGTTTCGAGAGTCTTACCCTACCCCGGGAACCCGCCATAGCCAGGCTCATCTGGTGCTTACCTGTCAACCCGGCGTTGCGCAGGAGGCCTGCTGCCCCCATACCATCTACCCTGGTTGATCTAGCACCTGGTGAAGATACTTGTCCAGTTTCCTTTTGAAGCAGTGTTTCGATATCTTCTGGTAAGAGTTAATACCTAGGGCCATAATGTTTATAAGTTTCCCTTATTGTCCCCACCACACTCCTAGCTTTTTAGACAGTGTGCAAATTGGGGCCCCCCCGCCTTCAAACTTTCCGGGTACAGGGGACCACGGATAACTAATTAACTGTTCCAGAAGCGTGTCAAACCCGAACCTGACAAAAACAAAATTTAAAATTTTTCCCCCCATAAAAAAAAAGGAAATCAATTAATCCGATTCAGACCCCCAAATGTAAAAAAAAAACGTTTTCTACAAGACATATATATTTACCTACAAGAAAACAATAAAACATGAAGAATAAAACAATAATAACCACATTTAGCTTTATTGAAGCATGGGGGTATGGAAGAGGGGAGGAAAGGGGAAAGGGGGGAAGGGGGGTTACAACTTTTTGGGAAAGGAAAAACCCACTTCATAAGTTTCGGTACCAAGCCCTTTATTTTGGGTTACTTCCCCCTTTGTTTTTAAATGCCACTAGGCCAGCTTAGAGTGATAGAACCATTTTTCTCAAAAATGTTTTCCCAGGGATCTGTTTCGGGCTATTTAGGAATTGTTTTTTGGAGACCAAGATATCCTTCAAAAAAACAAAATATCAGCTCTACGCTTATTTATCTAGTACAATTCATCTAATATGACAAATAAAAAAATTATAACAAGAAACATGACATATCCAGAAAGAAATAAAATACATCTTTATGTCACGATGTTGCTGTTTGTTGTTTTTGGTAATAAAGGGCCCACTGAACATAAGCCTACTAGGGGTGGTGGGGCAGCAGGGGTAGAGACTAAAATGGCGGTGTTGACAGTCACTTAAATCTCCATAATCTAAAAACCCCCAATAAAAACCATTGGAAAGTAACCCCTTTTAAATTCACAGCATTAAAAGCCAGCACTATCCAAAAAACACACTGAAAGTCTATCATTTTTAACACAACACGGGGTTTTCCTTGAGCAAACCTATGATGCCTCCTGGCACCCTAATCACTAAAGACACCTTCCCTGAAACATCTACTGAAACCGGGCTTAAGCAGGACACAAAAGATACTCCCCCACTACTGGGATACACAGCAATCCACAACGCAGACATATCAAGTTGGGGTGGATTGCAATCTATTACTCAACCCAAACAGTTCTTGTTTAGCCCCACTTGCTTTAGTGATAAATATGGGGATACATTTTTGCTAATTTTACGTAAAAAACCTTAACAATCAGTGCCATTTACCAATCCCCACACAAACATCCCATATTCAGTGAAAAATTAAAGGCACAATAACAAACAACAAATAAACAAACACCACCTTCTCTTAGCGGGAGCCCTTCAAATCAACCGGGCCTACCAGTGATCACCTGTAACTGATTTCGACAACAATAGAACAACACATTTCTCATACAACAATAACAAAACCCAACCAGGCTCACTGAGAAAAGTGCAACCATAACAACCACATTTTGACCAATATACTAGCCCCCCCTTAAATCGGGAAATAATCACAAACAGCATAAGACCACTACCATACCTTCCTCAAACAAAATTAGAAACCACCCCCTGGAATACAACAAAGTTTCATTTGGGCTCCTGACAAGGGCCCCAATAAGGAATTTCACAGCAGACCTAGGGGTTTTTTGACTGGGCCCCTGAATTCTCCAAGGGCCCAAGGTAAACGACGATTGGGCAGGCATTTTTCTTAATAATTACTTTGCTAACAACAAACATTGTCCCATAAAAATAAACAATCACAATAAACGCTCGGTTTGCCCATGACAACCAGCAGCATTTTGAAATCCATTTATAAAAACACCAATATGAAAAAATAAGACAGGGGTTTTAAAAACACAAAGATATTCAAACACTATTCATCAGTTCTCAACAAAGTAATAAAGAAAGCCAAACAATCAAAACTACTCCAGCAGATTCACGGGACACAAGAGGAGACGTAAAAAAGACCTGGAAAACACTTTCCCAGATTCTGGGACCCACAAACTGAAAAAAACAATAATATTGTCCTAACTAAACCTAGGGCAACATGGATTTAGAGCAGGTCGCTCCTGTCTGTCTCAGCTACGGGGTCACTACGACAAGGTCCTAGATGCACCAAAGACAAAAGAATGAAGATGTAATATACACCTACAATCCGACTTAACGACCTGCTCGACTTACGACCACTCGACTTACGACCGTGTTTTTTATGCCAAATTTCTGGGAAATAAACAACTATTTGTGTTGTACACAGTGTTTATTCCTAAACCTTACAGTACAAAATACAGTACTAACAGCATAAAAAGTAAAGTAAACATGAAATACCAAAATAAAACAAAAAATAAAGTCATTACAAAATGTTTTGTTGATATTCAGTAGTAAAGTTCGACTTACGACCATTTCGACTTACGACCGGTTTCTCAGAACCGAACTCGGTCGTAAGTAGGATGGTAGGTGTATACAGACTTTGCAAAAGCCTTCAACAAGTGTGACCATAGTGTAAAAAGCGCACAAATTGCGTGCTAAAGGAATAACAGGAAAAGTTGGTAGATGAATCTATAATTTCCTCACAAACAGAATACAAATAGTATAGTCAACAGAGCAAAGGGCTGAGGCGGCTACAGTGAAAAGCTCTGTTCCACAAGGCACAGCACTCATTCGCATCTTGTTTCTCATCCTCATATCTGACATAGACAAGGATGTCAGCCACAGCACTGTCTTCCTTTGCAGATTCTCCTTTCCAGATGACACCCGAATCTGCATGACACTGTTCTTTCATTGCAGACACTGCAAGGCTCCAGGCGGACATTAACCAAATCTTTCATGGGCTGCAGAAAACATGAAGTTCAATGATGAGAAATTTCAATTACTCCGATATGGTAAACATATGGAAATTAAAACTTCATCAAGTACAAAACAAATTCCCTTCCACAAAATAGAGTGAAAAACCAACGTCAAAGACCTGGGAGTGATCATGTCAGAGGATCTCACCTTCAAGGGCCATAACATTGTATCAATCGCATCTGCTAGAAAAATGACAGGATGGATAATGAGAACCTTCAAAACTAGGGATGCCAAGCTCATGATGACACTCATCCAGGTCGCTTGTTCTATCTAGGCTGGGAATATTGCTGCACACTAACAGCACCTTTCAAGGGAGGTGAAATTGCTGACCTAGAAAATGTAAAAGAGAACCTTCACGTGAGCATAAAAGGAGATAAAACAAACCTCAATTACTGGAAGCGCTTGAACTTCCTGAACCTGTACTCCCTGGAACGCAGGAGAGAGAGAAAACATGATTATATACACCTGGAAAAACCTAGAGGGACTAGAACCGAACATGCACACGAAAATCCCTCACAACGAAAGCAAAAGACTCGGAAAACGATGCAACATCCCCAATGAAAAACAGGAGTGTCACTAGCACGTTAAGAGACAATACAATAAGTGTCAGGGGCCTGAGACTGTTTCAACTGCCTCCCCCGCATACATAAGGGGGATTACCAATAAAAACCTGGCTGTCTTCAAGCAGGCACTGGACAAGCACCTTAAGTCGGTACCTGACCAGGCCGGGCGTGCTCTACTATT
>NC_069403.1:4673206-4718765 GCF_026875155.1 Cherax quadricarinatus | reverse complement strand
TCTTTTTTCTGCAACTTCAGCTCTGTATTGGGAAGTACTGATGGGAAAATTTTTTTGGGGGGGGGACTAAAACAATCAGAAAAATAATCTTGACATTTTCATAAGAAAATTTTTTTTTTTTTTCTAATATTTTGCGACACCAGGAGACACTTCAGGATTGGGCCTTTTGACAGTCAAAGGGTTAAGAAACAGAGAAGAGAAGCAACCCCAGAAAAGCAAATGGTACCTGAGGTGTTGATGGAAGGGGATTCCCCTTCCAAACTATAAACAATCCACTCTCTCTCCTCCTCCAGTCTCCCATACACTAAGAAGAATCTCCAATAAAGGTAAGTGTTATGCTGTTAATGTTTCATTCATCATTTCCCATTGTATTGTTTATGCACTACATGTATATTTCATGTTACAAATTTTTTTGTTTTAATACTTCTGGGTTTCAGGAACGGATTAATTGTATTTACATTATTTCTTATGGGGAAAATTGATTCGTAAATCGTAAATTTCATTTATAGTAACGGCTCCAGGAACAGATTAATTACGAAAAACGAGGGACCACTGTATTTGAAAATATGTAAAAAAAATGTAGATCTACTTTTGGAGCACTACACATGTGAACGTAGATCTGCTTGGACCGTTTATGGGTTAAACACATCCCAGAGGTATCCCAGTAATATCTGCTGTTTTCAACCCTAATACTGCAGCCTGGTTGTTTCACACAAACATCCATACCTCTATAATCTATCAGTTTAAAGTCCTAGACAAATCATTAATTACCCCCTCAATTGAATTGGCAAATGCAACCACTCCAGCCCCAGAGAGATGAACCCCATCAATTGCATACATATCATGTTTGCCATAGAATTTGTCCCAGTTATCAATGAATGGGATTGCAAGTTCCCTTGCAGTACCTGTCTAGCCAGCAACTTATACCAATTGCCCTAGACATCCATTTATTGCTCACTCCCTTTCTAGGCAAGATGCTACATATGATTAGGATTCTTCCCTTAGACCTGACTACTTCTATGGCTGACCTGTACTTATCCAGTAGCTCCTGTCTCCTGCCCTTCCCAATGTCTTTACCACCAGAAAAAGGGGACGGATAATGGGCTTGTTCCCATTACCTGACTTAATATTACCCCAACCTGCTGACTATGTCCCCAACACCAGATCCGGGGAAAGCACACCCTTTGTCTGCCCTTTTTCTGTCCCCTTTTTAAAAAAAGCCGGTCCTATTTCTTACCTGAAAATCTCCTCCCAATTAGAATATTCTTACTTTGATTAGCAGAGGATTTCAATGTTTCCCTTTTAAACCCCTTTAGGGTCCGTCCCGTAGATCAAGGCCCTTTACTTTTGGTTTTCCCAAACCGTAGATTCCCCAAAAATTCTAGCCCCATAAAATTTTAGTGCGAAAACGTCATGGGCCCTTTCATGTGAGAAAACGGGTTGCGTGGGGGTGTGGCATAAAAAAAAAATTTTAGGCGCCCGCCAGCATTGGGGGAACGCCGGCTCAGAAAACCCCTTGTTACCATGCCTTGTCGAAAAGTCGTTCACCCCCCGGGAAAAATCGGGACTTCCTTTCCTATTGATAGTTTGAACTGAGGGAAGTGGAAATGAAGCAAATTCTACGGTTTTTGATCATTTTAGGGGACGAAAAAAATTTGACCAGGATATGATAATAGTGCGAAAACCCTGACGATCTCAACCTTCTACCTTTGGTGTGGTACTCGTGATCACGGTCGGTTTTTCCCTCATCCCAAAAAGAAACTAATATTTTGCGTGGCCAGGCCTCTAAATTCCCAGAAATGATGTGATAGTGCGTGGACTGTAAATTTTTATTTGCGCTCGAGTTTAAATCGAGTAGGGGTTTGTGAGGAATATATTCCCCAGAAAAAGCGTGGTTGTTCGCCCGAAATCCCGTTTGGGGGTTAGTTTTCCCTTTATGCTTTCCCCAGGGGTGGAGTACTTTCCCGGGGCCCCCAAACACCGGGTTTTGGGTTTGTGATAGTGGGATGATGTGGCTACATTTGGGCGGGTTTGACCCCCAGGCTTCGCGGTTTGGGGTGTTAGTGGTGTTTGGTAGTGGAAACCGCCATGCGTGCTCCCGGGCCCTTGCTGGGACCCCGCTGCTGACTGTCGTTAAAGGGACAAACCCCGGGGGCCCCACCCAAACCAGCCCCACAACCACAAACCACTCGCAAACCAGCCTATGATTTTCCAGTACCCCCCGGGCAAAACCGTATGTGGGTTTTGCAGCAAAATCCCAATTTCCCCCCAAAGCCTCCCCACTTTGTTGATTTCAAAAGGGGAATTCAACCTATTTGCCCCCTTTGGAAACCCGGGCCCAAATAAACCTGGAATTCTTTGAATTATTTTTTGACCACCCATTGAGGGAAAATTAATTGTCAAGGAAAGAAATTTAATATTTTGAGTACACCAGGGGCCAAATACGATTTTATCCCACAGTCAAGACACACAGGGGGAAAGAGAGGGAATGTTCCCGAAAATGATTTGTTTTTTGAAACCCATTAATGTTAGGTCTAATGTCTAAAAGCATAATAAAAAAGATACTGGCCCACAGATGGCTAATTTTCCCCCGGTTTCGGGTGAAATCATTAAAAGGAAAACAGGTTTACCCTACTCTTACGTATGTTGCATTTCTCTGAAAAAACCGGGCCCTGACAGAAGGGAAGGTTTTAAAAGATTAGAAAGGGTTTTCATGTTTTCTAAAAGCAAAAGGGTTCAGCTTTATTTTTATCCTTTCAAAATCTTGAAAAATTTGACAAAGTCTTTGTTTTGTTAAAAGGTTGAACTGTCATTCAAGCGTATATCCCAAAGAAAAAGGGGAAAATTGTTTGGAAAAAAAAACTTTTTTGCCACTCGTGATTGTGACATTGGCCTGGTTTTGGAAATATTGTTGATACAGGGGTTTAGAAAAAACTTTCCCAAAGGTTCCCAAAGATGTTACTGGGTATCTAAGGTAAAGTAGGAGAAACTGATGGCCCCTTATCTTGGTAAGGGGCATAATTTTTAAAACCGATAACGGGTTTACACAAGCCCATTACTCAGTATTTCATGCGAGTGAAAAAAGACAAATGGTGTGGCACAGTGATTTTCTAATCGAAAACATATCCCAGGCTCAAGCAGGTGCTGGGGGTGTTGCGTGCAGGTTTTTTTACTCCCAATGAATCATGGCATTCGGGGGGCATGACAAACGAGATGTCACTTTGTTGACAAATTACCGTAATGAAATGCAAGCGTGGCAAAGTTGATCGAGTGAAAAATGAAGTTTCAAAAAAACCGGACGTGATTGATTTTACCCCAAAACATCCCTTTGGTTGAAAAATGTGACATGCAGATTGGTTTTGTTGACTGTTTTTCGTAAAAAATTACAGTGGTAATGAAACTTTTTTTCCCTTCATGGACATTTCAATGCTCAATGCATTTTTAATATTTCCCAAATAAAGACGGGCAACAGACCCCCCTTAGGTGAATTTTTTTTTGTCTGTTGTCAGCAACTCTATGAAGTACCCCGGTAACCCAAAACCGCTATACAACACGGTCCCGAATTCCCCAGGATATACCCAAACGTTTGGGAGGGGGGTGATCATTTTTATAAACAAAATTTCCCTTAACTCAGAAGAAATTTGGCCCGAAGGGATGCATCGTCTGTGCCAAACAAAACGACGGCAACAAAAACGCAAAAACACTCGGTTTTGTGTGGGGGGAAAGTAAGGTGCCTTGTGCATGGGGCCTTGTTTAAGGAGTTCCACAAGCTCCCGCAGTTCTAAAAACCCTGTCCAGTGATTGTAAATTTTTGTTAATATATGATAGAAAAATTAGTATTATACAAGATTTGTGCAGTTTATTGTAATAATCAACAGTGGTAAAAATTTAAAATGATAAAAACTTTTTGTGCGGTTTTTGTGTTCAATACAGGAGTTTATTAATATATTTCATTATATTTCAGTTTTTGGTTCTCAGGCCCCCAAATGTTAGTAAAGGAAAAGAAAAAAATTTTGGAAAGAAAAAAAAAAACAACAAAAACCGCAAAATAAAGGTTTTTGCGTGTAAGTGGAATTCGGTTTTGGGGGGGGGGGGCCCCCCACATCATTTTCGACAAAATTTTGGCACTGTTTTTTTCGGTAAGGGACTGATCAGAATTCTTTTTTTGTCTTATTACCTTCACAAAAATATGCTCTTTAATTCTGTAAGAAAAAATAATTTTTTTTTTTTTTCAAAATTTCTTGGACACTGGAGCACCACTTCAGATTTTGACCTTGGACCCTGAAGGGGTTAACCTCACTAACCACTGAAGTACACTGGTCCTGGAGAACAGAAAATCAATTTCCTACCTTCACATCTTCTCCATTAACCCTTTCAGGGTTTCCGACGTATTAGTACGACTTACGCACCAGGGTTACTGACGTACTAGTATGCCTAAATTCTAGCACCTTCAAATCTAGTAAGAAAAAGCTGGTAGGCCTACATATGAAAGAATGGGTCTATGTGATCAGTGTGCACAGTATATAAAAAATCCTGCAGCACACAGTGCGCAATGAGAAAAAAAACTTTCACCATGTTTTTGGTTTAAAACAGCGACTTTGCACTGTATTTTCGTATGGTATTTATGGTTGTATTCTAGTTTTCCTGGTCTCATTTTATAGAATGGAAGACATATTACAGAAATTGAGACGATTTTGATTGGTTTCACAATGAAAAGTACCTTGAAATTGAGCTCAAAGTAGCAGAAATGTTCGATTTCTGCTAAAGTTCAAGAGGAAACAAATCATGCCAAGCATCCAATATACGTCAACTAGTGAGTAGTATTCTTTCACAAGTGTGCTGATATTATTTATACCATTTCTACACTAATGCAGTAGTCTGCATACCAATAAATCTTCTATTTTTTGTGAGAATAAAAATTCAAAGTGGAAAGCAAAAGAAATGTAAGAGGGGCGAGGGGACATGACTAATGAACAGAGGAAATGTTATTTTAGTGCCAGAAATGTCTGTCTTGTTTATTTTGGACCCTATTTGGAATGTGAAATGTGTGTGAAATTGGCAAAATTGCTAATTTCTGACCACTTTATTGGATAGTTGAAATCAGTAAATGGGTGGTTTCTTGTACTCTTTTTTTTTTTATTATCACACTGGCCGATTCCCACCAAGGCAGGGTGGCCCGAAAAAGAAAAACTTTCACCATCATTCACTCCATCACTGTCTTGCCAGAAGGGTGCTTTACACTACAGTTTTTAAACTGCAACATTAACACCCCTCCTTCAGAGTGCAGGCACTGTACTTCCCATCTCCAGGACTCAAGTCCGGCCTGCCGGTTTCCCTGAATCCCTTCATAAATGTTACTTTGCTCACACTCCAACAGCACGTCAAGTATTAAAAACCATTTGTCTCCATTCACTCCTATCAAACACGCTCACGCATGCCTGCTGGAAGTCCAAGCCCCTCGCACACAAAACCTCCTTTACCCCCTCCCTCCAACCCTTCCTAGGCCGACCCCTACCCCGCCTTCCTTCCACTACAGACTGATACACTCTTGAAGTCATTCTGTTTTGCTCCATTCTCTCTACATGTCCGAACCACCTCAACAACCCTTCCTCAGCCCTCTGGACAACAGTTTTGGTAATCCCGCACCTCCTCCTAACTTCCAAACTACGAATTCTCTGCATTATATTCACACCACACATTGCCCTCAGACATGACATCTCCACTGCCTCCAGCCTTCTCCTCGCTGCAACATTCATCACCCACGCTTCACACCCATATAAGAGCGTTGGTAAAACTATACTCTCATACATTCCCCTCTTTGCCTCCAAGACAAAGTTCTTCGTCTCACAGACTCCTAAGTGCACCACTCACTCTTTTTCCCTCATCAATTCTATGATTCACCTCATCTTTCATAGACCCATCCGCTGACACGTCCACTCCCAAATATCTGAATACGTTCACCTCCTCCATACTCTCTCCCTCCAATCTGATATTCAATCTTTCATCACCTAATCTTTTTGTTATCCTCATAACCTTACTCTTTCCTGTATTCACCTTTAATTTTCTTCTTTTGCACACCCTACCAAATTCATCCACCAATCTCTGCAGCTTCTCTTCAGAATCACCCAAGAGCACAGTGTCATCAGCAAAGAGCAGCTGTGACAACTCCCACTTTTGGGGTGATTCTTTATCTTTTAACTCCACACCTCTTGCCAAGACCCTCGCATTTACTTCTCTTACAACCCCATCTATAAATATATTAAACAACCACGGTGAATCACACATCCTTGTCTAAGGACTACTTTTACTGGAAAAAATTTCCCTCTTTCCTACATACTCTAACTTGAGCCTCACTGTCCTCGTTAAAAACTCTTCACTGCTTTCAGTAACCTACCTCCTACACCATACACTTGCAACATCCCGCCACATTGCCCCCCTATCCCCCTGTCATACGCCTTTTCCAAATCCAAAATGCCACAAAGACCTCTTTAGCCTTATCTAAATACTGTTCACTTATATGTTTCACTGTAAACACCCGGTCCACACACCCCCTACCTTTCCTAAACCTCCTTGTTCATCTGCTATCCTATTCTCCGTCTTACTCTTAATTCTTTCAATTATAACTCTACCATACACTTTACCAGTACACTCAACAGACTTATCCCCCTATAATTTTTGCACTCTCTTTTATCCCCTTTGCCTTTATACAAAGGAACTATGCATGCTCTCTGCCAATCCCTAGGTACCTTACCCTCTTCCATACATTTATTAAATAATTGCACCAACCACTCCAAACTATATCCCCACCTGCTTTTAACATTTCTATCTTTATCCCATCAATCCCGGCTGCCTTACCCCCTTTCATTTTACCTACTGCCTCACGAACTTCCCCCACACTCACAACATGGCTCTTCCTCACTCCTACAAGATGTTATTCCTCCTTGCCCTATACACGAAATCACAGCTTCCCTATCTTCATCAACATTTAACAATTCCTCAAAATATTCCCTCCATCTTCCCAATACCTCTAACTCTCCATTTAATAACTCTCCTCTCCTATTTTTAACTGACAAATCCATTTGTTCTCTAGGCTTTCTTAACTTGTTAATCTCACTCCAAAACTTTTTCTTATTTTCAACAAAATTTGTTGATAACAACTCACCCACTCTCTCATTTGCTCTCTTTTACATTGCTTCACCACTCTCTTAACCTCTCTCTTTTTCTCCATATACTCTTCCCTCCTTGCATCACTTCTACTTTGTAAAAACTTCTCATATGCTAACTTTTTCTCCCTTACTACTCTCTTTACATCATCATTCCACCAATCGCTCCTCTTCCCTCCTGCACCCACTTTCCTGTAACCACAAACTTCTGCTGAACACTCTAACACTACATTTTTAAACCTACCCCATACCTCTTCGACCCCATTGCCTATGCTAGCGAAATACATAGTTATGATTTTTGTTGACTAGTACACGGCAATTGGCCGAAAATAGGGCCCAAAGTGGGCGAAATCTCCAATGTGTAAACATCGTCGAGACCACTAACTTCGCGAGAACATAATTCCATAAGTTTTCCATCAAATTTCATACTTTTGGTGTCATTATGATCAGGAAAAGATTCTCTGTCTTTTCATGAAAATAATTTTTGATCCTCGGAACAAATTTAAGAGAGGACCTCTTGACCCTGTAAGGGTTAACCTTCCTTATCTTCCTTCTTACTGAGCTGTGAACCACTTGCCACTTAAAGAAGCTGCCACTCTCACAGCTGGTGACCATTTCCTCTTTACCAGCTCCATCCATCTCTCACTCACTCCCAGACCCATATAGGTGAAGCTTCAGCCTCCTATTTTCCTCCTGAAGAGGTAGAACCTCCTCCTTCAAGACTTTAACCTGAGATTCAAAAACACTACAAGCCATGGTGCTTGGTAACACCCCAAATGAAGAAAGCTTGGCAGAGGTGCAGAGTTATGACAGTTTAGACGTCACTCTAAACAGTAAATATCACAAACCCCTCCTTATGAGTGCAGGCACTGTACTTCCCACTTCGAGGACTCAAGCCTGGCCATCCAGTTTCCCTGAATCCTTTCACAAAATATTACCCTGCTCACACTCCAATAGCCATTTCACTTTTTTTTGTTTTTGTTTTTTAACACGTTGGCCATTTCCCACCAAGGCAGGATGACCCAAAAAGAAAGAAAAAAACTTTCATCATCATTCAACACTTTCACCATTGCTCATACACAATCACTGTCTTTGCAGAGGCGCTCAGACAGGGTAGTTTAGATGCCCCTCCAAACATTCAGTGACGAATGACAAAGCTAATACATAGCATTAGAAATCTTCCGTACGAAGAAAGATTGAAGTCCCTTTGAGGGGAGACATGATCGAAGTGTATAAGTGGAAGATGAGTATTAACAAAGGGGATATATATAGGGTCTTGAGGATATCTCTCCAAGAGAGAACCCACAATAATGGAGTCAAATTAGACAAGTTTAGTGGGATGGATTGTGAAGAACTTGCCTAGTATAGGCCAACAGGCTTACTGCAGTATTCCTCCTTTCTTATGTTCTTATATCCCAAACCCCTCCCTTAAAGTGCAGGCATTGTACTTCCCATTTCCAGGACTCACTCACTATGGCTACCCGGTTTCCCTGAATCCCTTCACAAAATATTAAAATACACACACTCCAACAGCTTGTCAGGTCCCAAAAACTATTCGTCTCCATTCACCCCTATCTAATGCTCATGCATGCTTGGTCGAAGTCCAAGCCCCTTGCCCACAAAACCTCCTTTACCCCCTCCCTCCAATCTTTTTGAGGACAACCCCTACCCTACCTTCCTTCCCATACAGATTTATATGCTCTCCAAGTCATTCTGCTTTGTTCCATTATCTCTAAATGACCAAACCACATCAACAATTCCTCTTCAGCCCTCTGACTGATACTTGTAGTAACTCCACACACCTCCTAATTTCCACACTATGAATTCTCTGCATAATATTTACACCACATATTGCCCTTAGACACAACATCTCCACTGCCTCCAGCCGCATCCTTGCTGCAGTATTTACAACCCATGCTTCACACTCATATAAGTGTTGGTACCACTATTCTCTCATACATTCCGTTCTTTGCCTCCATGAATAACATTTTTTGTCTCCACAGATATCTCAATGCACCACTCACCTTTCTTCCTTCATCAATTCTATGGTTAACTTCATCCTTCATAAACCCATCCACTGATAAGTCAACTCCCAAATATCTGAAAACATTCACATCGTCCATACTCCCTCCCTACAATGTGATATTCAATTTTTCTTTATCTAAATCATTTGATACCTTCATCACCTTACTCTTATCTAAGGTCACTTTCAACTTTCTACCTTTTCACACCCTCCCAAACTCGTGCACTAACCTTTGCAACTTTTCTCTAGAATCTCCCAAAAGCACAGTATCATCAGAAAAAAGTAACTGTGTCAATTCCCATTTTGTATTTGATTCCTCATAATTTAATTCTACCCCTCTCCCCAACACCTTAGCATTTATTTCTTTTATAACCCCATCTATAAATATGTTAAACAACCATGGTGACATTACACATCCCTGTCTAAGAACTACTTTTACTGGAAAGTAATCCCCCTCTTTCCAACACACCCTAACCTGAGCCTCACTATCCTTATAAAAATTCTTTACAGCATTTAGTAACTTACTACTTTTTCCATACACTTGCAACATCTGCCACATTGCTTCCCTATTCATGCTATCATATGCCATTTCTAAATCCATAAATGCAAAGAAAACTTCCCTACCTTTATCTAAATACTATTCACGTATATGCTTCAATGTAAACATTTGATCTACACATCCCCTACCCATTCTAAAGCCTCCTTGTTCATCTGCAATCCTACTCTCTGTCTTACCTCTAATTCTTTCAATAATAACCCTACCATACACTTTACCTGGTATACTCAGTAAACTTCTCCCCCTACAATTTTTGCAATCTCTTTTGTCCCCCTTCCCTTTACATACATGAACTATACACACTCTCTGCCAATCCCTAGGTACTTTTCCCTCTTTCATACATTTATTAAACAAAAATACCAACCACTCCAACACTATACCCTCCCATGCTTTTAATATTTCTGTCATAATCCCATCAGTTCCAGCTGATTTACCCCCCCTTTCATTCTACATAATGCCTCATGCATCTCCTCCACACTCACATCCTGCTCTTCTTCACTCCTAAAAGATATGATCTTGATGAGGGAATTACTAGTGATATGAGCAAATTCGCCGATGACACAAAGATAGGTAGGATAATTGATTCAAACGTAGATGTTAGGGAACTTCAGGAGGATTTAAACAAACTCTATTCTTGGTCAGAAAATGGCAGATGCAGTTCAATGTAGATAATCAAGGTTCTGAAGCTTGGGAGTGCCCATAACCCTAGTACTTATAAATTAAATGATGTAGAACTTAGCCATACAGATTGCGAAAAGGACTTGGGGGTTATGGTGAGCACAACCTTAAACCAAGACAGCAATGCCTAAGCGTACGTAATAAGGCAAATAGATTACTGGGATTTATATCAAGAAGTGTAAGCAAAAAGAAGTCCCGGGTCATACTCAGCTTTATACCTCATTCATAAGTAGCCTCACTTGTTATGCAGCTCAGTTCTGGTCTCGTATATACAAAATGGGACATAAATTCTGTTAGAAAACATTCGGAGGAGACTAACCCCTTTTTCCATACACACCCACTGAAGATCTTCCTTTAAAAAATTTTTTTAAAATTTTAACTTACATTCCTTTTACACGAACATCTGACAGCTTCTCTATTATGTGATATGCCATTTCTAAATAAATGGGAATAAAAGGTCCCCTAGCTTATCTAAATAGATTACCCCGTAATATCTTCAAATTAGATAACATTTAGATCTTTAAAACCTACCCTTGTAAAGTCCTTGGGTTTTGAAATTTGGTTATTGATGAAATAAACAGCCTACCTACTTTAGGTTACTCAGGTAGGACTTTGCCTAAAATTTTCAATCTCTTTGTCACCTTCTTTAAATACATGAACTGAAGACTCTGGAAATTTAGGTACTTTTCTCTTTCAGACATTTATTGGTACCATCAAAAATCATGGGTTTTAAATTTGTATTTTAGTTTGGCTGATTTACACGCCCTTTTCCTACATATGGCCAGCAGCCCCCTGCACACTAATCCTCCTTCTTCACATCCTTATGTTACCTCCCTGGCCAGTGCATGAAATTACCGCCTTTCTTCATCAACATTGAAAAGTTCCTCAAAATATTCCTGCCATCTACCCAATACCTCCAGTTCCCCATCTACTAACTCCTCTACTCTGTTTTTAACTAACAAATCCATTCATTCCCTCGGCTTTTTTAACCTGTTTATCTCACACCAAAAGTTTTCCTTATTCTCAGCAAAATTTCTTGACAGTGCCTCTCCCACTCTATCATTTGCTCACTTCTTGCACTGTCTCTCACCACTCTCTTCACCTTTCTTTTACTCTCCATATACTGTGCCCTTCTTATATCACTTCTGCTTTTTAAAAAACTCTCGTACATTACCTTTTTCTCTTTTATCATACCCTTTACCTCATCATTCCACCAATCACTCCTCTTTCCTCCTGCATCCACCCTCCCAGATTTTTTAATACTACACACACTGAGTGTTAAGACTCATTCTATACTGACCAGGCATCTCAGGCCAATCGTGCCAAATTTGGAGGCAGGAAAAATAAAACGTAGATCTACGTTTGGAGAGCTAGCGGTACAAATGTAGATCTAAATTTGGACAGTTTAAGGGTTAAGTAACTTACTGCAAACATCTCACACATATCAAGGCCATCATCGTCCTTCTCTACACAATAATTATGAATCTGAAGATAGGGATGCCAGTCAACATTTGGCAGACTTTTTGGATAAGGTGGAAACTGCATTCGTATATGCCAGTCTCCCATTTTCCCTCGACGAGCATTCCTTAGCTGCCTGTTGGAGTAAAAGGAAGTTACAGAAAAACTCTCAGAACTCGTCAAAGGTATGTATAGCACAGTAGAACCCCTATATCCACAGATTCAATATCCACAATTTCAGTTATCCATGGTTTAATCTGACCCAAAATAACCCTTTATTTTGCTTAATAATGGCCCCAGAGTGCAAAAGTAGTGATACTAGCAGTTCTTCAAAGCCTAAGTTATGAAATGCTAGCAATCAGTAAAAAAGTGCTAATTCTAGAATTATTTTGCTTAGTTTATCAATTAACCCTTAAACTGTCCAAACAGATCTACATTCACATGTGTAGTGCTCCAAAAGTAGATCTACTTTTTTTTACATATTTTCAAATATATAACAAAAAAAAAAGTAGATCAAAGTTTTTTTACACGTTTTCAAATGTAAAAAAAGAAAAAGAAGCTCTATGTTTTTTTTACATACTTTCAAATGCTGAAAAAACGTAGATCTACGTTTGGACAGTTTAAGGGTTAAACTTTATCATGGGTATATATGTAAACAAAAAATGACACATATATAGGGTTTACTACTATCGACAGTTTCAGGTATCCACAGTGGAGCTTGAAACATATCCCCAGTGGATGCAAGGGGACTACTGTACTATATTTATCGAAAGAAAAATTATATTTATCATACAGTATGACACAGTACACACATTAATCAAGAACAGCATACACCAGTATGATTTTCAAAAAATCCTTCAGTGAGTTTGAAGCAACATTTAACCCTTTGACTGTCGCATCCCCCAATCCTGAGGTGTCTCCTGGTGTCAAAAAATTAAGAAAAAAAAAAAAAAAAAAAAATTTCTTATGAAATGATAGAGAATCTTTTCCCGATTGTAATGACACCAAAAAAAATGAAATTTGATGGAAAACTGACGGAATTATGCTCTCGCGAAGTTAGCAACCTCGGCGATATTTACAAATCGGTGATTTCGCCCACTTTGAGCCCTTTTTTCGGCTAATTCCATTGTTCCAGTCGACCAAACTCATAGCTATTTCTTTAGAACTTAATTTTTTCTATCAATTGAGTACAAGAAACTGCCCATTTACCGATTTCAACTACCCAATAATGTGGTCAGAAATTTGCAATTTGGCCAATTTCACAAAAATTAAAAAAATATGACAATTTCAAAATAAGGTCCAGAATGAACAATGCAGACATTTCTGGTTCTAAAATAACATTTTCTTTGTTCATCAGTCATGTCTCCAGGCCCCTCTGATATTACTCTTGCTTTCTATTTTGAATTTTTTTTCAAACAAAAAATAGAAGACTTACTATTATGCAGACTACTGCAATACTGTAATAATTGTATAAATAACATAAAACCAATTCATGACTGCATATTAGAATGGCTAGTTGGACATTTATTGGACAATGACATCATTTGTTTACTTTTGAACATTGGCAAAAATCAAACATTTCCCCTACTTTGAGCTCCATTTCCAGGTTCTTTTTATAGTAAAATCAATCAAAATCACATCTATTTCTATAATATGTTTTCCATTCTATTAAATGAGACCAAGAAAATGAGAATACAACCATAAATACTATACGAAAATAGACCACAAATTCGTCATTTTAATTAAAAAAATGGTCGGAGTTTTTTTTTTTCTCATTATGCACTGCGTGCTCCAGGATTTTTTTTATATGGTGCACACTGACCACACAGACCCATTCTCTCACATGTGGGCCTACCAGCTTTCTCCTGCTTGATTTGAAGCCGCTAGAATTTATGAGTATATATACGTCAAACACGGTACATCGTAAGACGTATATATACGGCTGTGACAGTCAAAGGGTTAACAATGCCAGTGTCATCATTATTAATAGTAGGTGATTTTGTTCTGCATTCAAAAACTTCCCAAGTACCCAAGTTAATCTTTACATAATGGAGCACTGAGAAGTCAGATTCTTATGGATAACATTCTGTGAGGATTTTATCACAAAAGAAGGTATTCATCTCATTCCACTCCACTCCCCTTGCATGCACACACACACACACACACAAGAAGATATAAAGACAGCTTTCCAACAATAACACATATTGTACTTAATTTTTTATATGCTAAATAAGAAGGAAGAGGATGACAAACTAAAGACAATAAATTCATACACACTGGAAATCTTAGTTGATAAATTAATACAAGCACTGCATAGGCACGTCCATATTCAATGGACGGAATATACTTACATTTTCTTATATAAATACTCCAGGTAAGTAGCAGGCATAGACTGGTGGAACTCAGCAACATACTTTGTGTCATAGACTCCAGCAGGAAACATGTCAGAAAGATCAGCAGCAAATGTTTCAATCTTCTTGGGAAGATCAGCATAGAATGACTGGTATAGAAATGCTAAGTCAATCAATCCATTGTGCATTACTATTGGCTTTTTATGTTGCAAAAGTGAGGAAAATAGGTTTCGAACATTTGGTGCTTCGTCTATCTGCAAATACAGAAAAAAAAAAGGCTTTAGTAAAAAACATTACATTAACAATAAATGATAAAAATAACTTTCTGGAAAAAAAAATGCTATGTTTAACACTGTATAAAAGTAACAGTACAATGTACTACATAGATATTACTCACATACAAACACAAATACAAATTTTCTATTTTTTATGCGGTACAAAAATAATGCAGTATGCATGTAATGCAAAGATTGCTAGGCATAAAAGAAAGTCACTAGTGTGTGATGCATTTCAGGTAAACTAATCCTAATGCTTAAGAACTAGACATAGACCATTATGAAAGACTTCTTATGCAGTTAACTACAATCATATGTACAATATGTACAATATCACATGTGCAACAAGAAAAATAGCTAATGAACAAATGGTACAATTTTAAAAGTAAGACTATTACAGCCTCTCCTCACTTAACCCTTTCAGGGTCCAGAGGCCAAATGTCAAAGTGTGAGCTACGGTCCAAGAATTTATCCCTTTGACTGTTTTGGTTGTATATATACGTCTTATGAGCCAATGTGTTTGACGTATTAATACGCCAAAATTCTAGCGACTTCAAATCAAGCAGGAGAAAGCTGGTAGACCCACATGTGAGAGAATGGGTCTCCATGGGCAGTGTGCACCATATAAAAAAAATCGGGGAGCCAGTGGTGCATTGTGGGAATGCCATTTCAGTAGCCCTTGTTCATCATGCCTAGAGGTAAGAAATAAGTGATTCCCTGGCAAATCTGGGACTCTTCTCTTCCCAAATGATGCTCTAACACAGATGGAAGTGTCAGTGAAGATCAATTTCATGGTTTTCAGGAGTTTGTGACCAAAAGCAATGCCCAGGATACCAGAAGAATGAAGGAGAATGAAGAATGAAGGAAAATGAGAAAATGAGAGAGAGAATGAGGGAGAGAATGAGGGAGAGAATGAGAGACAAGAAGGACAAAGAAAGATATTTTTTTTATCGGTTATGTCTATAGTTAAGGCTTGTTAATTAATTTTTTGGGCTTGACTTTTCTCTGAAAAGTGGAGGAAGTTTTTGAAAACCCCTATGATAGACAAAATAACATAAATATCAAAAATTAAAAATGTGAAATAAGGGTGCTTAATTGATGAATTGAAAATGGAACAAAGAAAGAAGCAGACAATGCACATTGGAGATTTTATTTGTAGATGGTTTCACCAACCAGAGGCTTTTTAAATAAAATCGTGGCCCCCCCGGTTAAGTTTTAATCCGTGCAAGAGGGGAAATTTGTTAGCAAAATAACTTTGTAATAAATTTTTTCCCCATAAGAAAATAAGGAAAAAAATTAATCCGTGAAGACCCCAAAAGTATAAAAAAAAAAAATTTTTTACCACAGAAATTTTAATTTTTAATCACACAAATGAAAAAATGACCAAATTCATGCCCTTATTTTATTGAAGATCGGTGAGATTGAGGGGAGGGAGGGGGGGAGAGAGAGTGTTATGTTTAAAGGGGAACCCCCTTTCCCTTTGGGGACTTAGGTACAACCTTTTTTCGGGGGTTATTTCCCTTTTTCTTTAATGCCACTAGGCCAGCTTCGAGTCCTGGCTTTTTTTCCACAAGATATCGTCCATAGTGGCCTTTTCCCTCTCTTTTCCTTTTTAGATTTGCCTAAAGTTTTTTTCACAACATTGTCGTGTAATAATCACCACAGGTTTGCAATAGCTGTGTGAGGGTGATTTTAAAATCCAGAAGGTTTTTCCTTCAAGCCACTTTGCACAGTTTCCCCTTTATCTTTTAGTAGGAAAACCTTTCAATTTCTCTCTCCCCTCCTCGAACAGTTTCCCGGGGTCTGGCCTCTTGCTCTTGAATTTGATCTTCGCTCATCATGGTTAGTTTTTCATTGTCCTCCCCCCACCAATTTTCCAAAATCCTACCCATAACCTCCAACCCCAAGGACTTTCCCAATCCCCACAATGGATCCTCACTGGCAAGGATTCTCAGGTTTAGCCTAAAAATCCTTCAAAATCCCTTTTGTTACACATTTGGCCACAGTTTCTTCAAGCAGAGTTAAGGCTTCTTGTCACTCCCTCCCAACCCTTACCTAAAGGTTTCCCAAATTGAGGATATTAAATGCTCTCCAAAACTCTCTTAGAGTAGTTGAGTTTTGAGGTCATACAAAGCACCTTTAAAAACGAGCTTTGTGTACATTTTTTGAGTTGAATAACTGCTGGTCCAGGGGCTGCGGAGAGGAGGGTATTGGGAGGCAAAAACTTACCTTAATGAAGCTCATGCCCCCATAAAGTCGCTCGCCACGTTGTAGGATGCCCAGGGGCATTGTCTAACCCCAGGAGGATTTAAAGTTCTAATTTCTTTTCAGTTAGGTAATTTTTTCACATTGGGGGGGAAATGCATGTGTAACCCCGTTATAAAAAAAAATCCTAGTGACCCCTGCCTTACTGTTTGGCCCCCCACAGCACACACAAAAATTTTCCTTGAGGACTTCTTTTGCCCGAAAGCTCTGGGAGTTTCAGATGTACATAATAAAGGCTTAACTTTGCAATCACATACATTGGCACACATCAACAAAGTAAACCTGTCTTTTTATAGGCTTTGTCCCGGGAGTGCCTTTTCTCCTGAGTAATGTAGGTCCTGCTTGGCATTTTTCTTCAGAACAGGCCCGTTTTTCCAAATTAAAAAACTTGTTCAGGGTTTTAGTCCTTCACGTCTATGTACCCTTGAAAATTTTGCACATTTTTTTCAGCCGCTTTGTGGTCCGAACTGGCGCCTCACCATGCCCTTATCACACTATGGATGCCACTCGCTTCTTAAATTTCAAACCAACCTTTTTCTGGCCCCTTTAAAAACACTCACATCATTACTAGTTGCAGGCATTTTTTTAATTAAATCCTCACGCAACTTCCAGCTTTTTACATAGACGCTTGAGAGACCTTCTCCCGCTAGCTGTTTTTTTTTTATCCCCACCAAATAAGAGTCCTAACATCTTCCATCACTTCGATCTTTGTTTCGAAAACACAGTTAAACCTTTGGCAAAAACACTTCCTTGATTGTCTTTTGTGCCCAAATAGTAGCGTGGTTTTATTTGGGGGGTTTTTTGTACAACTTGACTAGGTCGGCGATACGCACTCACTTTCATACTTTTCAAAGATTTTTTCTTCATTTCAAAGGGGGAATTTTTCACCCCTTATTGGTGTACGGTTGGCACTAGAAGCTTTCTTGGGGCCCATGGGGCATTATTTTTCCCGAAAAGCACCCAAAACACTGTAATAATACGAAATATTTCCCGGGGTATGTTGGATGTTACCGCGGAGGTGGCTGGTAAACAAAGGACGGGGGGCACATTTTAGGGGGCTAGGGCGCACATTGGAGCGTCTCGGACAAAAAAGTTGAGCGGGTTTTTTTTTTTGGTATCGCGGCAAAATTTTTTCGATTAAAGAAGCGGTATGCGAAATAAACGCTATGTGATGCCATCGTTATGCGGGGGTCCACTGTATAAGGACATTAACTGAACAAAGAAATACATTCAAAGAAGTAAAAAAGAGGTAAAAGAGTCCCTCAGCCCCGGGAGGTGATTAACACCCCTGTTGAAGACATGTGATAAGACCCGGTTTTTTGAAGACAGGTGACAAATATCGGGTCTGAACAGGTACAAACAGTTGTTTGAAGACAATGGTGTTTTATCACATTTCCAGGCTGAGTGACTGTTACCCGATTTTTTTTGCATTTTAAAATCATGGATGGGAAAGTCTCAAATAAAGAACCCAGATGTTTCATACATGTCTAATTCAACTTATGGTCAGTAGTGTATACCACTGATATTCATAAACTTTTAGTACTTGTCAGTACTGTATACCACTGATATTCACAACTTTTCCCAGTGACACGTTCACAATGGGGTCGGAAGCTAGCATCTGACCCCATTGTTTTGACAGGCGGTAGGGGGAGTGAGTAATGATACAATATGTCATTCTGACAGCTGCTAGACCCTGACTCAGCACATTTAGAAGTCCACCCACTCACACACAACACAAGCTTGCTGAAGATAATAGCATGAAGAAAGAAAGAATGAAGACAGGAAGGAATGATGACACATTTAACTAGTATAACTACCTAACACAACTGTCTGCTACTACTATGAAGAAAACTACTCAGATGAGTTGTCCTGTCTATGCACATAAAAAAAAAAGCCCACAAAAATGTAGACACTCGTTTTATGTGTGAGGAGTGTAAAACACCATTGTGTATGACACCATGTTTCAAAGAGTTCCACAAGCTGCAGAACTTCTAGGAACATGTCCAGTGACTACATTTGAATATACAGTGGAACCTCTACTTGCGAGTTTAATCCGTTCCATGATCTTGCTCGCAACTGGTTTTGCTCGTTTGCGGAATCAATTTTCCTCATTTAAATTAATTGAAATGCAATTAATCCGTTCCAGTGGAATTCTGTACTTCAATAATTTCGCTAATATCAACTCTATGGCTTATTTATCTATCTCACTTCATCTAATATGACATAATAAACAATATAAATAACACAGAAACCTGATATATACTCTAAAATGAATAAAATATGTCATTCATGTAGTGGTATGGGCGGTGTCGGCGGTGGATGAGAGTTTGTCTGGAGACCGGGCAAAATTCTTCATGAATAATTTCGCTAATATCATCTATACTGCTTATTTATCTATCACAGTTCATCTAGTATGACATAACAAACAATATGAATAACATAGAAACATGATATATACTCTAGAATGAATAAAATATGTCATTCATGCAGTGGTATGGGCGGTGTCGGCGGTGGACGAGAGTTTGTCTGGACACCGGGCAAAATTCTTCATGAATAATTTCGCTAATATCATCTATACAGCTTATTTATATATCGCAGTTCATCTAATATGACATAACAGACAATATAAATAACATAGAAACACGATATATACTCTAGAATGAATAAAATATGTCCTTATGTAACAGGTGGAGACGGCCACAACCGCTCCCTCTTTGTTGTGGTAAACACTGCCATCTAGTGATGGCCTTTTGAAGCTGTCTATTATTATAATTATTATATGTAGTACATTATTATTATACAGTGGACCCCCGCATAGCGACTTTAATCCGTGCAAGAGGGCCGATTGTTATGCGAAATGTTCGGTATGCGAATGAATTTTCCCCATAAGAAATAATGGAAATCAAATTAATCCGTGCAAGACACCCAAAAGTATGAAAAAAAAATTTTTACCACATGAAATATACATTTTCCTACACACAAAGAGAAGGATACATGCACAATAGTAGAGTAGTACATGCACAATATATATTGTGCATGTACTACTCTACTAAATGAAGAATAAATGACACTTAACTTTATTGAAGATGCAGCAATGACTGATGAGACACTGTGTCCTGGGAGTGCCTTTTCCTCCTGAGTACTGTAGGTCCTGTTTGGCATTTTCTTCCAGAACAGGCCTTATCACACTGTGTATGCCACTACGATTCTTAAATCTCTCAAACCAACCTTTGCTGGCTTTAAATTCACCAATATGAGCACTAGTTCCAGGCATTTTTCCCTGTTCACCTGGGTGTTAGTCGACTGGTGTGGGTTGCATCCTGGGAGACAAGATTAAGGACCCCAATGGAAATAAGTTAGACAGTCTTCGATGACACTGACTTTTTTGGGTTATCCTGGGTGGCAAATCCTCTGGGGTTAATTGTTTCTTGGTATTCTCAATAAGCCACACCAACAATGGTGCTACAGCAGCAGCAGCAGCTGACGGTGGTACAACAGCAACAGACGATGCTACAGCAGCAACAGACGATGCTACAGCAGCAGCAGACGATGCTACAGCAGCAACAGACGATGCTACAGCAGCAGCAGACGATGCTACAGCAGCAGCAAACGATGCTACAGCAGCAGCAGACGATGCTACAGCAGCAGCAGCAGCTGACGGTGGTACAACAGCAGCAGCAGCTGACAGTGCAGCAGCAGCAGCTGACAGTGCAGCAGCAGCTGACAGTGCAGCAGCAGCAGCTGACAGTGCAGCAGCAGCTGACGGTGGTACAGCAGCAGCTGTACCACCAATAGTAGCGATGGTTGATTGGGGTTTATTATACAACCTGGCCAGCTCGGAGACACGCACTCCACTTTCATACTTATCAATGATCTTTTTCTTCATCTCTATAGTAATTCTCACCCTTATTGCTGTAGGATTGGCACTAGAAGCTTTCTTGGGGCCCATGGTCACTTATTTTCCAGAAAAAATCACCAAAAACACTGTAATAATACGAAATGTTCCGATTGTATGCTTGGATGTTACCGCGGAGGCTGGCTGGTGAACAATGCCACCGGCGGAACATGTGAGCGTGGCTCAGGCCGCACATTGGCACGCGTCTCGGACGAAGGGCGGTGAGCAGGTTTTTGGGCGGTATGCGAGGCAAAATTTTTGCGAAAAAAGCGAGCGGTATGCGGATTGTACGGTATGCGATGAGTGCAGTATGCGGGGGTCCACTGTATATGTATTATTATTATATATATATTATTATTATTCTTGTTATTGTATTATACTATTATTATTATTATTATTATTATATGTATTGTTATTATTCATATTATTATTATTATACATATTATTATTATTATTATTATATAAATTATTTGTAATTTTTATTCACACAAAAAATATAAGATTTACTGTTATTCCTTATTGCAATAATTGTATAAATATGTCAACCCATTCACGACTGCGTATTGGAATGGACAGCGACGTCATTTGTTTCCTCTGAAACAACCAAGCAATGGACCATTTCTCCTAGGTTCAGCTCAGTTTCAAGGCACTTTTCGTCATGAAAGCAATCAAAATTATATCTATTTCTGTAGTATATCTTCCATATAAGTGAACAGTATTTAGATGAGGCTAAAGAGGTCTTTGTGGCATTTATGGATTTGGAAAAGGCGTATTACAGGGTGGATGGGGGGGGCAATGTGGCAGATGTTGCAGGTGTATGGTGTAGGAGGTAGGTTACTGAAAGCAGTGAAGTGTTTTTACGAGGATAGTGAGGCTCAAGTTAGAGTATGTAGGAAAGAGGGAAATTATTTCCCAGTAAAAGTAGGCCTTAGACAAGGATGTGTGATGTCACCGTGGTTGTTTAATATATTTATAGATGGGGTTGTAAGAGAAGTAAATGCGAGGGTCTTGGCAAGAGGCGTGGAGTTAAAAGATAAAGAATCACACATAAAGTGGGAGTTGTCACAGTTGCTCTTTGCTGATGACACTGTGCTCTTGGGAGATTCTGAAGAGAAGTTGCAGAAATTGGTGGATGTATTTGGTAGGGTGTGCAAAAGAAGAAAATTAAAAGTGAATACAGGAAAGAGTAAGGTTATGAGGATAACAAAAAGATTAGGTGATGAAAGATTGGATATCAGATTGGAGGGAGAGAGTATGGAGGAGGTGAATGTATTCAGATATTTGGGAGTGGACATGTCAGCAGATGGGTCTATGAAAGATGAGGTGAATCATAGAATTGATGAGGGGAAAAGGGTGAGTGGTGCACTTAGGAGTCTGTGGAGACAAAGAACTTTGTCCTTGGAGGCAAAGAGGGGAATGTATGAGAGTACAGTTTTACCAATGCTCTTATATGGGTGTAAAGCATGGGTGATGAATGTTGCAGCGAGGAGAAGGCTGGAGGCAGTGGAGATGTCATGTCTGAGGGCAATGTGTGGTGTGAATATAATGCAGAGAATTCGTAGCTTGGAAGTTAGGAGGAGGTGCAGGATTACCAAAAACTGTTGTCCAGAGGGCTGAGGAAGGGTTGTTGAGGTGGTTCGGACATGTAGAGAGAATGGAGCGAAACAGAGTGACTTCAAGAGTGTATCAGTCTGTAGTGGAAGGAAGGCGGGGTAGGGGTTGGCCTATGAAAGGTTGGAGGGAGGGGGTAAAGGAGGTTTTGTGTGCGAGGGGCTTGGACTTCCAGCAGGCATGCGTGAGCGTGTTTGATAGGAGTGAATGGAGACAAATGGTTTTTAATACTTGACGTGCTGTTGGAGTGTGAGCAAAGCAACATTTAAGAAGGGGTTCAGGGAAACCAGCAGGCCGGACTTGAGTCCTGGAGATGGGAAGTACAGTGCCTGCACTCTGAAGGAGGGGTGTTAATGTTGCAGTTTAAACTGTAGTGTAAAGCACCCTTCTGGCAAGACAGTGATGGAGTGAATGATGGTGAAAGTTTTTCTTTTTCGGGCCACCCTGCCTTGGTGGGAATCGGCCAGTGTGATAATAAAAAAATAAAAAAATCTTCCATTCTATCAAATGAGACCCAAAAAACAAGAATACAACCATAAAAACCATACGAAAATACCACTAAGGGGTGGCTAATTGCTGAGAAGTGAGCTCCATTATTTATGCCTAGATTTCTTTCATTATAATTATTATTATTATCATTATCATTATTATTATATAAATAATTTGTAATTTTTATTCACACAAAAAATATAAGATTTACTGTGACGTCATTTGTTTACACTGAAACAGCCAAGCAATGGACCATTTCTCCTAGGTTGAGCTCTATTTCAAGGTACTTTTCATCGTGAAAGCAATCAAAATCATATATATTTCTGTAATTTATCTTCCATTCTATCAAATGAGACCAAAAAAACGAGAATACAACCATAAAAACCATTCGAAATTACCACTAAGGGGTGGCTAATTGCTGAAAAGTGTACTCCATTACTTATGCTTAGATTTCTTTCATTTTTGGTGTACATTAAGAAGCATCTTTCCATCATACATTGCCCAAGTTTCAATAAGATAGCAAGAGCCCCTCACCAGTGTCAAGGAACCTGCCTTGAGGTCTGCTTGCTTGTGGAAATTTTGCTCGCGTATGGAAGCAAAAAATCGACCCATCGACTGCTCGTATTTGGAAAAACTCACACGTGGACACGCTCGCAAGTAGAGGTTCCACTGTATATTATAGAACAATAGTAATACACAATTTTTTTGTATTGTTTGCTTGTGTAAACAAGTTTTGTAAACAATATATTGATAATTATGCATGTGCACTTATTGCATATACAACAAGTGTATATATATACACTGCACCTTACTTTGGTCTCACAGACCACCTATGTTACCTGAAAAAATGAAGTAGTGGAAAAAGCAAGATACCTTCAAATGGGAGTAAAACAAAAATTTACCGGGTGAGCGGCATTCGCCACTGTTGCCATACACGCCTCATTTTCTGCCAACTTTACGCCTCTCTATCTCCATTAGCACTGATCACAAACATTTGTTTTGGGACTTAAAACAATTAGAAAATTAATCTTAACATTTTCACAAGAAAAAACAAATTTTTTTTTAACCCTTAAACTGTCCAAACATAGATCTATGTTCACCTGCGTGGGACTCCGAATAAGTTGAAAAAATAAAAAAATCGTTTTTTTTAAAAGAGGGTAAATTAAAGTGTGGTATAAAACCCAAAAAAAATTTTTTAGGACCAGTACTTACCAAGATATAAGACCGTGATGTTGGCTCTGGATGCTCACCTGACAGCAACATGGAGTCCTGCCGCTTGCAGAAGTGTTGCTGATTTACCTTTTTTTTCTCGTTTTTATTTTAATTTATATAATTTTTATGTTCTGATAATTAAAATTTATAATAGTTCTTGTGATTTCATAGCCAATCTTTGTTCTGACACTAATATTATGTACTTAAATAGTACTCAAATTGTAACAATCACACTGACAGGTGAACATATTTACCTGCCTTGGTCATTTACTATTGTCTAGAAATATATACAGTGGAACCTCAAAAATCAAACTTAATCTGCTCCAGGAGTTAGTTCTAAATTCAAAAAGTCTGAAATTCGAACAACATTTCCCAAAAGAAATAATGGAAATACAATTAATCTGTTCCAGAAACCCAAAAATATTCACACAAAAAATACATTTTATAGAGATTAATTACAGTTTTACATATAACAAATACTATAGTTTTTAATTATGTATAGTAATACATATAAAATAACATTTTTACTTACCTTTATTGAAGATTGGTGATGGCATCCGGAAGATAGGGAGGAAGAGAGAGGGAGTTGGGGTTAGTGTTTAGAAGGAGAATCTCCCTCCATGAGGACTTCAGGTAAAGCCCTCTCTGGGGTTACTTCCCTTCTCTGTCTTTTAATGCCACTAGGACCAGCTTGAGAGTCACTGGACCCCTGTCTCACAAAATAACTGTCCACAGTCCTCTGTTTCTGGCACCTCTTTAACATTTCCCTAAAATGGGACATGGTTCTGTCACTCAACTTGTTGCAAAGATGGCTTGTTTCAGCTTGCTCAGGGTGGTACTTCTGCACAAACATTTGGACATCATTCCACTTGGCACAAATCTCCTTAATCTTCGAAGAAGGCACCTCATCCACTCCCTATATTAATACCTTTCGCAACATCAGCTTCCTTGATTTGTTCTTTCTTTGACAGGATAGAACCGATGGTCGACTTGTTTTTCCCATACATCCTGGCAAGCTCAACAAGTCTCACACCACTCTCATACTTCTGTATTATTTCCTTCTTCACATCTATGGTGTTTCTCACTTTCTTTGCCACAGGGGTACCACTAGCAAATTTCTTTGGGCCCATGGCAGCGTATTTCACAGTCCCACAAGCACTAAACACAACGAAATAATCGTAAAATGCGTGAATGAGAGCGCAGGTTAGTGTTCACTCAAGAATAAACAAAGCTAGACTGCTCACGGCACCTGCGCAGGGACGCGGACAGAGCGGGCGGCAGACAGGTCCCGTACCCTGCGGTCCGAAAATAGGGGCGCTTTTGATAATAGGGACACAGTTTGTCCGAAAAAATGGTCCTATTTTCGAAACGTTCGACATGTGATACGTTTGATTTTTGAGGTTCCACTGTACAAAGTATTTATAGGTCCCAGCAATGTTTTAGACATGCTGGAGTATGAAACTCCTTGAATGGTGTTATGACAAGGTTCAGATAAGTGACATTTGATGAATGTGCCCTGCTGGAGGGAACCTTGCCTTTATATGTTTTTACTCTTGCACACAAACATGTCTTTGTATGTCTGTCTGTCAGTCTATCTGTCTGCCTGACTATCTGTCTGCCTGTCTGTCTATCTGTCTGCCTGTCTGTCTATCTGTCTGTCTATCTGTACAGTTGTCTGTCTATCTGTACTTCTGTCTATCTGTCTGCCTAGCTCTGCTTATCTGTCTGTCCAGTTCAGCTTATCTGTCTTTCTGTCTTCTGTGTGTGCCTGGAGTATAATATGAACTCCTTGAATAATGGTGTTATGACAAGCATCAGATAGCAAGTGACATATGATGAATGTGAGCTGCTGGAGGGGGAACCTTGCCCTTGAAGAAAATATCATAGATGGATTAATGAAAATATCTATATTAACGTAAAATAAGACATTTAATGTGGCAAAGAGTGATTATTAAATATACATCGCATATAATAAACATTGCATGTTTATATGTCAACGAGGAGCTGCTCAAAATTCTGACTTGGATGACAGCCAATAAACTTACATTTAACACTGACAAAACCTACTACATTATGTTTGGTAGCAGAGCAGGTGTTGCACACCTTAACATTACGATCGACAACACTCTAACTGCCAGACATAATGAGGGCAAATTCCTAGGTCTATACCTTGACAACAATCTAAATTTCAGCACCCATATCCAACACATAACAAAAAAAAGTATCCAAAACGGTGGGGATCCTTTCCAAGATACGATATTACATGCCGCAAACTGCCCTTCTCACACAATACCATTCACTCATTTATCCATACCTCACCTATGCTATTTGTGCTTGGGAATCAACTGCAGCAACACATCTAAAGCCAATCATAACCCAACAAAAAGCTGCAGTAAGAATAATCACTAAATCCCATCCCTGGCAACACACCTCCCCACTCTTCACAGATCTAAACTTACTCCCTGTTCAGAACATCCACACTTACTACTGTGCAATCTACATCTACAGGACCTTAAATTCCAATATTAACCTCGACCTAAAACGTTTTCTTGATAGTTGTGACAGGACCCACAGGCATAACACCAGACACAAACATCTCTATGACATTCCCTGTGTCCGACTAAACCTTTACAAAAATTCAATGTGTGTCAAAGGGCCTAAAATCTGGAACACCCTACCTGAGAACTCTAGAACTGCAGACACATTCATCACTTTCAAAACTACAGTTAGAAAACATCTTATCTCACTGATACACCCCGCCAACTAACTGGATGTAAACCACCTGGTGGTTCACACTTACACTCACTCACCCATTGACTATGAACACAAAAATACGTATCTTAATCTTAAAATAATGAATCCTAACTAGTCATAAGTTTGCCTATGATACTCCAATATAGACACTATGTATTGTGCCAAAACAAAAGCATTCACATTGCTAAACTCACAAACTATAATGTAGTCACTTAGCCTTAATACCATAATCTGTAATAATTTAAAGTTTAGAATTAATCTAAGTCTGCCCTAAATGCCTAGCCATGCTAGGTGTCCTAGTGGCCCACTCTGTAATTAGTATTTTAAAACACGTAAACCACACAATATTCAAAATCTGTAAACCCTGCATTGTAATCCTTATAGAGAATAAACTTGATTGATTGACTGATTGATTCTCCTATCCCTGTTTTGGGGGTTATATTAGAGAAAATGGAGTGCAGCACATGGTTAACTGTGATGTACACTTGTACTGCACCATAAAACTGAAACAAAAAACTATTTTCTCTATATAGATTATCACACATAGCAGCATATGTGTAGAGAACCTAGGATAACCCAAAAAAGTCAGACAACGTGGCTTATTTCTAGTACCTGGCTTGGATTAGCCATTTATGATATGTATTTGGTAAATATTCAATTCCCAGCCAGAGTAGAAACATTAGGCGTGTTTCTTTACACCTGTTGTCTATGTTCACCCATCAGTAAATGGGTACCTGGATGTTAGTCAACTGGTGTGGGTGTTATCCTGGGACACTGACCTAATTTGCTTGAAAAACTCTGCATAACAAGTGGCTTTCTATATAGTAGTGTCACTGATGTCAGCTATGTCTGTATACAGTGGACCCCCGGTTAACGATATTTTTTCACTCCAGAAGTATGTTCAGGTGCCAGTACTGACCGAATTTGTTCCCATAAGAAATATTGTGAAGTAGATTAGTCCATTTCAGACCCCCAAACATACACGTACAAACGCACTTACATAAATACACTTACATAATTGGTCGCATTCGGAGGTAATCGTTATGCGGGGGTCCACTGTACTATGTACATTTACATGTAGTAAATAAAGATTATCATCATCATTATTATTATTATTATTACTATTATTTTCTCAGTTGTTTGTTGGGTTATTTTATTCAAACTTGGGCAATGTATGGTGGAAAGATACTTCTTAACGTACGCCAAAAATGAAAGAAATCAGACCATAAATAGCGGAGTTTACTTCTCAGCCATTAGCGGTATATTTTTGTAATTTTTATAGTTATATTCTCATTTTTTCGGTCTCATTTGATAGAATGAGAGATATATTACGGAAATAGATATGATTTTGATTATTTTCATGATGAAAAGTACCTTGAAATTGCGCTCACAGTAGCGAAAATGTTCTATTCTTTAGCGATGCTCAAGAGTAAACAAATGACGTCACCGTCCTATACCTGTCTGCCTGCCAGTCCAAATTCCAATACGCAGTCAAGAATGGTTTGACATTATTTATACAATTATTACAATAATGCAGCAGTCTGCATAACAGTAAATCTTCTATTTTTTTGTGAATAAAAATTCCAAATGGTAAGCAAGAGTAATAAGAGTAATAAAATGTTATTTTAGTGCCAGGAATGTCTGCATTGTTTATTCTGGACCCTGTTATGAAATTGGCATATTTTTTAATTCATGTGAATTTGGCCAAATTGCCAATTTCTGACCACTTTATTGGGTAGTTGAAATAAGTGAATGGGCAGTTTCTTGTACTCGGTCGACAGACTAGAAGTAAATAAGTTTATTCAGGTATACACAAATACAGTTACATAGATTATCATACATAGCGGTGTATGTATAGAGAACCTAGGATAACCCAGAAAAGTCAGACAAAGTGACTTATTTCCAGTACCTGGCTTGGGCTTGCCATATATGATTTTTGGTAAATATTTTTTTTTCTCGGTTGTTTGTTGGGCAATGTATGATGGAAAGATGCTTCTTAACGTACACCAAAAATAAAAAACACAGACGATAAATAAGGGAGTTCACTTCTCAGCCATTAGCCACCTCTTTGCGGTATATTTTCGTATGGTTTTTATGCTTGTATTCTCGTTTTTTTTGGTCTCTTTTGATAGAATGGAAGATATATTACAGAAATACACATGATTTTGATTGCTTTCACGATGAAAAGTACCTTGAAACTGAGCTCCAAGTAGTGAAAATGTTCGATTTTTGCCAATGTTCAATGAACTTCGTGTAAGTCAAGTTGGTTAATTTTATTAAGTGTATTCTAACCTAACCACTCTGTAATCCGGCAAACTCAGTAATCCGGCACACTACAGGTCCCAATGATGCCGGATTTGTGATGGAGGACCTGTACTATTTCAGTACCTAATATTAGTTTCAGAACAAAGATTGGCTATGAAATCACAAGAACTACTATAAATTGTAATTATCAGAACATAAAAATTATATAAATTAAAATAAAAATGAAGCAGGACTCCATGTTGCCATCAGGCGAGCATCCAGCCCCAACTTTGTGGCCTTATATCTCGGCAAGTACTAAACCTAATTTTTTGTCTTATTACACACAGAAAATTGCCCTTTTTAATTTAAAAAAAAATCAAAATATTTGGAGTGCTGGCAGTGAAAATGTAGATCTATGTTTGGACAGTTTAAGGGTTAACCCTTTCAGGGTCCAAGGCCAAAATCTGAAGTGGTGCTCCAGTGTCCAAGAAATTTTGAAAAAAAAAAAAAAAAAAAAAATATTTTTCTTCTTTGGCTTTTTTGTTTTTTTAAAAGACAAAAAAAAAAATTTCTTCATACTTAGAGAAATGAAAATTTTAAAAAAGATGGGTGGCGGGCCTCACGAATTCCCCATAGAAAATTATTTTGTGGTTTTTTTGTTGTTTTTTCTTTTGTTTTCCAACCTATCACAAAACGGGGGCCTGGAGCCTTTATTTTTTTAATTTTAAAAAATCACTGATTGAAAATTCCCATAAAGGAAAAAATTTTTTCCCACTTTTTTTTACAAAAAACAAAAATTTTTAAAAAAAAATCTATTTTACAATTTTAAAACCGGACTTGGTTTTTGTGTATTTAATCCAAAAAGGACCTGCAAAGGCCCTTAATTTATTCCAATAACGGTTTTTTGCTTTTTTCGGTTTTTTGTTTGGGCCAAACAATTTTTTTGAAAAATTTCTTTGGTTAAGGAAAGGTAATGATATTCAACCCCCCCTTAAACCGGGGAACGGGAAATTCAACCAGGCATGCGTTTGACCTGGCTTTTAGGGTTGTTAAAAACCAACCCCCGGGGTTTTTTCCCAACTTTTTTTGGGGTCTTTTTCACTGGTTTAAACAATGAATGGGGTTTCAGACCATTTAATTTAAAATTTCAAAAAACCAAATCTGTTCCATTTTGTAAACCGAGTTTTTGGGAAATAACAGCGGTTTTCAATTTTGTTTTACTAACCTTTTCCCTTTTTTTTTCAACAATTTTCCTTTTACACCGGCCCCCCGTAACCAGTTACAGAAACACCCAGTTTTACCAACAGCGTTCCCTCTTTTTTCATAAATTTTCCAAAAACTCTGTCGTTCCTTTGAAAAAATCTGGGAATCTTTTACAGTTTTTCTTTAAATTTTTTTTAAAGTTAGGGACGTTTTTTTGGATCCCCAAATAAAACTTTTTTTTAATTTTTTAAAACCTTTTTAAAAAACTTCCCAGGCCCCGTGTCAAGGTAAAATTTTTTACAAAGGTTTCCTTTCCTTATATGTTAATGAAGCCCCGAAAATTTAAAAAAATCGTAATTAAGTTTTAAGGTTAAAAGTTACCAAACTTTTTTTTTTGAGAAAAGAAAACATTTTTTAACTTTTTTCCGTCCTTTTCACCTGGTTTTGCGGGTGAAAATGTAAGGTGTTAAAATTTACTTTTATTTTCCCCTAAAAATTCATCTGTGGCCAAAGAAAATAATCAAAGAATTTTTTTCCAAAAGTTCTTTTCCGTGTTCCACCGTGTAGTTTATTTGGGGTGAAAATTTTAATTTGAGGTTTTTTCAAAATTATTTTTTCCTGACATAACGGGGTGAAAAATTGTTTTGCTTGGGGGGGGTTTCCGGGGGTGGGTTCCACTTTGGAACCAATGGGTGGTTTTGGGCTTTGGATTTTTGTTGAATTTAAATATTTTTTGTTTTGGATACTGGAATATGGGGGTTGGGGCGGGTGGGGGGTTGGGCTGTGGCGGCGCCGCTTTGTCCTTGAACTGAGGTTCAGCATGGGCCCCAGCGTGGCCTGGTGACCCAGGCGGTGCCACTACCATCACCCTAACACCATCCACTGATGCCTGTGTCATCCTGCCAAGTGTGCCACATCATCCCCCACTATCACTCCTAAAAGGTGTTGGGCCGGGGATGTACTCCGGGATGTACTCCATCCCCTGGGCACAGCAAGGGTACACTACCCAAGTCTGCGGCGGGAATACCGACCCTTCACTGGTGAAATGTTCCCACTATCAAACCTTTGACGTCGAGCGAAAATAAAATCACAGTCCATGTCACTATCATCTTACGAATCAGGGGCCCGGGCCACGTGAAAATATTGTTTTCCCTTGCGATGAGGAACAACCGACCGTGAGCACAAGTGCCCCCCCCGAGGAAAAGGTTGAGGTGTCGGGGTTTTTTCTGCACTATATCGATACCCGGTCTTCTTTTCGGTCACTAACTATCAAAGCCGTAGAATTCGTTTTCTTTCCATTTCCTCAGGTCGAACTATCAATAGAAGAGGAGAGCCCCAATTTTCCGGGGAGTGACAGCTGACTTGCGCGGGGCATGGTGACAAGGGAAAATGAGCCGGCTTTCCCCACATGCTATGCGGGGCCTATTTTTTTTGTTTATGGCGAACCCCCCGAGCCCCGTTCTTCACTTGGGCCTATAGCGTTTTCGCGCAAAAATTTGACGGGCTAAATTTTGGCGTAGTCTACGGTTTGGACACTCAACGTAAAGCCGTTGACTAGGGACGGCCCCTAAAAGGGTTAAATAAAAAAATACAGTAATTACACACATTGGAAGTACCCCTTAACCCAAAAAAGGTCCAAACAGATCGACGTTCAAATTCGTATTGCTACAAAAGTAAATCTACTTTTTTTTTTTAAATTTTTTTCAAAAAATAAAAAAAAAAGTATAAAATTTTTTTTTACACTTTTAAAATGAAAAAAAAAAAAAGAAGATCTAAACTCCATTTTTTCACGATGAGAAAAAGGGAAATCCCTTTTCCCCCGATTTCAATCCCCAAATAAGTGGTCAGAAATTTGAAATTTGGCCAATTTCACGAAAATTAAAAAATATGACAATTTAAAATTAGGTCCGAATGAACAATGCAGAATTCCTGGCTCTAAATAACTTTTTCTTTGTTCACAGTCAGTCTCCAGGCCCCTTGATATTACTCTGCTTTCTTTTTTGAATTTTTTTTAAACAAAAAATGAAGACTTATATTATGCAGATACTGCTTTTATGTAAAAATTGTATAATAAATCAACCCATTCAGGCTGAATATTAAAAAAATGGCTAGTTGGACATTTATTGGACAATAAAACCCATTTGTTATTTCGAACTTGGCAAAAATAAAACTTTCCCCTACTTTGAGCCCCATTTCCGGGTTTTTTCATGTAAAATTTAATCAAAATCACCTCTTTTTCTTAAAATGTTTTCCATTCTATCAAATGAGCCAAGAAAACGAGAAAAACCAAAATACTATACGAAAAAGACCAAAAGTCAGCATTTTAATTAAAAAAAAAAAAATCGTTTTTTTTTCTCATTATGCACTGCGTGTCCAGGATTTCTTTTTTTTGGGGACACTGCCACATGACCATTCCTCAAGGGGGCCTACCGCTTTTCCTGTTGATTTTAGCCGCTAGAATTTATGAGTATATTACGTCAAACACGGGACCCCCCAAGATGTATGGCTTGGAGTCAAAAGGGGTTAAAATACCCCCCTTGGAATTCCTTAAACCCCACTTCGGAACCATCCCTAAAACCACTTTGGAAGCATCCTTTTAAAACTATTCCTTTGTTACAACTGGTACAGTGGAAAAAAGGATGATCCTTACTTTTTGTCAAACCTTGTAATAAGGAGGCCCCCCGGTGTAATTTATTGAAATCGAGCCATGTCTCAAGAGGAATTTTAAAATTTCTTTGCAATCAACTTTAAGTTTATTGCATAAAGTTAGCACATTAAGGTCTGTAGAGGTAATCGTATGCGTTGTGATCATCACCTGGAAATCAAAAAAAAATACTGTTAATCTAAATGCTCTTCTGGAAACAAGGAAAGTAATAAAAAAAAGGAAAAATTAATGCAAATAAAAACCTTTTGGGTGTGGATGCTGAAACTTTTTAAAATTTTAAGAAACAATAAAGTACGTCTGAAACTCTCGATATAATAAAATTTTTATCATATCCCGGGATCCTAGGTAATAGGTGCTTCACTTTGAGTGCTTCCCAAAACGGTGCTTTTCAAATTATAAAAACAAGTTATTATTTTTTGGGGTAACAAAACAAAGGTTAGTAATACAGTACTGTGCATTTTTTATTTTTTACTTTTTCCCTTTTTTTACTCTGGCCAAAATTTAGGTTTTAAGTTATTTATTTTGTGTACTCAAAAATTAAAAATACCAGACTCTTTTTTTAAGTGCATTTTTTTTATTCTTTTAATATTATTCGTTTAATGAATAATCACCCCCCTTCCCTTCTTTTAACCCTTTTAGGTCCCGAGGTCAAATTCAAAATAAAGCCAAGGCCCAAAAATTTTCAAAAAAATTTTTTTGTTATTTTTTTTTATGAAAAAATAGATCTTTTTTTTTTGAAAATAATAAACCAAAAGTACAAAATTTTATGGAAAATTTACGAAAATTTGTTCACGAATTTTTTGCTCCGTGTATTTTGCATTGCGATTTTTTTCGCCTTTTTTACCCCATTTTAGGCCCAAATTTCATTTTTTCCGTTGACCAAATTTTTAGCTCTTCGCAAGTCGTAGACGCATTTAACCCCTTTAAAAAGCCAAAGAATTGACGTTTAAATTCGTAGTGCTACAAAAGTTGACTACTTTTTTTTACAATTTTCAAATAAACAAAAAAAAAAAATAGATAAAAATTTTTTTTCACGTTTTTAAATGTAAAACAAAAAAAAAGATCTACATTTTTTTACATATTTCCCGATGTTTTAAAAAACGTTTTTATATACGTTTGGCCATTTAAGGGTTAAATGGTAGTTACGTTCCTGAAAACATCTTTTTTAGGAAAACCGTGTCGGAACTGAAGAACTTTGGAAAAAAACAGGGTTACGTTCCTGAGACCCCAAAAAAACCAAACAACCTTTTTTTTTTTCCTCCACTCTTAAAAATCAAGTGAAAATATAATTGTAGTTCATTGTTATGAGATTATGTTGGTTTTTTTCTGCTTAAGACTAAAAATGAACAGAATAATGTATTTTTCCCCCAAATTGTGGAGCTGGGTTTGTGGATGATTGTGAAGAGAGTGGGGTTAGCTGTGGCCCCTGGGGGGGGTGGCGGTAGAGGTTGGTTTCTGAAGTTTATGGATGTATGGAGTTCTAAATTTAAGTATTCAATAGCCAAGTGATTCGTAAGTCTCAAGTGATTCAGTAAGCCAAAGTCATTCAGTAAGTCAGTAAGTGATTCAGTAAAACAGTCAAGTGATTCTTATTCAAGTGTTATAAATCAGTCGTGGATTCTTTAAATCAGTCAAGCAATTCAGTAAGTCGTCATGACCAAAATTTTAAATTTTCCTCTTTTTTATGTAACAAAATAACACTTTTTTATGGCAAAAAGGGGTCTTGCCAATTCTTTGTTTCCTTCGTTAAATTTTAAAATTAAATGTTCCCTTTTTCTTGCCACTTTAAACATGAAAGCTTTTTGGGTGTCATGATTGCTTTGGGAGATACAAGATATGAATTAAAAGATCAAAAAACCCAAATTTACAATCAAACTTTGCAGAGAAAAATTGGCTGGAACGTTGAAGTCGAATGCTTTGATGGTGGGGTGGTGTCGGGGGGGGGCGAGGGATGGCAGGACGTCTCCCCAGCTAACCACAACAAGGGGCCGCTCAGGAAAAGGAATTTTTCCTTCCGCAAACTGAAAAACCCTGTTTAATTTATCATAAAAACTGTTACACAAAATTGTGCCGCAATTCTTCAATTGTCATACTCAAAACATGCCAAATAAATTTGTTTAAAGACAGTTATTTTTTATTGCTACTGTTTTACATTGGCACAAGAAATCGCCCATAAACCATTTCAACTACCCATAAAGTATTTAAAAAAAACAAAAAGGCTAATACCGGACTGGAAAGATACCCGTGTGCTTTGTCAATGGGCCAAATTTGGACCCCAAAAAAATCGTCGTAAGGGTTTCTTTTTATGTGGGGTTATTTGTGTACCATAAAGGTTTGGAAATGGTAATTTTTTCCAATTTAAAACAAAGTTCAAAATGTGTATTCCAATTTTAAAAATCTTGGCCTAAATTAAAATTGCCCTTTTTTTTAGTTTGTTTTTGGGTTTTACAAATGAATTCCTTTTTATTTTTTATTACTAATGTTTTTTTTTTAAACCAAAAAATAGAGATTTACTGTTATGCAATGCTGTAATAATTGCATAAAATAAAATTTAGCACATTCATGAAAGTTTATTAGACCCCCCGCTTGGGTATTAGACTTGTGATGCATTTTCCCCTTTTCTCTTTAGCATCGGTAAAATTGAACATTTCCCCTAGTTTGAGCCGTTTTAACCATTTCCAGACAAAAATAACTAAAAACATCTTTTTCTTAAAATATATTCCATTTATCAAAGAGACCCAAAAATTTTCAAAAAAAACGTAAAAAAAAACAAAAGTCGCTTTTTAATCCAAAATTATGGTCGCGTTTTTTTTCTCATTATGCACTGTGTGCTGCGGTTCGTTCATGTGGTGCCACTTTCCTTAGATGTGTTCTCTCATATCTAGGCCCCAAAAATTTCCCCTCAAGGTTACTGAGGAGTATTTATGGCAAAGTTCGGTTTGGCCCCTGGCTTCAAAGCCCCAGGTCCCTGGAAAGGACCCCGAAAGGGTTAAAAATAAAATAACTTCTTCCCTTTTCCATTATGAACCTCCCCCCCCCCCTCCATTTTTGTCAGACTCTGTCAGATCACCCAACTGTTTTGGCTGGGGGTCCTTTTCTTCAGATTGGCACAAACACTTAAAGTGAAAATAACCATTTAGATCTGTCAAAAATATGGGCACTGAATTTCCCCCCTTTCAAAACAATTTATTTCTTTCTTTTTTTTTTATAAGGTGCCTTTTGGGGTCAGTTAAGCAATACACTCAGCTCACACACACTGAGTGTATGTCAGTGTAGTCACGGATTTGTCGGGTGAGCGCCCTGTCTAAAGCTGTGGAAAAAAATCAATGGCCTATCATACAGGGGGGGCTTTTTTTGTCATGATTATGCCGGATAGCGCCGTTTGCAGACATCACGGGCCACCACCAAAACTCACGTGATGCCCCAGTGCTCACGTGGCTGCCGTGTTGAGAGGAAGTGTTTTCATTTTTTTTATCTCATCTGCCCCATTTTTTGTCCGTGTTCCCTTTGGTTTTGGGGCTATCATGTTTGTTTTTGGGTAGAAAGATCTTTAACACCCCCCCCCCCAAACTAAGCTCAAATATAGGGCTCCCAAAGTGGGCACCGGACAAAAGAAATAGGGAAAAAAGTTGGGATGTGGACATTCAGTGAAGAATTGGGGGGCGCTTTCAAGGCTGCTGGTGGTCTTGGAATATATACAAAAGTTTTTAATATGCCCCCCGCATGATGATGATTGATGATATGATGATGAGATGTGATGATGATGATGATGATGATGATGATGTGAAGATGTGATGAATTTATGATGATGAGGGTGATGATGATGATGATATGATGATGTGGATGATGATGAGATGATGAGATGTGATGATGATGATGATAGATGAGATATGATGATGAAATGATGAGATGATGATGGGGTGATGATGAGAAAGGATGATGAGGGGAGGGGGGGAGGACAGGAGGGGAGAAGGAGGATAGGAGAAGGGGAGGAGGAGGGGGAGGAGGAGGAGGGGAGGGGGAGGAGGAGGGAAAGGGGAGGGGGAAGGGGAGGAGGAGAAGGAGGAGGAGGAGAAGGGAGGGGAGGAGGAGAGGAGGAGGAGGAGAAAAGGGGGAGGAGGAGAAGGGGAGGAGGAGAAGGAGGAGGAAAGGAGGAGGGAAGGAGGGGGAGGGGAAGAAAGGGGGAGGGAAGGAGGAGGAGGGGAGAAAAAGGAGGAGGAGGAGAAGAAGGAGGAGGAGGAAAGAAAGGGGGAGGAGGGAAGAAGGAGGGGAGGAGAAAAAGGGGGAGGGGAAAAAGGAGGGGGAGGAGAAGAAAGGGGGAGGGGGAGAAGAAGGAGGAGGAAAGAAGGAGGAGGAGGAGGAGAAAAGGAGGGGGAGAAGAAAGGGGGAGGGGAGGGGGAGGGGGAAAGGGGGAGGAGGAGGAGGAGGAGGAGAGAAGGAGGAGGAGGAGAAGAAAGGGGGAGGGGAGGGGGAGGGGAAAAAGGAGGGGGAAAAGAAGGGGGGAAAGAAGGGGAGGAGAAGGAGGAGAGGAAAGAAGGAGGGGGAGAAAGGGGGAGAAGAAGGAGGAGGGGAAGGGGGGGGGAAGAGGAGAAGGAGGAGGAGGGGAAGGAGGAGGGGAGAAGGAGGGGGGGGGAGAAGGAGGAGGGAAACAGAGGGGAGGGGAGGAGGAGAAGGAGGAGGAGGAGAAGGGGAATGAGAAAAGGAGAAGAATAATATTAATAATAATAATAAAAATAAAGGAATAATAAGTTCCTTTAAGCATGAAAAACAAAGGCCCCCCCTGGATGAATATAAGTGAGATAACAAGAAAAGCGACGTTTGGGTGGCATACAGGGGGTTGGGGGGTGCGGTGATAAGAAAAATTAAGGTAATTTGTGAGCATTGCCCTCACTTTTGTTTTCGCGGGTACACAAATTTTTCTGCCCGTCTATTTGTCTGTCTGTCAAGCTCCTTATCTTTCTACCCATCTAGCTCTCTGTCCACAGAGAACCCAAACTGCATCATCACCTTTACTCATATTTTTCAAAGGAAAGCACTTTGTCGGGATTTTTTGGGTTATCCAGGAAATTTTTTTATGTATATTGTATTTTGTTCCCTGTGAGACGAGATAGAAGATTGAAAGAGATACAGAGACAGATAGACAAAGATAGACAGAGACAGACACAGAAGACAGAAAGGATACAGACAGAGATAGACAACAGAGGAAACAGAGATAGAAAACAGAAAAAAAATTGACAAAGATCGAAGGCCCCAAACTTGGGGGTTTAACTCACTTTCCTCTTAAAAAAAGGAGGTTAATTGAATTCATCAGTGAAACCTTGGGGTTTGCCGCCTGTTTGCTCTAGTGGCCTCAATTTAATGGCCTCCCCAAGGTACTAAGTGGTCCCAGATTTTTTTTTTTGCGGCACATGATGTTTGGACCCATTCTATGCTGACAAGGCATCTCGGCCAATCGTGCAGGAAAAAAAAAACATACAATATGTTTGGGCGCACGAGGAAGAACGTATTATACATTTGGAAAAAGTTTTTGGGTTAAATTGTTATAATTGCTGACAAGTACCCGATGGTATTTAAGAGTCATAAAGATTAAATTGTGCCCCTTTGCACTATTGTCTATGAGAGAATGTAGGAGTTATTCCTTATATTAAACCCTTTACAATGGAACCTCAGCTTACGAATGCCCCACCATGAGAATTTTTCAGGATACAAACAGTTGTTTGGTTGATTTTTTGCTTCTGGATATGAACCAAATTTCAGCATGCAAACTGATAGAGAATCTTTTCCTGATTGTAATGACATCAAAAGAATGAAATTTGATGGAAAACTGATGGAATTACACTCTCGCAAAGCTAGCGACCGCGGCGATATTTACATATCGGTGATTTCGCCCACTTTGAGCCCTATTTTCAGCTAATTCCACTGTGCCAGTCAACCAAACTCATAGCTATTTCATTAGAACTCCATTTTTTTCTATTGACTGATTACAAGAAACTGCCCATTTACTGATTTCAACTACCCAATAACATGGTCAGAAATTTGCAATTTGGCCAATTTCACGAAAATTAAAAAATATGAAAATTTCAAGATAAGGTCCAGAATGAACAATGCAGACATTCCTGGCTCTAAAATAACATTTTCTTTGTTCATCAGTCATGTCTCCAGGTCCCTCTGATATTACTCTTGCTTTCTATTTTGAATTTTTATTCAAACAAAAAAAAATAGAAGACTTACTGTTATGCAGACTACTGCAATATTGTAATAATTGTACAAATAATGTCAATCCATTCATGACTGCATATTAGAATGGCTACTTGGACATTTATTGGAAAGTGACATCATCTGTTTACTTTTGAACATCAGCAAAAATCAAACATTTCACCTACTTTGAGCTCCATTTCAAGGTTCTTTTCATAGTAAAACCAATAAAAATCACATCTATTTCTATATGTTTTTCATTCTATCAAATGAGACCAAGAAAACGAGAATACAACCACAAATACTATACGAAAATAGACCACAAAGTCGGTATTTTTAATTAAGAAAAAAAAAGTCGGAGTTTTTTTCTCATTATGCACTGTGTGCTGCAGGATTTTTTTTATATGGTGCACACTGACCACACAGATCCATTTTCTCACATGTGGGTCTACCAGCTTTCTCCTGCTTGATTTGAAGCCGCTAGAATTTAGGAGTATACGTCAAACACGGTGGCTCATAAGGCGTATATATATGACCGAAACAGTCAAAGGGTTAAATAAATAAATAAATAAATAAATAAATAAATAAATAAAATACAATGGACCTTCGGCTAACGATGACACTGGCTAGCGATAAAATCGGATAGCAATGTGTTTTAGCGTAAAAATATTGGCTCGGCCAATGATGAAAAACCTGGTTAAGAACAATCGTCCCAAACGAGTCCGCCTGGCCATCCAGCCTGAGTGCACCTCAGCTGCACTCAAGCCGGATGTAGTGCTTGTAACTGCTAAATAAGCTACCATGGGCCCCAAGAAAGCTTCTAGTACCAACCCTGCAATAAAAAGGGTGAGGTGTACAATCGAATTGAAGAAAGAGATACTGCAACTGCAAAGTATGAAAGTGAAGTGCATGGCTCCGAGCTGGCCCGGTTGTACAACAAACCCCAATCAACCATCACTACTACCCTGGCCAACAGAAAGGCAATCAAGGAAGCTGTTGTTGCAAAAGGTGCAAGTATGCTTACAAAACAGAGATCACAAATACTTGAAGATGTGGAGAGATTATTAATGGTGTGGATCAACAACAAACAATTATCAGGAGATAGTGTTTCACGGTCAATCATAAGTGAAAAGGCAAGGCAGTTGCATGACGATTTAATTAAAAATATCCCTGCAACTAGTGGTGATGTTAGTGAATTTAAGGCCAGCAAAGGCTGGTTTGAGAGATTTAAGAATCATAGTGGCATACACAGTGTGATAAGGCATGGTGAGGCTGCCAGTTGTGACCAAAAAGCAGCTGAAAAGTATGTGCAGGAATTCAAGGAGTACATAGACACTGAAAAATTAAAACCCCAACGTGTTTAATTTTGACGAAACAGGCCTGTTTTGGGAGAAAATGCTAAAAGAGGACCTACATTACACGGGAGAAAAAAGCACTGCTGGGACACAAGCCTATGAAATACAGGCTAATTCTAATGTTTTGTAGTAATGCTAGTGGGAATTGCAAAGTGAAGCCTTTACTCGTGTATCACTCTGAAACTCTCAGAGCGTTCAAGAAAAACAATGTCGTCAAGGCTAATTTGTGTGTGATGTGGAGGGCAAACAGTAAGGCATGGGTCACTAGGGGCTTTTTCCATGATTGGTTCTATCATGTGTTTGGCCCCACTATGAAAAATTACCTCCTGGAAAATAAATTGGACCTCAAGTGCCTCATGGTATTAGACAATGCTCCTGCTCATCCTCCAGACTTGCCAGAGCGAATTGTGGGGGAGTTGAGCTTCATCAAAGTGAAGTTTTTGCCTCCTAATACCACTCCTCTCCTCCAGCCCATGGATCAGCAGGTCATTTCAAATTTCAAAAAACTGTACACCAAAGCAGTGTTTCAAAAGTGCTTTGAAGTGACCTCAGACACTGAATTGGCCCTAAGAGAGTTTTGGAAAGATCACTTTAGTGTCCTCATTTGCATAAACCTTACAGGTAAGGCTTCGGAGGGAGTGACTAACAGGACCTTGAACTTTGCTTGGAGGGAACTGAGGCCACAATGTGTAAAAGAGAGGGATTTTGAAGGGTTTGGGGCTAACCCTGAGGAGACTATACCAGTTGTGAAATCTATTGTGTCACTGGGGAAGTCCATGGGGTTGGAGGTTAGTGGGGAGGATGTGGAAGAGTTGGTGGAGGACGACAATGAAGAACTAACCACTGATGAGCTGCAAGAGCATCTGCAACAGCAAGAGACCACAACTGAGGAAACTGCTTCAAAGGAGGGGAGACAGAGATGGAGGAAGTTGCCTTCTTCAATAATTAAGGACATCCATACAATGTGGACAAAGGTGCAAGCCATTATGGAAGAACATCACCCTGACACAGCTATTGCAAGCCATGCTGGTGACTTTTACAATGACAATGGTCTGGCCCATTTTAGGAAAATCTTAAAGGAATGCCAGGTACAGAGTTCTATGGACAGATTTTTGGTGCGACAAGAGGTCCAGTGACTGTCAAGTTGTTCCCAGTGGCATTAAAAGAAGGGAAGTAACCCCAGAAAAGGACTTGCTACCTAAAGTCCTTATGGAAGAGGATTCCCCTTCCAAACAATAATACACCTCCATCATCTCCCCTCCTCCCATCTTATCACTCATCAGTACATCTTCAGTAAAGGTGTCATTTATTCTTCATGTAGTAGTATTTATTCTTCATGTATCACTGTTTTCTGTGTAGGAAATTGTATATTTTATGAGAAAAAAAAATTTAATACTTTTGGGTGTCTGGAAGAGATTAATTGGATTTCCATTATTTCTCATGGGGGAAAATTAATTCAGCTAACGATAAAATCGATTAAGGACAAGCTCTCTGGAACAGATTAAAATCATTAGCCGAGGGTCCACTGTATTTATTTCTTTGCAAAGGTTACAATGTGTGTTTACACAATATGATTGGAGCAAAGACAGCCACTATCATGCCGAGGCATTTTGGGCACCCTTAACCTAATATTTATAGACTACTTAACCCTTAAACTGTCCAAACGTAGATCTACGTTTGCATGCATAGTGCTCCAAACATAGATCAACAGTTTATTTTTCATTCCTTAAAATTTGGCACAATTGGCTTGAGTTGCCTAGACATGAAAGAATGGGTCTGTGCATTCAGTGTGCACACTATTAAAAAAATCTGGGAGCACTTAGTACCTTGTGGGAGCACCAGTTCAATTGAGCACCAGCTAGAGCAAATAGCATGGCAAACACCAGGGATTCATTGATGCCATGTCGCATTAACCCTTTCAGGGTCCGTCCCATAGATCTACGGCTTTACGTTCAGGGTCCAAACCGTAGATCTCGTCATGAGCTCAGCTCACTCTGATAAACTGTGAGTGGTACATTTGGGCCTAGATATGAGAGAATACATCTATGTGGTATGTGTGCACCACATAAAACAGATCCTGCAGCACACTGTGTATAATGAGAGAAAAAACTGAAATCATGATTTTTCGATTAAAACAGCGACTTTGCAGTGTTTTTTCGTATGTTTTTTATATTTGTATTTGTGATTTCTTGGTCTCATTTGATAGAATGGAAGACATATTACAGAAATAGAGATGATTTTGATTGGTTTTAGCACTGGAAACGGCTTGAAACTGAGCTCTAATTAGCAGAAATGTTAAATTTTTGCCGATATTCAAGAGTAAGCCTAACACATCTAATACACACCAGCTGGTGGGTCTAATATGCATTCACAAATATGGTGATGATATTTATACAATTATTACAGTATTGCATAACAGTAAATCTTCTATTTTTTGGTGTGAATAAAAATTCATTATGTGAATAAAAAATCAAAATGGAATTTATTTGTAAAGCCTCAAAACATAACTAATGAACAGAGGAAATGTTAGTTTAGTTCCAGGAATACCTACATTGTTTATTCTGGACCCTATTTTGAAATTGGAATATTTTGAACTTTGTGTTAAATTGGCCATATTAACAATTTCTGATCACTTTAATTTGTAGTTGAAAAAAGTTGCCTTGGCGATTTCTTTTGTTCAATCGATAGAATAGAAGTAATACTAGTGAAATAGCTAAGAATTTGGTTTTGACTGGAATAATGTAATTGGCTAAAATGTGGAAGTCACAAGTCGGCAAAATCGCCGATTCGTAAATATCGATGGACACATTACAAAATTCTTTGAGAGCATAATTTCGTCATTTTTCAAATCAAATTTCGTACTTTTTGTTTTATTACCTTCACAAAAAGATTCTCTACCATTTCATAAGAAAAAATTACAATTTTTTTTTTTGAAAATTCTTGGACATTGGGGCACCACCTCAGATTTGCGGCCTTGGACCCTGATGGTTGACACTCCCAATTTAATCTTGGACTATGACACCCCTATCCTGAAGTGTCTCCTGGTATCGAAAATTTTCGAATGTTGAAAAAAAAAAAAAAAAAAATTATCTTTTCTTATGAAAATGTTATTATTTTTCTAATTGTTTTAGTAAAAAAAAAAATTTTGCCACCAGTACTTACTGTTGCAACCCCTGAATGGGTTACAATGATTATTATGTATATATAATGTATATTACCTTTTCATTTAATTTTATATTGCTTATATTTGCGATAATAGCTAAATCGTAAATGTATGACTTTATATTATTATTTGACTGTTATATTCTTATTTGACTTATGTTGTTAGGATGTATATAAAATGTGCTCAGTTAGTCTTGATTGTCAAACTACTGTAATTATCGCTTGTCGCTCGTTATACTGCCGGCTTCTGAGCTGCAGTGTCCACGTAGCTACACGTGATCGGGGGGGGGGGTGTCTCAACCTCTCGTGAAGTAGTTAGTCTGCTGTAGATCGCTTGCTGGTTGGACAGATTGTCTGTCTCATTATTTTGTTAGTTCTGTAGAACTTTGTTCACGGAACATTTGAAAAGGGACTTAGTGATTTTCGACGTTTTTACTGAGGTTGTGTGTCACTTTAGACACTCTGGTATTTTCAGGTCCTTAGCTATAGCTTCGGGACTAATTTTGTACTGGTTTCTGTGTATTGTCACAGTTCAGTTTTTCCTATGCTGAAAGATTAGTATTATGGGAGTTTTGTAACTTTTGTGGAGGATCTGCAGAGGGTTTCCCTACTTAGTGTCTTTATATTTATCTCCTTGCCCGGATTCTGTGTCGCAGTCGCTTGATATTGCATTGCTATTGGGCTTAGCATTCTTTGTTGTTCAAGCAGACTGTTCGGGTTGCCAGTCGGTCAAGAAGTTGTTTATTTGAGGACTTTGTCAGTCACTTGTTTAAGTCTTATTCGAGTCTTGAGAATAGCTAACTACTTAAGAGCATTAACAATACACACACTTGTACATATTTGTAATATCTTATTAAATGTTAAGGTACCTGACGGTACTTAAGAATTATAATGTGATATGTGCTTTCAGCACAATAATATTGAACTCGAGAGTTTTGATTTTATTTTGATTGCTGTAATTAAATTTTAAATTTGATAATATTCCCTCTAGAAAAATTTACTACTTTAATAAATTTATTAAATTTTAATTTCTTAGTTAGTAGCCTACCGTTGTTTAAACCTAAAAGCATATTGAACCATACTGAAATTTTTAATGGATATTGGACAAGGATACTGACTACTTGTTACGAAAACCCAGTAAAAAGGCGGATGCTAGAAAGGGCAGTCCTTTCTAGTATTCACTGGAGATCTCTAAAGCTTTAGAATGCGTTTTTTTTTAACAATGGGGACTGTCGGGAAGCTCTTGATCCAAGGTTGGAGAAATTGTGTTGACAAACACTCTTGTAACACCGAGTACTTTCCTAATCTGAAGACTTTGAGTTTAGTCTTGTACAACATAAACCCGGTGGATGTATGTACCTGACTGAGTTTTGATCCAAAGGGGATGGAAATACTGTTTATGAGTTCTAACTCTAAGACAACTACACTAAATTCCTATTAGGATTTATAGTTTCCCATTATCACTCTCTCGTAGTACAATTATTTTCGGATGTATGCCAAAAGTGAAAAAAGTTAATTGTACTCTGACTTTGTCTGAGTTAAGTACATTAAAACTTCAGGTGTTGGCAAGTAGCAATATCTCGGTGTGACGTTTTTTAACAGGAATTACACCGCTGAAACTGTCAGAGCATTAATTAAAGATATATTGTTTCCTGCTCATACCCGAGATGTCTGATTATGATTCAGATTCAGAAAGCCTAGTGTCACAATTAGGAAGTATTTCTCTATTTGAGTGAAGAAAGAGCAACTAGAGCAGAAGTGGGGCTTTGTGTCTGAGCCTAGTGTAGCTCAGTTTTTCGCTCACGCCTTTCCTTTACTGACACTATAGTACAGAAATTAGCTGGTTTGTTGACAAGCCCCAAAACTAGTACAGTGTATACTACACCCGTATTTACTTATCCTAGACCAGATCTAGACACTCTAGAGACGGCTGGGACCAAGTTCCGACCTAAAGGGCCCTCCGCCATGTTAATTTCCCCACTCCTCCTTACCCATGGTCCTATCT
>NC_069403.1:4534353-4672706 GCF_026875155.1 Cherax quadricarinatus | reverse complement strand
GCAGGGGCGCTCAACAGGGTATTTTTAGTGCCCCCAAACATTCATACAAATACAAAGCTAATACATAGCATTAGAAATTCCGTACGAAGAAAGATTGAAGTCCCTTTGAGGGAGACATGATCAAAGGGTGTATAAGTGGAAGATGAGTATTAACAAAGGGGATATATATAGGGTCTTGAGGATATCTCTCCAAGAGAGAACCCACAATAATGGAGTCAAATTAAAACAAGTTTTAGTGGGATGGATTGTGAAAAACTTGCCTAGTAATAGGCCCAACAGGCTTACTGCAGTATTCCTCCTTTCTTATGTTCTTATACCCCAAACCCCTCCCTTAAAGTGCAGCATTGTACTTCCCAATTTCCAGGACTCACTCACTATGGCTACCCTTTTTCCCTAAAACCCTTCACAAAATAATTAAATACACACACCCAACAGCTTGTCAGGTCCCAAAAACTATTCGTCTCCATTCACCCCTATCTAATGCTCATGCATGCTTGGTCGAAGTCCAAGCCCCTTCCCCCACAAAACCTCCTTTACCCCCTCCCTCCAATCTTTGAGGACAACCCCTACCCTCCCTTTCCCTTTCCCATACAGATTTATATGCTCTCCAAGTCATTCTGCTTTGTTCCATTACCCTCTAAATGACCAAACCACATCAACAATTCCTCTTCAGCCCTCTGACGATACTTGTAGTAACTCCACACACCTCCTAATTTCCACACTATGAATTCTCTGCATAATATTTACACCACATATTGCCCTTAGACACAACATCTCCACTGCCTCCAGCCGCATCCTTGCTGCAGTATTTACAACCCATGCTTCACACTCATATAAGTGTTGGTACCACTATTCTCTCATACATTCCGTTCTTTGCCTCCATGAAAAACCCATTTTTTGTCTCCACAGATATCTCAATGCACCACTCACCTTTTTTCCCTCATCAATTCTATGGTTAATTCATCCTTCATAAACCCATCCACTGATAAGTCAACTCCCAAATATCTGAAAACAAATTTACATCGTCCATACTCCCCTCCCTACAAAGTGATATTCAATTTCTTTATCTAAATCATTTGATACCTTCATCACCTTACTCTTATCTAAGGTCACTTTCAACTTTCTAAACCTTTTCACACCCTCCCAAACTCGTGCACAAACCTTTGCAACTTTTCTCTAGAATCTCCCAAAACACAGTACATCAGAAAAAAGTAAAATGTGTCAATTCCCATTTTGTATTGATTCCTCATAATTTAATTCTAAACCCCCTCCCCCAACACCTTAGCATTTATTTCTTTTATAACCCCATCTATAAATATGTAAACAACCAGGTGACATTACACATCCCTGTCTAAGAACTACTTTTAAATGAAAGTAATCCCCCTCTTTCCAACACACCCTAACCTGAGCCTCACAATCCTTATAAAAATTTTTTTACAGGGATTTAGTAACTTACTACTTTTTCCATACACTTGCAACATCTGCCACATTGCTCCCATTCATGCTATCATATGCCCTTTCTAAATCCATAAATGCAAAGAAAACTTCCCTACCTTTATCTAAATACTATTCCCCGATATGCTTCAATGTAAACATTTGATCTACACATCCCCTAACCCATTCTAAAGCCTCCTTGTTCATCTGCAATCCTACTCTCTGTCTTACCTCTAATTCTTTCAATAATAACCCTACCATACACTTTAAACCCGGTATACTCAGTAAACTTCTCCCCCTACAATTTTTGCAATCTTTTGTCCCCCCTTTCCCCTTTTCATACATAACTATACCACTCTCTGAATCCTAGGTACTTTTCCCTCTTTCAAAACTTTATTAAACAAAAATACCACCACTCCAACACAAAACCCTCCCATGCTTTAATATTCTGTCATAACCCACAGTTCCACTGATTTACCCCCCCTTTCTTTCTACATAATGCCCCAGCATCCCTCCCCCACATCCGCTCTTTTTCACTCCAAAAATTATCAGATGAGAATTACTTATAAAGAAAATTTTTTCAAAAATATGGAAAATTACAAACAAAATTAAAATTCAAGGGTTTTTTAAAAAAAACCTAACTTTAAAAAAAAATCACAAAAAATTAAAAAGCAATTTCCTTGGGGGGGGCCCTCCCATACTTTTAAATTTTAAAAGTCTTACCATCTTCAAAAATTTTATTTGGGCCCCTTTAAACCAAACGCTTAACCGTAATAACTTTTCTTTTTAAAACAAATTTAACCAATCCAATCTCTGCAAAAAAAAAAAAATTTTAAAATATTAAGGCTCACCCTTATACCAGCTCTTTGGTCCCATTTTCAAAAAAACTAAATTTTTTTGAAAATTTAGCGTAATGACTAAATTTAAAAAAAGGAAAAATTTTTAAAGAAAATTAACTTTAAGACATTCCTTTTAACAAAATAGGGGGAACCCGAAAGGATAAATAAATGGAATGGGATATTAAAAAATCTTAGGAGTCTCCCCAAAAACCCCCCAGAATGTTTTTTTAAAAGAGTTTAGAAAACTAGGGAAAATTTGGTTTAAATAGGGGATTGAAGTGGGAACCCTAAAACCATTTTTTTACAAATTTGGGAAGTTAAATCTGGGAAAATACTATGGGAAAGGGGGATTTAAAATGGGGAAATTCACTCAAGCTTTTTTTTGGGAGCTTGAAAAAGGGGGGGAAAAAAGTTTTTTTAAACCTGTTTATCCACAAAAAGTTTCCCTTATTCTCAGCAAAATTTTTTGACAGTGCCTCCCCCACTCTATCATTTGCTCACTTCTCACTGTCTCTCACCACTCTCTTCACCTTTCTTTACTCTCCATATACTGTGCCCTTCTTAATATCACTTCTGTTTTTTAAAAAAAACTCTCGTACATTACCTTTTTCTCTTTTATCATACCCTTTACCTCATCATTCCACCAATCACTCCTCTTTCCTCCGCATCCACCCTCCCGATTTTTTAATACTACACACACTGAGTGTTAAGACTCATTCTATACTGACCAGGCATCTCGGGCCCAAACCCGTGCCAAATTTGGAGGCAGGAAAAATAAAACGTAGATCTACGTTTGGAGAGCTAGCGTACAAATGTAGATCAAAATTTTGGGACAGTTTAAGGGTTAAGTTAACTTACTGCAAACATCTCACACATATCAAGGCCATCACGTCCTTCTCTACACAATAATTATGAATCTGAAGATAGGGATGCCAGTCAACTTTTGGGCAGACTTTTTGGATAAGGTGGAAACTGCATTCTATATGCCAGTCTCCATTTTCCCCGCGAGCATTCCTTAGCTGCCTTTTGGGAGTAAAAGGAAGTTACAGAAAAACTCTCAGAACTCGTCAAAGGTATGTATAGCACAGTAGAACCCCTATATCCACAGATTCAATATCCACAATTTCAGTTATCCATGGTTTAATCTGACCCAAAATAACCCTTTATTTTGCTTAATAATGGCCCCAGAGTGCAAAAGTAGTGATATTTAGCAGTTCTTCAAAGCTAAGTTATGAAATGCTAGCAATCATAAAAAAGTGCAAATTTTCTAGAATTATTTTGCTTAGTTTATCAATTAACCCTTAAACTGTCCAAACAGATCTACATTCACATGTGTAGTGCTCCAAAAGTAGATCTACTTTTTTTTACATATTTTCAAATATATACAAAAAAAAAAGTAGATCAAAATTTTTTTACACGTTTTCAAATGTAAAAAAAGAAAAGAAGCTCTATGTTTTTTTACATACTTTCAAATGCTGAAAAAACGTAGATCTACGTTTGGACAGTTTAAGGGTTAAACTTTATCATGGGTATATATGTAAACAAAAAATGACACATATATAGGTTTACTACTATCGACAGTTCAGGTATCCACAGTGGAGCTTGAAACATATCCCCAGTGGATGCAAGGGGACTACTGTACTATATTTATCGAAAGAAAAATTATATTTATCATACAGTATGACACAGTACCACATTAATCAAGAACACATACACCAGTATGATTTTCAAAAAATCCTTCAGTGAGTTTGAAGCAACATTTAACCCTTTGACTGTCGCATCCCCCAATCCTGAGGTGTCTCCTGGTGTCAAAAAATTAAGAAAAAAAAAAAAAAAAAAAAAAAATTTCTTATGAAATGATAGAGAATCTTTTCCCGATTGTAATGACAACCAAAAAAAAAGAAATTGATGGAAAACTGACGGAATTATGCTCTCGCGAAGTTAGCAACCTCGGCGATATTTACAAATCGGTGATTTCGCCCACTTTGAGCCCTTTTTTCGGCTAATTCCATTGTTCCAGTCGACCAAACTCATAGCTATTTCTTTAGAACTTAATTTTTTCTATCAATTGAGTACAAGAAACTGCCCATTTACCGATTTCAACTACCCAATAATGTGGTCAGAAATTTGCAATTTGGCCAATTTCACAAAAATTAAAAAATATGACAATTTCAAAATAAGGTCCAGAATGAACAATGCAGACATTTCTGGTTCTAAAATAACATTTTCTTTGTTCATCAGTCATGTCTCCAGGCCCCTCTGATATTACTCTTGCTTTCTATTTTGAATTTTTTTTCAAACAAAAAATAGAAGACTTACTATTATGCAGACTACTGCAATACTGTAATAATTGTATAAATAACATCAACCAATTCATGACTGCATATTAGAATGGCTAGTTGGACATTTATTGGACAATGACATCATTTGTTTACTTTTGAACATTGGCAAAAATCAAACATTTCCCCTACTTTGAGCTCCATTTCCAGGTTCTTTTTATAGTAAAATCAATCAAAATCCCCTCTATTTCTATAATATGTTTTCCATTCTATTAAATGAGACCAAGAAAATGAGAATACAACCATAAATACTATACGAAAATAGACCACAAATTCGTCATTTTAATTAAAAAAATGGTCGGAGTTTTTTTTTTTCTCATTATGCACTGCGTGCTCCAGGATTTTTTTTATATGGTGCACACTGACCACACAGACCCATTCTCTCACATGTGGGCCTACCAGCTTTCTCCTGCTTGATTTGAAGCCGCTAGAATTTATGAGTATATATACGTCAAACACGGTACATCGTAAGACGTATATATACGGCTGTGACAGTCAAAGGGTTAACAATGCCAGTGTCATCATTATTAATAGTAGGTGATTTTGTTCTGCATTCAAAAACTTCCCAAGTACCCAAGTTAATCTTTACATAATGGAGCACTGAGAAGTCAGATTCTTATGGATAACATTCTGTGAGGATTTTATCACAAAAGAAGGTATTCATCTCATTCCACTCCACTCCCCTTGCATGCACACACACACACACACACAAGAAGATATAAAGACAGCTTTCCAACAATAACACATATTGTACTTAATTTTTTATATGCTAATAAAAGGAAGAGGATGACAAACTAAAGACAATAAATTCATACACACTGGAAATCTTAGTTGATAAATTAATACAAGCACTGCATAGGCACGTCCATATTCAATGGACGGAATATACTTACATTTTCTTATATAAATACTCCAGGTAAGTAGCAGGCATAGACTGGTGGAACTCAGCAACATACTTTGGTGTCATAGACTCCAGCAGGAAACATGTCAGAAAGATCAGCAGCAAATGTTTCAATCTTCTTGGAAGATCAGCATAGAAGACTGGTATAGAAATGCTAAGTCAATCAATCCATTGTGCATTACTATTGGCTTTTTATGTTGCAAAAGTGAGGAAAATAGGTTTCGAACATTTGGTGCTTCGTCTATCTGCAAATACAGAAAAAAAAAAGGCTTTAGTAAAAAACATTACATTAACAATAAATGATAAAAATAACTTTCTGGAAAAAAAAATGCTATGTTTAACACTGTATAAAAGTAACAGTACAATGTACTACATAGATATTACTCACATACAAACACAAATACAAATTTTCTATTTTTTATGCGGTACAAAAATAATGCAGTAATGCATGTAATGCAAAGATTGCTAGGCATAAAAGAAAGTCACTAGTGTGTGATGCATTTCAGGTAAACTAATCCTAAATGCTTAAAAACTAGACATAGACCATTATGAAAGACTTCTTATGCAGTTAACTACAATCATAGTAAATATGTTACAATATCACATGTGCAACAAGAAAAATAGCTAATAACAAATGGTACAATTTTAAAAGTAAGCTATTACAGCCTCTCCTCACTTAACCCTTTCAGGGTCCAGAGGCCAAATGTCAAAGTGTGAGCTACGGTCCAAGAATTTATCCCTTTGACTGTTTTGGTTGTATATATCGTCTTATGAGCCAATGTGTTTGACGTATTAATACGCCAAAATTCTAGCGACTTTCAAATCAAGCAGGAGAAAGCTGGTAGACCCACATGTGAGAGAATGGGTCCCCAGGGGCAGTGTGCACCATATAAAAAAAAATCGGGGAGCCAGTGGTGCATTGTGGGAATGCCATTTCAGTAGCCCTTGTTCATCATGCCTAGAGGTAAGAAATAAGTGATTCCCTGGCAAATCTGGGACTCTTCTCTTCCCAAATGATGCTCTAACACAGATGGAAGTGTCAGTGAAGATCAATTTCATGGTTTTCAGGAGTTTGTGACCAAAAGCAATGCCCAGGATACCAGAAGAATGAAGGAGAATGAAGAATGAAGGAAAATGAGAAAATGAGAGAGAGAATGAGGGAGAGAATGAGGGAGAGAATGAGAGACAATGAAGGACAAAGAAAGATATGTTTTATCGGCTTATGTCTATAGTTAAGGCTTGTTAAGTTAATTTTTTAGGCTTGACTATTCTCTGAAAAGTGCGAGGAAGTTTTTGAGAACCTATGATTAGTACAAAATAACATGAATATCGAAAATTAAAAATGTGTAATAAGGGATGCTTATATTGATGAATTAGATACATAGGAACATAAGAAAGAAGCAGACAAGTGCAACATCTGGATGACTTTACTTGTAGATGGTTTCACCAACCAGAGGCTTTTTCAATAAAATACAGTGGACCCCCGGTTAACGATTTTAATCCGTGCAAGAGGGGTAATTGTTATGCAAAATAATCTTTAAATGTGAATAAATTTTTCCCCCATAAGAAAAAATGGAAAAAAATTAACCGTGCAAGACACCCAAAAGTATAAAAAAAAATTTTTTTTTTAACCACACCAAAAATTTTAAATTTTTTAATACAAAACAAACGGGAAAAAGGGCATGCACAATTACAGACATTTAACTTTTATTGAAGACCCTGGTGTTTGATTGATGGAAGGAGGAGGGGAGAGAGGTTTTTAGTGTTTAAAAGGGGGAAACCCCTTTCCCATTAGGACTTGGGGAAAGCAAGTCCTTTTTTTTTGGGGTTTAAACTTCCCTTTCTTTTAAATGCCACTAGGGCCCCGGGGGCCAGAGTCCTGGATTTCCCTTTCGCACAAAAAAATTCTGCCCAATAGGGGCCCTGTACCTCTCTTCCCTTTATGATTTGGGCCTAAAGTGTTTTTCACACTTGTCAGGTAATAATCACCAAAAAGGTTTTGCAATAGCTGGGGGGGGGGGGTTTTTCAATCCATGAAGGTTTGCATTTCCCAACCCAAACTTTGCACAGTTTTCCCCTTTATCTTTGTGAAAGGAAAAACCTCTTCAATTTCCTCCTCCCCTCCTCTAAAAACCAAATTTTTCCCCCCAGGTCGGGCCCCCTCTTGCTCTTAATTTGACATCAGCTAAATCAGGGGTTTATTCTTCATTTCCTCCTCCCCCAAACCCTCTTCCAAAATAAAACCCACTAACCTCCAACCCCAAGGGACTTTCCCAATCCCAAAAAAGGGAATTCCTCAACTGGAAACAGGATTCTCGGGGTTAGCCTAAAAAAATCCACAAAATCCCTTTTTGTCTACACATTCTGGGCCCCAGGGTTCCCTTTCCCAAACAAGGGTTTAAGGGGCCCCTTTTTAGTCACTCCCTCCCCCAAACCTTCCTATAAGGTTTTCACAAATTTAGGTATTAAAATGCTCTCTCCAAATCCCTTTGAGTCAGTTGAGTTTTTCTGAGGTCACTAAAAGCACCTTTTTAAACAGAGCCTTTTTTGTACAGTTTTTTTGAAGTTTTGCAATAACCTTTCTGGGCCCCTGGGCTGGGGGAGAGGGGTGGGGGTTTTGGGGGCAAAAAATTCAAACCCTTTAAAGAAACTCATGTCCCCCTAAAGTCCCCTTTTGCCACGTCCGGGAATGACCAGGGGGGATTGTCAAAAACCCCGGAGGGAAATTAAGTTCTAAAATTTTTTTCATTAGGTAATCTTTCACATTGGGGGGAAATGCAAAGGGGTAACCCATTTTTAAAAAAGGTTCCCCAGTGACCCATGCCCTTTTGTTTTGCCCTCCACAGCCCCACAACAAATTAAAACCCTTTAGGACATTTTTTTTGCCTGAACGCTCTGGGATTTCAGAGTGATACACTAATAAAGGCTTAACTTTGCAATCACCACTAGCATTGGCACACATCAACAAAGTAAGCCTGTCTTTCATAGGCTTATGTCCTGGGAGTGCCTTTTTCCTCCTGAGTAATGTAGGTCCTGCTTGGCATTTTCTTCCAGAACAGGCCTGTTTCATCACAATTAAACACTTGTTCAGGTTTCAGTCCTTCACTGTCTATGTACTCCTTGAATTCCTGCACATATTTTTCAGCCGCTTTGTGGTCCGAACTGGCAGCCTCACCATGCCTTATCAACACTATGGATGCCACACTACGCTTCTTAAATCTCTCAAACCAACCTTTGCTGGCCTTAAATTCACTCACATCATTACTAGTTGCAGGCATTTTTTTAATTAAATCCTCACGCAACTTCCTAGCCTTTTCACATATGATCGCTTGAGAGACGCTATCTCCTGCTAGCTGTTTTTCATTTATCCACACCAATAAGAGTCTCTCAACATCTTCCATCACTTGCGATCTTTGTTTCGAAAACACAGTTAAACCTTTGGCAAGAACAGCTTCCTTGATTGTCTTTTTGGTGCCCACAATAGTAGCGATGGTTGATTGGGGTTTCTTGTACAACTTGACTAGGTCGGCGATACGCACTCCACTTTCATACTTATCAATGATCTCTTTCTTCATTTCAATGGGAATTCTCACCCTTATTGGGTACGGTTTGGGCACTAGAACTTTTTTGGGGCCCAAAGGCATTTATTTTCCAAAAACACACCAAAAAACACTTAAAAATACGAAAAAAATTTCCGAGTGTTGCTTGGATTTTACCGCGGGGGCGGGCTGGTAAACAAGGGCACGGGCCACAGTGACGGGCTGGGGGCGCAAAATGGACGCTCTCGGACGAAAACTGAGCGGGTTTTTTAAAAATGGGTAGCCGGCAAAATTTTTTGCGTTAAAAGAAAGCGGTACAAAAAACGCTATGTGTGCCATTTTATGCGGGGTCCACGTATAAGGACAAAACTGAACACAGAAAAAATACATTCAAAGATAGAAAAGCATAATGAGTCCCTCGCCCGGAGCGGGGATTAACACCACTGTCTGAAGACATGTATAAGACCTTTTGTTGAAGACGGGTGACAAATATGGGTGTCAAAAGGGCGGGTGACAAACCGTTTTTTGAAGACAATGTGTTCACCCAAATGTTCCTGGGCTATGACTGTTTACCTGACTTTTATTGCTTTGTAAAGTCACTGGAGGTGAAACTCTACAAAGAAAGAAACCCAGATTTTGCATACAGTCAAATTCACTTATGGTCATAGTGTATCCCACTAATTTTCATAAATTTTTTATACTTTCATACGTATACCACTAAATTTTCACAACTTTTTTCCCAGTGACACTTCAAAAGGGGGTCGGAAGCTAGCATCTGCCCCAAATTTTTTAAGAGGCGGTAGGGGGAGTGATAAGAACAATATGTCCTTTCTGACAGCCAAAAACCCGACTCAGCACATTAGAAGTCCACCCACCACACACAACACAACTGCTGAAGATAAAGCATAAAGAAAGAAAGAATGAAGACAGGAAGGAATAGACACATTTAATATTATAACTACCTAACACAACTTCTGCTACTCTATGAAAAAAACTACCAATGATTTGTCCCCTTCTATGCACAAAAAAAAAAAAGCCCAAAAAAAATGTAGACACCGTTTTTATGTGTGGGAGTGAAAAAACACCATTTGTAAACCCCAAATTTTTTCAAAAAGTTCCACAAGCTCGAACTTCGGGAACATGTCCAGTGACAAACTTTGAAATACATGGAACCCCTACTTGCGATTTTAAAAACCGCCCATGATCTTGCTCGCAAACGGTTTTTGCTCGTTTGCGGAATCAATTTTCCTCTTAAAAAATTTAATTGAAATGAAATTTAAATCCGTTCCATTGGAATTCTGTACTTCAAAATTTTTTCGCTAAATCAACTCTAGGCTTATTTATCAACTCATTTCATCTAATATGACATAAAAAACAATAAAAATAACACAGAAACCTGATATATCTCTAAAATGAATAAAAAAGTCATTCAGTAGGGGTTTGGGGCGGTGTCGGGGGTGGATAGATTTGTCTGGAGCCCGGGAAAAAATTTTTTCTGAAAAATTTCGCTAATATCATCTATACTGTTTTTTTTAAATTATCACATTTTCATCTATATGACATAACAAACAATTTTAAAACATAGAAACATGATAATACCTAGAATGAATAAAAATGTCATTCTCAGTTAGGGGCGGTGTGGGCGGTGACGAGAGTTTTCTGGACACCGGGAAAATTCTTCATGAATAATTTTCGCTAATATCATCATACACTTATTTATATACCAGTTCATCAAATATGACATAACAGAAATATAAATAACATAAAACACGATATAACCCCTAAATGAATAAAATATGTCCTTTTGAAAACGGGTGGAGACGGCCACAACCCCCCCCTCTTTTTTTGGGGTAAACACTGCCATTTTTGGAGGGCCTTTTGAACGTCTATTATATAATTATTAATGTAGAAACTTTATTATTATACATTTCCCCCCCCCGCATGCATTTTAAATCCTTGCAAGGGGGGCCGATTGTTATCGAATGTTCGGTAGGGGGCAATAATTTTTTCCCCAAAGAAATAATGGAAATCAAATTAATCCTTCAAGACACCCAAAAGTAAAAAAAAAAATTTTTTTACCACATGAAATTACATTTTCCTACACACAAAGAGAAGGATACTCACAATAGTAAAAGTAGTAAATCACAAAAAAAATTGTGCATGTACACTCTACAAATAAGAAAAAATGAACTTAACTTTATTAAAGATCACAATGACTGATGAACCTTTTTCCGGGGATTCCCTTTTCCCCTCCTGAGTACTGTAGCCTGTTTGGCTTTTCTTCCAAACGGGCCTTAAACACTGTGATCCCACACGATTCTTAAATCTCTCAAACCAACCTTGCGGGTTTTAAAATTCCCCCAATAGAGCACTATTTCCCCAGGCTTTTTCCCCTTTTCCACCTGGTGTTATCGAGGGGTGGGGGTTGCATCCGGGGAGAAAAATTTAAGGACCCCAAGGGAAATAATTAGACAGTCTCGATGACACTGACTTTTTTGGGGTTTCCTGGTGGCAAATCCCCGGGTTAATTGTTTCTTGGGATTTTTCAATAACCACACCAACAAGGGCTACAGCGCAGCACACTGACGGTGGACAACACAACAACGATGCTACAGCACAACGACGAGCAAAAGCAGCAGCAACATGCAAAAAGCACAACAACGATGCTACAGCACAGCAGAGATGCTCGCAGCAGCAAACGCTCACAGCGCAAAAGCTACACAGCAGCACACTGCGGTGGTAAACACACAGCAGCTGACAGTGCAGCAGCGCAGCTGACAGGCACAGGGAGCTGACAGTGCAGCACGCACGAAGTGCAGCAGCAGCTGACGTGGTACAGCACAGCGTACCACCCAAAAGTAGCGATGGTTTTTTGGGTTTATTTAAAAACCCGGCCAGCTCGAGACACGCACTCCCTTTCAACTTACAATGATCTTTTTTTTCATCTCTTATAATTCCACCCTTATTGCTGTGGGGGTTTTTTGGCCCCCTAGAAGCTTTTTTTGGGCCCATGGCACTTATTTTCCCCGAAAAAAATCACCAAAACACTGTAAAATACAAATGTTTCCCATTTTAGCTTGGATTTACCGCGGAGGGGCTGTGAACAATGCCACCGGGGGAACATTGAGCGGGCCAGGGGCCCCAATTGGACGCGTCTCGACGAAGGGCGGGGAGCAGGGTTTTTTGGGGGTATCGAGCAAAATTTTTTTCGAAAAAACGAGCGTAGCGGATTGTACGGTATGCGATAGTGCCGTATGCGGGGGGGTCCACTGATATTATTATTATTATAAAATTATTATTATTTCTTGTTATTGTATTAACTATTATTATTTTTAATTTTTATTTAATGTTTGTTATTTTTCATATTTTTATTATTAACATATTATTATTATTATTATTATATAAATTAATTTTTAATTTTATTTACAAAAAAAAAATAAAGATTTACTGTTATTCCTATTGCAATAATTGTATAAAAAGTCAACCCATTCACGACTGAGGGGAATGGAAGCGCGCTTTGTTTCCTCTGAAACAAACCCAAACAATGGACCATTTCTCCTAGGTTTAGCTCATTTTTCAAGGGACTTTTTTTGTCATGAAAGCAATCAAAATTATATCTATTTCTGTAGTAATCTTCCAAAAAGTGAACAGTATTAGAGAGGTAAAGAGGTCTTGTTTGGGATTTAAGGATTGGAAAAAGGGGTATTAAGGGGGATGGGGGGGGCAATTGGGGAGATGTTGAGGTTATGGGGTAGGGGGTAGGTCTGAAAGCATGAATGTTTTTTTAATAAGGGATAGGAGGCTCAAGTTAGGTAAAGTAGGAAAAAAGGGAAATTATTTCCCCGAAAAAAATAGGCCTTAACAAGGATGTGTGTGCACCGTGGTTTTTTTAAAATATTTATAGATGGGGTTGTAAAGAATAAATCCCAGGGGCTTGGCAAGAGGGTGGAGTTAAAAGATAAAGAACACACATAAAGTTGGAGTTGTCCCCGTTGCCTTTGCTGATACACGTGCCCTTGGGGGAAATTTTGAAAGAAGTTGCAGAAATTGGGGATGTATTTTTTAGGGGGTGCAAAAGAAGAAAATTTAAAAATGAAACAGGGAAAAAGAAGGTTTTTGGGGTAAAAAAAAAGATTAGGGGATAAAAATTGGATATCAATTGGGGGGAAGAGTAAAGGAGGGGTGAATGTATTCAGATATTTGGGAGTGGAAAATGCAGCAATGGTCAGAAAAATGAGGTGAATCATAGAATTTAAAAGAGGGGAAAAGGGATGGTGCACTTTTGGATCCGTGGAGACAAAAACTTTTTCCTTGGGGGCAAAAGGGGGAAGTATGAGATAAGTTTTACCAAGCTCTTTTATGGGGGTAAAGCATGGGTGATAATGTTGCAGCGAGGAAAAGGCTGGAGGCAGGGAGATTTCAGTCTGAGGGCAATGTTGGGTGAATAAAATGCAGAGAATTCGGCTTGGAATTAGGGGGAGGGGCAGGTTACCAAAACTGTTGTCCAAGGGCGAGGAAGGTTGTTGAGGTGGTTCGACATGTAGAAAAATGACGAAACAGAGTGACTTCAAGAGTGTATCAGTCTGTAGTGGAAGGGGAAGGCGGGTAGGGTTGGGGCCCAGAAAGGTTGGGGGGAGGGGGAAAGGAGGTTTTGTGTGCGAGGGGGTTGGACTTTCCCGCAGCATCGTGGCGTGTTTGATAGGGGTGAATGGGGACAAAGGGTTTTTTAAATACTTGACGTGCTTTTGGGAGTGTGACCCCAAACCCAACATTTAAAAAGGGGGTTTTCAGGAAAAACCACGGGCCCGGGAATTTGAGCCCCCGGAAGAGGGGAAATTTTACGGGCCCTTCACTCTGAAGGGGGGGTTTTTTTAATGTTCCCAGTTTAAAACTGAAAGTGTAAAGCACCCCTTCGGGGCAAGAAAATGATGGAGGGGAAGATGGTGAAATTTTTTTTTTTTTGGGGCCACCCCCGGGCCTTGGGGGGAAAATGGGGCCAGTTTGATAATAAAAAAATAAAAAAATCTTCCTTCCCAAACCCAATAAGGGAACCCAAAAAACAAAAATTTAAAAACCAAAAAAAACCATACAAAATCCCAAACAAAGGGGGTGGCAAATTTTGCGGGAGAAGTGAGCTCCATTTTTTAAATCCCTTAAAATTTTTTAAATTAAAATTTAAATTATTATTTAAATTACTTTATTATTATTTTTAAAAAAATTTTTGTAATTTTTTTTTCCCACAAAAAAAATATAAGATTTACTGTGACGTAAATTTGTTTTAACTAAAAAAAGCCAAGCAATGGACCTTTTCCTCCTGGGTTTTGAGCTCTATTTAAAAGAAACTTTTCCCATCGTGAAAGCAATAAAAATCATATATTTTTTCTGAAATTTTATCTTCCATTTTTATCAAATGAAAAAAAAAAAAAAACGAGAATACAACCATAAAAACCTTTTTTCAAAATTTCCACAAAAGGGGTGGCAAAAATTGGGCTGAAAAGGGGGAAACCCCATTACTTATGCTTAGTTTTCCCCTTTCAATTTTTTTTGGTGTACTTTAAAAAAAGCATTTTTTCCATCATAAAATTCCCCAAAATTTCAATAAGATACAAGACCCCTCCCCAAATGTAAAAGGAACCTGCCTTGAGGTCTGCTTGCTTTGGGAAATTTTTTGCTCGCGTTTGGAAGAAAAAAAATCCCCCCCAAATCGACTGCTCTTTTTTTGGGAAAAACTCACAAGGGGGGGAACACGCTCGCAAGTAGGGGTTTTCCACTGTATAAAAATAAACAAATTAATACACAATTTTTTTTTTTTGTTTTTTGGCTTGTGTAAACAAGTTTTTGTAAACAATATATTAAATTAATTTATGCAGGTGCACTTATTGAAACAACAAGTTATAAAAAATTCCCCCAAACTTATTTGGGGGTTTCTCACAACCACCTATGTTACCTAAAAAAAAGAAGTAGGGGGAAAAAAGCAAGATACCTTAAAAAGGGGAAAGTAAAAAAAAAAATTTTAAACCGGGGGAGCGGCTTTTCCCCAAAACTGTTGCCATACACCCTCATTTCTGCCAACTTTAAAAGCCCTCCCATCTCCCCTTAAACACTGATCACAAACATTTGTTTTGGGGCTTAAAACAATTAGAAAATTAATCTTAACATTTTCACAAGAAAAAACAAATTTTTTTTTAACCCTTAAACTGTCCAAACATAGATCTATGTTCACCTGCGTGGACTCCGAATAAGTTGAAAAAATAAAAAAATCGTTTTTTTTAAAAGAGGGTAAATTAAAGTGTGGTATAAAACCCAAAAAAAATTTTTTAGGACCAGTACTTACCAAGATATAAGACCGTGATGTTGGCTCTGGATGCTCACCTGACAGCAACATGGAGTCCTGCCGCTTGCAGAAGTGTTGCTGATTTAACCTTTTTTTTCTCGTTTTTATTTTAAATTTATATAATTTTTATGTTCTGATAATTAAAATTTATAATAGTTCTTAGTGATTTCATAGCCAATCTTTGTTCTGACACTAATATTATGTACTTAAATAGTACTCAAATTGTAACAATCACACTGACAGGTGAACATATTTACCTGCCTTGGTCATTTACTATGTCTAGAAATATATACAGTGGAACCTCAAAAATCAAACTTAATCTGCTCCAGGAGTTAGTTCTAAATTCAAAAAGTCTAAATTCGAACAACATTTCCCAAAAGAAATAATGGAAATACAATTAATCTGTTCCAGAAACCCAAAAATATTCACACAAAAAATAAATTTTATAGAGATTAATTACAGTTTTACATATAACAAATACTATAGTTTTTAATTATGTATAGTAATACATATAAAATAACATTTTTACTACCTTATTGAAGATTGGTGATGGCATCCGGAAGATAGGGAGGAAGAGAGAGGGAGTTGGGTTAGTGTTTAGAAGGAGAATCTCCCTCCATGAGGACTTCAGGTAAAGCCCTCTCTGGGGTACTTCCCTTCTCTGTCTTTTAATGCCACTAGACCAGCTTGAGAGTCACTGGACCCCTGTCTCACAAAATAACTGTCCACAGTCCTCTGTTTCTGGCACCTCTTTAACATTTCCCTAAAATGGGACATGGTTCTGTCACTCAACTTGTTGCAAAGATGGCTTGTTTCAGCTTGCTCAGGGTGGTACTTCTGCACAAACATTTGGACATCATTCCACTTGGCACAAATCTCCTTAATCTTCGAAGAAGGCACCTCATCCACTCCCTATATTAATACCTTTCGCAACATCAGCTTCCTTGATTTGTTCTTTCTTTGACAGGATAAGAACCGATGGTCGACTTGTTTTTCTCCCATACAACCTGGCAAGCTCAACAAGTCTCACACCACTCTCATACTTCTGTATTATTTCCTTCTTCACATCTATGGTGTTTTCTCACTTTCTTTGCCACAGGGGTACCACTAGCAAATTTCTTTGGCCCATGGCAGCGTAATTTCACAGTCCCACAAGCACTAAAACACAACGAAATAATCGTAAAATGCGTGAATGAGAGCGCAGGTTAGTGTTCAACTCAAGAATAAACAAAGCTAGACTGCTCACGCACCTGCGCAGGGACGCGGACAGAGCGGGCGGCAGACAGGTCCCGTACCCTGCGGTCCGAAAATAGGGGCGCTTTTGATAATAGGGACACAGTTTGTCCGAAAAAATGGTCCTATTTTCGAAACGTTCGACATGTGATACGTTTGGATTTTTGAGGTTCCACTGTACAAAGTATTTATAGTCCCAGCAATGTTTTAGACATGCTGGAGTATGAAACTCCTTGAATGGTGTTATGACAAGGTTCAGATAAGTGACATTTGATGAATGTGCCCTGCTGGAGGGAACCTTGCCTTATATGTTTTTACTCTTGCACACAAACATGTCTTTGTATGTCTGTCTGTCAGTCTATCTGTCTGCCTGACTATCTGTCTGCCTGTCTGTCTATCTGTCTGCCTGTCTGTCTATCTGTCTGTCTATCTGTACAGTTGTCTGTCTATCTGTACTTCTGTCTATCTGTCTGCCTAGCTCTGCTTATCTGTCTGTCCAGTTCAGCTTATCTGTCTTTCTGTCTTCTGTTGTGTCCTGGAGTATAATATGAACTCCTTGAATAATGGTGTTATGACAAGCATCAGATAGCAAGTGACATATGATGAATGTGAGCTGCTGGAGGGGAACCTTGCCCTTGAAGAAAATATCATAGATGGATTAATGAAAATATCTATATTAACGTAAAATAAGACATTAATGTGGCAAGAGTGATTATTAAATATACATCGCATATAATAAACATTGCATGTTTATATGTCAACGAGGAGCTGCTCAAAATTCTGACTTGGATGACAGCCAATAAATTTACATTTAACACTGACAAAACCTACTACATTATTTTTTGGTAGCAGAGCAGGTGTTGCACACCTTAACATTACGATCGACAACACTCTAACTGCCAGACAAATGAGGGCAAATTTCCCTAGGTCTATACCTTGACAACAATCTAAATTTCAGCCCCCATATCCAACCATAACAAAAAAAAGTATCCAAAAGGGTGGGGATCCTTTCCAAGATACGATATTACATGCCGCAAACTCCCCTTCTCACACAATACCATTCACTCATTTATCCATACCTCACCTATGCTATTTGTGCTTGGGAATCAACTGCAGCAACACATCTAAAGCCAATCATAACCCAACAAAAAGCTGCAGTAAGAATAATCACTAAATCCCATCCCTGGCAACACACCTCCCCACTCTTCACAGATCTAAACTTACTCCCTGTTCAGAACATCCCAACTTACTACGTGCAATCTACATCTACAGGCCCTTTAAAATTCCAATATTAACCTCGACCTAAAACGTTTTCCCTTGATAGTTGTGACAGGACCCACAGGCCAAACACCAAAACACAAACATCTCTATACATTCCCTGTGTCCACAAACCTTAAAAAAATTTTCAATGTGGGGTCAAAGGCCTAAAACTGGAACACCCTACCTGAGAACTCTAGAACTGCAGCCCACATTCATCACTTCAAAACAAGTTAAAAACATCTCATCTCACTGATACACCCCCGCCAACTAACTGGATGTAAACCACCTGTGGTTCACACTTACCCCTCACTCACCCATTGACTATGAACACAAAAATACGTATCTTAATTTTAAAAATAATGAATCCTAACTACCCATAAGTTTGCCTATGATACTCCAATATAGACACTAGTATTGTGCCAAAACAAAAGCATTCACATTGCTAAAACTCACAAACTATAATGTATCACTTAGCCTTAATACCATAATCTGTAATAATTTAAAGTTTAGAATTAATCAAACCCTGCCCTAAATCCTAGCCATGCTAGGTGTCCTAGTGGCCCACTCTGTAATTAGTATTTTAAAACACGTAAACCACACAATATTCAAAATCTGTAAACCCTGCATTGTAATCCTTATAGAGAATAAACTTGATTGATTGACTGATTGATTCTCCTATCCCTGTTTTGGGGGTTATATTAGAGAAAATGGAGTGCAGCACATGGTTAACTGTGATGTACACTTGTACTGCACCATAAAACTAAAACAAAAAACTATTTTCTCTATATAGATTATCACACATAGCAGCATATGTGTAGAGAACCTAGGATAACCCAAAAAAGTCAGACAACGTGGCTTATTTCTAGTACCTGGCTTGGATTAGCCATTTATGATATGTATTTGGTAAATATTCAATTCCCAGCCAGAGTAGAAACATTAGGCGTGTTTCTTTACACCTGTTGTCTATGTTCACCCATCAGTAAATGGGTACCTGGATGTTAGTCAACTGGTGTGGGTGTTATCCTGGGACACTGACCTAATTTGCTTGAAAAACTCTGCATAACAAGTGGCTTTCTATATAGTAGTGTCACTGATGTCAGCTATGTCTGTATACAGTGGACCCCCGGTTAACGATATTTTTTCACTCCAGAAGTATGTTCAGGTGCCAGTACTGACCGAATTTGTTCCCATAAGAATATGTGAAGTATATTATCCATTTAAAAGCCCCCAAAAACATACACGTACAAACGAAACTACATAAATACACTTACATAATTGGTCGCATTCGGAGGTAATCGTTATGCGGGGGTCCACTGTACTATGTACATTTACATGTAGTAAATAAAGATTATCATCATCATTATTATTATTATTATTACTATTATTTTCTCAGTTGTTTGTTGGGTTATTTTATTCAAACTTGGGCAATGTATGGTGGAAAGATACTTCTTAACGTACGCCAAAAATGAAAGAAATCAGACCATAAATAGCGGAGTTTACTTCTCAGCCATTAGCGGTATATTTTTGTAATTTTTATAGTTATATTCTCATTTTTTCGGTCTCATTTGATAGAATGAGAGATATATTACGGAAATAGATATGATTTTGATTATTTTCATGATGAAAAGTACCTTGAAATTGCGCTCACAGTAGCGAAAATGTTCTATTCTTTAGCGATGCTCAAGAGTAAACAAATGACGTCACCGTCCTATACCTGTCTGCCTGCCAGTCCAAATTCCAATACGCAGTCAAGAATGGTTTGACATTATTTATACAATTATTACAATAATGCAGCAGTCTGCATAACATTAAATTTTCTATTTTTTTGGAATAAAAATTCCAAATGGTAAGCAAAAAGTAATAAGAGTATAAAAATGTTATTTTAGTGCCAGGAATGTCTGCATTGTTTATTCTGGACCCTGTTATGAAATTGGCATATTTTTTAATTCATGTGAATTTGGCCAAATTGCCAATTTCTGACCACTTATGGGTATTTGAAATAAGTGAATGGGCAGTTTCTTGTACTTGGGTCGACAGACTAGAAGTAAATAAGTTTATTCAGGTATACACAAATACAGTTACATAGATTATCATACATAGCGGTGTATGTATAAGAACCTAGGATAACCCAAAAAGTCAGACAAAGTGACTTATTTCCAGTACCGGGCTTGGGCTGCCATATATGATTTTTGGTAAATATTTTTTTTCTCGGTTGTTTGTTTGGGCAATGTATGATGGAAAGATCCCTTCTTAACGTACACCAAAAATAAAAAACACAGACGATAAATAAGGGATTTTCACTTCTCAGCCATTAGCCACCTCTTTGCGGTAATATTTCGTATGGTTTTTATGTTTGTATTCTCTTTTTTTTTTGGTCTCTTTTGATAGAATGGAAGATATATTACAGAAATACACATGATTTTGATTGCTTTCAACGATGAAAAGTACCTTGAAACTGAGCTCCAAGTAGTAAAAAATGTTCGATTTTGCCAATGTTCAATGAACTTCGTGTAAGTCAAGTTGGTTAATTTTATTAAGTGTATTCTAACCTAACCACTTCTGTAATCCGGCAAACTCAGTAATCCGGCCCACTACAGGTCCCAATGATCCCGGGAATTTGTGATGGAGGACCGTACTATTCAGTACCTAATATTATTTTTCAGAACAAAGATTGGCTATGAAATCACAAGAACTACTATAAATTGTAATTATCAGAACATAAAAATTATATAAATTAAAATAAAAATGAAGCAGGACTCCATGTTGCCATCAGGCACATCCAGCCCCAACTTTTGTGGCCTTATATCTCGCAAGTACTAAACCTAATTTTTTGTCTTATTACACACAGAAAATTGCCCTTTTTAATTTAAAAAAAAATCAAAATATTTGGAGTGCTGGCAGTGAAAATGTAGATCTATGTTTGGACAGTTTAAGGGTTAACCCTTTCAGGGTCCAAGGCCAAAATCTGAAGTGGTGCTCCAGTGTCCAAGAAATTTTGAAAAAAAAAAAAAAAAAAAAAATATTTTTCTTACAGAATTAAAGAGCATATTTTTGTGAAGGTATTAAGACAAAAAAAAAATCTGATCAGTACTTACCGAGATACAGTGCCAAGAAGTTTGTCAAAAATGATGTGGTGGCGGCAACATCGACGAATTCCACATACGCACATTACATTATTTTGTGGTTTTAGTTGTTTTTTCTTTTGTTTTCCAATTTTTTTCTATTCCTACTAACATTTGGGGCCTGAGAGACCAATACTGTATATAATGTATATTATAAACTCACTGTATTGAACACAATAACCGCACTAAAGTTATTTTCATATTATTGTTTAAACCCCTGTTTTTAAATTTCAATAAACAAGCACAAATATTGTATAATATAATGTTCTATCATATATTTACATATTTACAATCACTGGACATGGTTTTAGAACTGCTGGAGCTTGTGGAACTCCTTGAAACAAGGGACCATGCCCAGAGGCACCTTTCATTCCTCACACATAAACCGAGTGTTTTTTTGCGTTTTTTTGTTGCCGCGTTTTGTTTGTGCACAGACAATGCATCTCTTCTGAGCAAATTTCTTCTGAGTTGAAGGAAGCTGTATTATGAAATTATCACCTTCTCTCCTCAAACGGGTTGGTATATCCTGAGGGAAATTTAGGACCATGTTGCATAGCAGGTGTTGTTACCTGGTACTTCATTATGAGTTGTCTGCAACAGACAAAACAAAATTCACCATACGGGGGTCTGTTTTCCAGTCTTTATTTGGACATATGTATATGCACTGAGCATTGAAATGTCCATGAATGGAAGAAAAGTTTTCATGTTACCACTTGTAACTCTTACGAACACAGTCAACAAACAATCTGCATGTCACCTTGTCAACCAAGAGCATGTTTTGTGTATAATCAATCACTGACACTGGTTTTCGAATATGTTCATTAGTCACTCAATCAACTTTTGCCACTGTCTTGCATTTCATTTACGGTGAATGGTTGTCAACAATGTGACATCTCGTTGTCATGCCACCGTAATGCCATGATTCATTGGCAGTAAACACCTGCACGTCATCACCACACACCTCGTTGAGCCTGGGCATATGTTACGATTAGAACGCACTGTGCCACACACATCTGTCTTGTTCACTCGCATAAAATCACTGAGTAAATGGCTTGTGTACCATTTTCAGTATATAATGTAAGCCCCTTACCCAAAATTAAGGTGCCATCATGTTTCTCCACTGCGTCACCTGAGATACCCAATAACATCTTGGTATCTTTCAATGTTTTAAAACCCTTTATACAACAATACCAACACCAGGCCACTGTCACAGTCCACAGAGTACAAACAGTTTTATACCAAAGCGTTTCCTCTTGCTCAGTATATACTGCTTGAATGACAGTCTACCTTTTTAACAAAAAACAAAGAATCGTCAATTACAAGATTCTTGAAATGGATAAAATTAAAATCCTGAACTTTTGTTTGAGATACAAAAAAACCCTTTCTAATCTTTTTTAACCTGTCACTTCTGTCAGGGCCCGGTTTTGTCAGAGAAGTGCAACATACGTAAGAGTAAGATAAACCCCGTTCACTGGGATGATTTCACTGAAGACCGGGTTAGAAATTACCGATCGTGGACCAGTAAAGCTTTTATATTATGCTTATAGACGTGAGGCATAAGCATTATTGTTGCAAAAAGCAAATACATTCTGCAACAGTCGTCTCTTTCCACCTGTAAATCTTTACTGTTTGGGGATAAGATCGTTTTGCCATGGTGTACTCAAAATACTTATTACTTTCCCTGACAATAATTTCCATCAATGGCTGGTCAAAGAATAATTCAAAGAATTCCAGTTCATTGGCCGTGGTTCCAAGGGACAAGTAGGTAAATTCCACTTTGAGAATCATCAAAAGTGGTGAGGCTTGGGAACAAAATTGGGGTTTTGCTGCCAATCCCCACATACGTTTTGCTGGTGGGTACTGGACATCATAGGGTGGGTGTGCGGGTGGTTGTGGGTTTTGGTGGGCTGGTGGCTGGCGCTCCCTTGTCCTTGAACTGACGAGTCAGCATGGGGCCCAGCGTGGGCCTGGGGAGTCACGCATGGCGGTGCCACTAACCATCACCACTAACACCATCCACTGATGCCTGTGGTCTATCCATGCCAAGTGTAGCCACATCATCCTCACTAACACTACCTAAAATGGTGTTGGGCCATGGGATGTACTCCGGGGTGTACTCCAACCCCTGGGCACAGCATAGGGTACACTACCCAATGCATGCGGCGGCGAACATACCGACGCTTCACTGTGAATATGATTCCTCACTATCACTACTCGATTGATCGTCGAGCGCAATAAAATCACAGTCCATGTCACTATCATCATTACTGAAGTCAAGGCCTGGCCACGTGAAAATATTAGTTTTTCTCTTGCGATGAGGAACAACCGACCGTGAGTCACAAGTGCCCACACCAAGGTAGAAGGTTGAGGATCGTCATGGTTTTCTGCACTATTATCGATAAACCTGGTCATTCTTTCGGTCACTAACTGATCAAAGCCGTAGAATTCGTCTTCATTTCCATTTCCATCAGTGTCAGAACTATCAATAGGAAGAGGAGAGTCCCAATTTTCCGGGGAGTGACAGCTGACTTGCGACGAGGCATGGTGAACAAGGGTAACTGAGCCGGCGTTCCCACAATGCTATGCGGGCGCCTAGATTTTTTGTTTATGGCGCACACCCACCACGCAGACCCGTTCTCTCACATGTAGGCCTATGAGCGTTTTCGCGCTAAATTTGACGGCGCTAGAATTTTGGCGTAGATCTACGGTTTGGACACTCAACGTAAAGCCGTTGATCTACGGGACGGACCCTGAAAGGGTTAATAAAAAAATACAGTAATTACACACATTGGAAGTATCCCTTAACCCTTAAATGGTCCAAACAGATCGACGTTCAAATTCGTATTGCTACAAAAGTAGATCTACTTTTTTTTTTTACATATTTTCAAATATATAAAAAAAAAAGTAGATAAAAGTTTTTTTACACATTTTCAAATGTAAAACAAAAAAGAAGATCTAAACTCCATTTTTTCTATCGACTGAGTACAAGAAACTGCCCATTTACCGATTTCAACTACCCAATAATGTGGTCAGAAATTTGCAATTTGGCCAATTTCACGAAAATTAAAAAATATGACAATTTCAAAATATGGTCCAGAATGAACAATGCAGACATTCCTGGCTCTTAAATAACATTTTCTTTGTTCATCAGTCATGTCTCCAGGCCCCTCTGATATTACTCTTGCTTTCTATTTTGAATTTTTATTCAAACAAAAAATAGAAGACTTACTATTATGCAGACTACTGCAATACTGTAATAATTGTATAAATAACATCAACCCATTCATGGCTGAATATTAGAAAGGCTAGTTGGACATTTATTGGACAATGACATCATTTGTTTACTTTCGAACATTGGCAAAAATCAAACATTTCCCCTACTTTGAGCTCCATTTCCAGGTTCTTTTCATAGTAAAATTAATCAAAATCACCTCTATTTCTATAATATGTTTTCCATTCTATCAAATGAGACCAAGAAAACGAGAATACAACCATAAATACTATACGAAAATAGACCACAAAGTCAGCATTTTAATTAAAAAAAAAACTCGTTTTTTTTTCTCATTATGCACTGCGTGCTCCAGGATTTCTTTTATATGGTGTACACTGACCACACTGACCCATTCTCTCACATGTGGGCCTACCAGCTTTCTCCTGCTTGATTTGAAGCCGCTAGAATTTATGAGTATATATACGTCAAACACGGCACCCCGTAAGATGTATGGCTGTGGCAGTCAAAGGGTTAATATACCACCTTGGAATCATCCCTTAACACACCACTTCGGAACCATCCCTTAACATACCACTTTGGAAGCATCCTTTTAATAACATATTCCTTTGTTACAACTGGTACAGTGAAAAATGGATGAGTCTGACTTACATTTTTGTCACAACCTTTGTAATAAGGCAGGCCCCTGGAGTATAATTTATTGAAATCGAAGCCATGTCTCAAGAGGAATTTAATTGCTTTGCAATCAACCTTGAAGCTTTCATTGCATAATGTTAGCACATTAAAGGTCTGTACGAGGTAATCGTGACTGCGTATGTGATCATCACCTGGAAATCAAAAAAAATACTGTTAATCTAAATGCTCTTCTGGAAACATAGAGAAAGTAATAATAAAAACTGGAAGATTAATGCAAATAAAAACCTTTGTGGCTGTGCAGATGCTGAAACTTTTAACATTATAAGAAACAATAAAGTACTGTACTGTAAACTCTCGATATAATAAATTTTGATGCATATCCAGGCATACCTAGGTAATATGGTGCTTCACTTTAGAGTGCTTCGCCAATACGGTGCTTTTCAATTATATTCAAGCTTATTATTTTTGGCGGTAACACAAACAACAGGTTAGTAATACAGTACTGTAGCATTTTTTATTTTTTACTTTTACCTTTTATTACTCTAGGCCTAACTGATAGGTTTTAAGTTATTTATTTTTGTGTACTCTACTAAATTACATATACACTAGACTCTTCTATTTAAGTGCATTTTTTTTATTCTTTTAATATTATTCAGATTTAATGAATAATCACCCCCCCTTCCCTTCTTTTAACCCTTTTAGGGTCCAGAGGTCAAATCTCAGAGTAATAGCCAAGGTCCAAGAATTTTCAAAAAAATTTTTTTGTTATTTTTTCTTATGAAATGATAGATCTTTTTTCTGAAGGTAATAAAGCAAAAAGTACAAAAATTGATGGAAAATTTACGAAATTATGCTCTCACGAATTTTGATGCATCCGTGATATTTATGCATTGCCGATTTTGTCGACTTTGACTCCCATTTTAGGCCAATTACATTATTCCAGTTGACCAAATTCTTAGCTCTTTCGCAAGTACAGTAGATCGTCATTTAACCCTTAAACAGTCCAAAGAGATTGACGTTCAAATTCGTAGTGCTACAAAAGTAGATCTACTTTTTTTTACATATTTTCAAATATAACAAAAAAAAAAGTAGATAAAAATTTTTTTACACGTTTTCAAATGTAAAACAAAAAAGAAGATCTACATTTTTTTACATACTTTCAGATGTTGAAAAAACGTATATATACGTTTGGACCATTTAAGGGTTAACATGGTAGTTACGTTCCTGAAAACATCATGTTAGGTAAAACCGTGTCAGATGAACTGAAGAACTTATGGAAAAAACAGGGTTACGTTCCTGAGAGCCCCCAAAAAAGCCAAACAACTCTTTTTTTTAGGCCTCCACATCTTACAAAAATACAAGTGAAAATATAATTGTAGTTCATTGTTATGATGTATTATGTTGTTTTTACTGCTTAAGACTACAAAATGTAACAGAAGTAATAGTATTTCTTACCTTAAATTGTGGATGCTGGTGTTTGTGGATGATTGTGAAGAGAGTGGAGAGTTATGCTGTGGCCCTACTGGGCTGAGGTGGACGGTAGAGGTTCTGGTACTGAAGTTGATGGATGTACTGGAGTGTCTAACTTTAAGTCATTCAATCAGCCAAGTGATTCAGTAAGTCAGTCAAGTGATTCAGTAAGCCAAGTCATTCAGTAAGTCAGTCAAGTGATTCAGTAAATCAGTCAAGTGATTCAGTAAGTCAGTCAAGTGATTCAGTAAATCAGTCAAGTGATTCAGTAAGTCAGTCAAGCAATTCAGTAAGTCAGTCAGTGACACAAACTTATATTTACCTCTTTTTTATGTATACAAAGTAACACTTCATTATGGCCACAGGATGTCTTGCCTAATATCTTTGTTTCCTTCGTTAATTCTAAGACTTAAATGCTTACACCTTTTCTTGCCACTTTCAGCAACACTGATATGCTTACTGGGTGTCATGATTGCTTGGCAGATACAAGATATAGCAATTAAAAGATCAAAACACAATTCACAATCACAAGCTTGTAGCAGAGAAGTTGGACTGGACACGTATGAAGTACGAATGCTTTGATGGTGGGGTGGTGTCGGGGGTGGCGAGGGATGGCAGGACGTCTCCTCAGCTGAACCACAACAAGGTGGCCGCTCGAGGAAAAGGGAAGTTTTTCCTTCCCGCAAACTGAACCGTGTTAAATTCATCATAAGACATGTTACACAAAATTGTGCCGCAATTCTTCAATTGTGCTATACTCAAATCATGCCAAATAAACTCATGCTAAATGACAGTCTATTGTATTGCTACTGTTTTATCGATTGAGCACAAGAAATCGCCCAGTCAACCATTTCAACTACCCAATAAAGTATATAAATAACAAAAAGGCTCAATACCGTGACTGGAACGATACAGTGTGACTTTGTCAATGGTCCAATTCGGACCGAAACGTCGTCGTAAGCTTCTCTCTTTTATGTGCGGGTTATTTGTGTACCCAATAAAGTGATCGGAAACTGGTAATTTTGCCAATTTAACACAAAGTTCAAAATGTGTATTCCAATTTTAAAAATCTTGGCACTAAACTAACATTGCCTTTGTTCATTAGTTATGTTTTCAGGTTTTACAAATGAATTCCATTTTTATTTTTTATTCACATAATGAATTTTTATTCAAACCAAAAAATAGAAGATTTACTGTTATGCAATGCTGTAATAATTGCATAAATAATATCAGCACATTCATGAACGTATATTAGACCCACCAGCTGATGGGTATTAGACTTGTGATGACATTTCTTTACTCTTGAGCATCGGTAAAATTAGAACATTTCCGCTAGTTTGAGCTCAGTTTCAAGCCATTTCCAGTACTAAAACTAACTAAAATCATCTCTATTTCTGTAATATATATTCCATTCTATCAAATGAGACCAAGAAATTGCAAATACAACTGTAAAAAAACACACAAAGTCGCTGTTTTAATCCAAAATTATGGTCGCAGTTTTTTTCTCTCATTATGCACTGTGTGCTGCAGGATTCGTTCTATGTGGTGCACACTTACCATATAGATGTGTTCTCTCATATCTAGGCCCAAATTTACCACTCAGAGGTTATCTGAGTGAGCTGAGTTCATGGCAAAGATCTACGGTTTGGACCCTGGCTTCAAAGCCACAGGTCTGTTGGGCACGGAACCCTGAAAGGGTTAAAAGTAAAATAACATTCTTCCTCTCTGCCATTATGAACCTCCCACCCTCCCTCCATTATTGTCCAGACTCTGTCAGATCAACCCAACTGTTTGGCTGGGTGTCCATTTTCTTCAGACTTGGCACTAAACACATTAAAGTGAAAATCAACCATTGAAGATCTGTCAAAATATGGTCACTGAATTTCCCCATTTCGAAATCAATTTATTTCTCTTCTTGTTTTTTATATAGGTGCCTTGTGGCTCAGTTAAGCAATACACTCAGCTCACACACACTGAGTGTATGTACAGTGCTAGTCACGGCATTATGTCGGGTGAGCGCCCTGTCATAATGCTGTGACGAAAATCAATGGGCCTATCATACAGGGAGGGTCTTTTTTTTGTCAGTGCATTATACGGGATAGCAGCCGTTTGCATGACATCACGGCCCTACACCACACTCACAGTGATGCCCACAGTGCTCACGTGGCTGCCGTGTTGAGAGGAAGTGTTGCATTTTTGTATCTCATCTGCCCCATCTTTTGTCCAGTGTTCCCTTTGGTTTTGGGGCTATACATGTTTGATTATGGGTAGAAAGAAGTCTTTAACACATGAAACTATAGCTCAAATTATAGGGCTCCACAAAGCTGGGCACCGGACAAAAGAAATAGTGGAAAATGTTGGCATGTGTGAGCATTCAGTGAAGAATTGGGTGCAGCATTTCAAGGCTGCTGGTGGTCTTGGAATATATACAAAGTATTTATATGCCCCAGCGATGATGATGATGATGATGATGATGATGATGATGATGATGATGATGATGATGATGATGATGATGATGATGATGATGTTGATGATGATGATGATGATGATGAGATGCATGATGATGATGATGATGATGATGATGATGATGAGATGATGATGATGATGATGATTGATGTTGTGATGATGATGTGATGATGATAGATATAATGTGATGAAGATGATGATGATGATGATGATGATGATGAAGATGATGATGATGATGATGAGGAGGAGAGGGGGAGGAGGACGAAGGAGGAGGAGAAGGAGGATGGGAGTAGGAGGAGGAGGAGGAGGAGGAGGAGGAGGAGGAGAGGAGGGGAGGAATGAGGAGGAGAGGAGGAAGGAGAGGGAGGAGAAGGAGGGAGGGGAGAAGGAGGAGGAGGAGAGAAGGAGGAGGAGGAGAAGGGAGGAGGAGTGAGGAGAAGGAGGGGAGGAGGAGAAGGAGGAGGAGAAGGAGGAGGAGAAGGAGGAGGAGGAGAAGAACGAGGAGGAAAGGAGAAGGAGGAGGAGGAGGAGAAGAAGGAGGAGGAGGAGAAGAAGGAGGAGGAGAGAAGAAGGAGGAGGAGGAGAAGAAGGAGGAGGAGGAGAAGAAGGAGGAGGAGGAGAAGAAGAGGAGGACGGAGAAGAAGGAGGAGGAGGAAGAAGAAGGGGAGGAGAAGAAGGAGGAGGAGGAGGAGAAGAAGGAGGGAGGAGAAGAGGAGGAGGAGGAGGGAGGAGGAGGGGAGGAGGAGGAGGAGGAGAAGGATGAAGAAGGATGGGGAGGAGAAGAAGAGGAGGAGGAGCGAGGGAGGAGTAGAAGGAGGTGCGCAGAAGAAGAGAGGAGTGAGAGAAGTGAGTGAGGTAGAATGGAGGAGGAGGAGAAGAAGGAGCGAGAGAGAAGGAGGAGTAAGAGGGAGGAGGAGAAGGCAGGAGGAGGAGAAGGAGGAGAAGGAGAGGGAGGAGAAGGAGAGAAGAGAAGGAGGAGGAGGAGAAGGAGGCAGGAGGAGAAGGAGGAGCGAGCAGATACGAGGAAGGAGGAGGAGGAGAAGGAGGAAGTGAGGAGAAGGAGAATGAGAGAGGAGGAAGCAATAATATAGAGATATAATACATAGTAATAATCAATAGGTAATAATAAGATTCCCTGAAGCAGGAAATAACAAAGGCCACCCCGTGAGGTGACAGAGATAAGATGTAGAGTAACATATGATAAGTAGCCTGACGCTTGGATGACGCATTACAGGAGGGTGTGGGAGGGAGCGGCCTGGGACGCAGCAGAAAAGATTAGAGGGATATTGATGGACATTGAGCCCTCAACTTTGTGTTTCGCATATTTGGTACACAAACATTTCTGTCCGTCTATGTTGTCTGTTGTCTGTCAAGCTTTCCTTGCTTTACTATCCATCTAGCTCTCTGTTCACAGGAACCACAAGACTGCATGTCACTCTTGATGATATACTCATATCGTCTAAACGCAGAGTTAGCATTTGTCTGGATTTTGGTGATCCTAGGTAGATTGTAGTGTACTATGTTACTTGTAATTATGTGTACTGTGAGACAGAGAGATAGACAAGATGTAAAGAGATACAGAGACGATAGACAAATTGATAGATAGAGGACAGACACAGATTAGACAGAGGAGCAGAGATACAGACAAGAGATAGACGACAGGGAGACAGAGATAGACAGATACAAGATAGACAGACAGATAGTACAAAGTAATCGACAGACCCTAAACTTGGGGTTACTCTCTTTTCCTCTTAAAAGGGTGTTGTTAATATGATATTTACATCAGTGAATCTCTTGTCGTGTTTGCCGCGTGTTCTGCTCTAGCTGGCGCTCAATGTGTTAACTGGCCGCCTGCCCACACAGGTGACTAAGTGGTCACCGATTGTTTTTAATGCCGCGCACACACTGATGTGTTAGGACACCCATTCTTATGCTGACACGGCATCTTCTAGGCCGAATCGTGCAGGAAAAAATAAACATACATATATGTTTGGGGCGCACGACGGTAAGAACCTATATTAATTTGGAGTTGTAGGTGTTAATAGTGGGGTTATAATTGTTGACAATGTACCAGATGGTACTTTAATGAGTCTTAAAGATATTAAGTAGAATTGTTGCCTTCAGACTATAGTACTATGTGAGAAGTGTAGGAGCTTATATCCTATATGATTAAACTCATTTACAATGGAACCCTCAGACTTACGAATGCTCCCACATGCAGGAAATTTTCAGGCATACAAAAACAGTTGTTGGTTGATTTTTTGCTTTGGATATGAACCAAATGTCAGCATGCAAACTGATAGAGAAGTCTTTTCCTGATTGTAATGGACATCAAAAGATGCACTAATTTGATTGAGAAAAAACATGATGTGCAGATTCACTCTCTGCCAAAGCTAGCGACCGCGGCGATATTTAAATATCGGTGATTTCCCCCCCACTTTGAGCACCTTATTTTACAGCTAATCTCCACTGTGCCAGTCAACCAAACTCATAGCTATTCAGTAGAAACTCCCATTTTTTTCTATTGGATTACAGTCAACTGCCCATTTAGGAATTCAACTACCCGATAAACATGGGTCAGAAATTTGCAATATTGGCCAATTTCACGAAGATTAAAAAATATGAGAATGATTGCAGATAAGGTCCCAGAGATGAATACGAATGCGAATTCGTGGCTCTAAATAACATTTTCTATTGTTCATCAGTCATGTCTCGAGAGTCCCTCTGATATTACTCTTGCTTCTATTTTGTAATGTGATTCAAACAAAAAAAATAGAGACTTACTGTTATGCAGACTAACTGCATATTGTAATAATTTGTACAATAATGTGCAATCCATTCATGACTGCCATGATTTGCGAATGGCCTACTTGGACAATTTATTGGGAGTGAATGGCTCTGTTTACTTTTGAACTCAGCGAAAAAAAAATCTAAACATTTTCACTACTTTGAGCTCCTCATTTCAAGAGATTGTCTTTTCTTCTTTTTGTGTTTTGTCTGACTTTCATCTGTATTCCCCCCCCTCCCCCCCCCTTCCTTTCTGTTTTTTTTTCGTTATGTTCACTGTATGATTTCTTTTCTTTTTGTCTTCTTTTTGATCCTTTTTTGTTTTGCTTCTTTCTTTTTTTCTTTCTTGTCCTTCTTTGTCTTTTTTATGCTTCTTTTTTCTGTGTTTCTCTTAGCATCTCGTATAAAAACAATAAAAATCACATGCCTATTTCTACTATTGTTTTCATTTATCAAATGAGACCAAGAAGAAACGAGAATACAATCCACAAATACTATACTGAAAATACGACCACAAAAGGTCGGTAATTTTTTAATTCTAAGGAGAAAAAAAAAGTCGGTCAGTTTTTTTGTTTCTCATTATGCACTGTGTGCTGCCAGGATTTTTTTTATATGTGTGCACACTGGACCACACAGATCCATTTTTCTCTCTGCATGTGGGGGTCTACCAGCTTTTCTCCTCGCGCTGATTTGAAGCCGCTAGAATTTAGGAGTATAGTACAATCGTCGGGTGGTCGTTAAGGCGTATATATATGACCGAACAGTCAATAGGGTTAATATGAATGTAATATAATTATCATTATATAATAAATGAAATATAATAAAGATACAATGGTGCCTTCGGTGATACGATTGACGACTGGCGTAGCGGATTGAAATCGGTTAGCAATGTGTTTTAGCGTAATACAATATTGGCTCGGCCAATGATGAAAAACCCTTGACCCGATGGTTATCAGAACAATAGTCGCCAAACGATAGTCAGCCTGGCATCCAGCCTGAGGTGCTCCTCAGCTGCACTCAAGCCGGATGTAGTGCTAGGTAACTGCTATAAATAAGCTGACCATGGCGCCATGAAGCTTCCTAGTACCAACCCTGCCAATAATAAGGTGAGGTGGTACAGTCGAATTGAAGAAAGAGATACTGCTCAACGCAAAAGAGGAAGTGAAGGCATGGCTCCGACGCTGGCGCCCGGTTGTTCAACAAATCCCCAATCAAGAATCATACTGTAACTCTGGCAAACAGGAAAGCGCAATAATTGGAGCTGTTTGTGCAAAAGGTGTCAAGTATGCCTTACAAGAACAGAGATCACGAATACTTGATAAGAATTGTGGAGAGATGATTATTATGGTGTGAGTGAAGAATCGAGACAACAAACAATCTATCGGAGATAGTGTGTTTCACGGTCAATCATAAGTGAAAAAGGAATGCAGTTAGATAGAGAGCATGACGATTTGTATTACAAGAATATCCCTGCCAACTAGGGTGATGTCGCCTTGGCTTGCGTTTAGTGAATTTAAGGCCAGCAAAGTGCGGGTTTGAGAGATTTAGATCATAGTGGGATAACCCACGGTGTGATAAGGACATGGTGAGGCTGCAGTTGTGACCAAAAAGCAAGCTGGAAAAAGTATGTGCAGGATTGCAAGGAGCGACGTACTACGATAGACACTGCACAAAATTAAAACCCGCTCTTTTCTATGCACGTGAACCCCATGTTAATTTTGACGAAACAGGCTGTTTTGGGGAAAAATGCTAAAGAGGACGTACATTACAACGGGAGAAAAACGCACTGCTGGGACATCAAGCCTATGATAATGACCAGGGTCTGAATTCTAATGTGATTTGTGGTGAGTGATATGCCTAGTGGGTAATGCAAAGTGAAGCCTTTACTCGCTGTAGTCACTCTGAAACCTCAGAGGTGTCAGAAAAAAAAATGTCGTCAAGGCTCTAATTTGCTGTGTGATGTGCTGAGTGGCAATGCGCTAAAGGCATGGTAACTAGGGGCTTTTTCCATGATTGGTGTTCTATCATGTGTTTGGCAACCCACCCCACTATGAGAACAATTACCTCCTGGAAAAGTAGAATTAGACCGCAAGTGCCTCTTGGTATCTAGACAATGCTCCTGCTCATCACCTTCCAGACTTGCCAGAGCGAATTGTGGGGGAGTTGGCTTGCATTCAAGTTGAAGTTTTTGCCTACTATTCACCACTCCTCTCCTCCAGCCCTCATGGAGACTGAATTCAGCAGTCGAGTCATTTCAAATGTTCAAAAAACTGTACACATAGCAGGTGTTTCGCAGAAGGGCTTTGAAGTGGAACACCTTCAGGGACACTTGATATTGGCGCTAAGGAGGAGTTTTGAAAGACCAATTTTAGTGTCGGCATTGCGCGGATAAACCTTACAGGTAAGGCTTCGGAGTGGAGTGACTAACAGGACTTGAACTTTGCTTGGAGGGAACTGAGGCCACAATGATGTAAAGAGTGGGATTTTGATGGGTTTGGGGCTAACCCTGGAGGAGTACTATACCAGTTGAAATTATAATTGTGTCACTGTGGGAATAGGCATGGTGACGAGTTGTGAGGTAGTTAGTGGGGAGGATGTGGAAAGATGATTGGTGTGAGGACGACAATAAGAAACTACACTGATGAGCTGCCTCAGAGCATGCAGTGCAACAGCAAGCAGACCACTAACTGAGGAAACTGCTTCAAAGGAGGGTAGAGAGATGACAGAGTCGGAGGAAGTTGCCTTCTTCAATAATTAAGGACTCCATACAATGTGGACAAGGTGCAGAGCCCATTATGGAAGTGAACTCATCACCTCTGACACAGCTGATTGCAAGCCATGCTCGGTGACTTTTACAATGACAATGGTCTGGCGCATCATTTTGTAGTGAAAATCTTAAGGAACTGCCAGGTACAGGTTCTATGGACAGTTTTTTGGTGCCGGACCAAGAGGCACTGTGATCTGTCAGTTGTTCCCAGTGGCATTAAAAAGAAGGGAAGTAACCAGAAAAGGATCTTGCTAGCTAAGAGGTCCTTATGGAAGAGCGATTCGCCCTTCACTCAAACATAATGAACACCGCGATCATCTCCCCTACCTCTCTATTCTTATCACTCATAGCTACGCATGCCTCAGTAAAGGTGTCACTTTATTCTTATTGTCAGTAGTATTTATTCTTCATGTATCACTGTTTCTAGGTGTAGGAAATTGTGTATGTTTATCGAGAAAGAAAAAAAGTTATACTTTTGGGTGGTACTGGGATCAAGAAGATTAATTGGATGTTACATATATTTCTCATGGGGAGAAATTAATTTCATGCTAACGATTAAAGTCGCGACATTAAGGACACGCTCTCTGGAACAGTTAAAATCATGTAGACGAAGGGTCACACTGTATTTATTTCTTTGCAAAGGGTGTAATTGTGTGTTTACACAAATATCGACTTGAGAGCAAAGAAGCCACTATCATGCCGATGCATTTTGTGGCCACCCTTAACCTTAGTTATGTATTAGTACTAGTTAACTCCTTAAACGTCCAAACTGCTAGTGTCTGAACGTTTGCATGGATAGTGCGACATCAAACATTGATCACAGTTTATTTTTCATTCCTTAAAAATTTGGACACAATTGGCTTGAGTTGCAATAGACATGATAAGAATGGGTTGTGCATTTCAGTGGGCACACTATTAAAAAAATATGGGAGCCACGTAGTACCTTGTGGTGTAGCACCGTATCAAATTGAAGCACCAGCTCAGAGCAAATAGCATGACAAGACAAGCCAGGGATTCATTGATGCCATGTCGCATTAACCTTTCAGGGGTGAGCCGTTCCCATAGATCTTCGGCGTGACGTTCGGGTGCCTAAACGTAGATCTCGTGCAGGAGCTCAGCTCACTCTGATTAAATGTGAGTGGAACATTTGGGGCCTTAGATATGAGAGATTCGTCTATGTGGTATGTGCGCACCAGCATTAAAACAGATCCTGCAGCACATGTGTATAATGAGAGAAAAAGACTGAAATCATGATTTTCGATTTAAAACAGCGACTTTGCCAGTGGTGGTTTCGTATGTTTTTTATAATTGAGGTATTTTGTGATTTCTTGGTCTCATTTGATAGAATGGAAGAACATATTACAGAAATAGAGTAGATGATGTTGATTGGTTTTAGCACTGGAAAGGCTTGAAACGACAGCTCTAATTAGCAGAAATGTTAAATTTTTGCGATGTTCTGAAGGTAAGAAGCCTAAGTCAGTATTTTAATACACACCAGACCTGGTGGGTCTTAATATGAGATTCACAAATATGTGATGATTATTTAAGACGATTATTACAGTATTGCCCGCATAACAGTAAATCTTCTAGTTTTTGGTATGTGGAATAAAATTCATTATGTGAGTTAAAATCAAATGGAATTTATTTGTAAAGCCTCGAAAAATAACTAATGAAACGTAGAATGATTGAGTTTAGTTCTCGGAATGCCTACATTGTTTTATTCTGGACCCGCTATTTTGAAATTGGAATATTTTGAATCTTTGTGTTAAATTGGCCATAGTCTAACATTTTGTTCCGCTCTGTTAATCACTTTTAATGTGTGTTGTAACAGTTTCTTGGCCGCCCCATACTCTTCGTGTTTTGCAATCGATAGATAATAGTAAGTGAATACTAGTGAAATAAGCTAAGAATTAGGTTGACTGAATAATGTAGTATAAAAATAAGGTGGTACAAAATGGTGAGTCAAGCGTGCAAAATCGCCGATTCGTAAATATCGCTGACACATCAAAATTGTGAGAGCAGTGATAATTCGCTGTCAATTTCAATTCAGAATTTCGTACTTTGGACTTTATTACCTGTCACAAAAAGATGCTACTACCATTTCATAGAAGAGAAAAGAATTACATGTTTTTTTTCCTTGAAAAATCTCTTTGGACATTGTGCGGAGCACACTTCAGATTTGGGCCTTGGACCCTGAAGGGGGATTTAAACACTCCCTATTTAATCCTTGACTATCGACACCCGTAATCCTGAAAAGGTGTCGTCCTGGTATCGAAAGTTTTTCGAACAAAAAATAAAAAAAAGAAATTATCTTTTTCTATGACAAATGTTGATTAGTTTTCTAAATTGTTTTATGAGAAAAAATAATTTTGCCGACACGCGGGTACTGTGTACTGTGCAACCCCTGAATGGAGTTCACGACATGATTTTATGTGAAGTGAGATAAGGAGATATTACCTTTCATTTAATTTTATATTGCCTGGTATATTTGCGATAATAGTCTACTAAATGTAAATGTGAAGTGGACTTAATATTAATTATCGAATGTATGTCTTATTTGATTATGTTGTTAGGATGTTTTTATAAATGTGCCTCAGTTAGTCTTGATTGTTTCAAAACTACTGTTATTATCGCTTCGTATCGCTCGTCTATACTGCCGGCTTCTGAGCTTGAGTTAGTTGTCCAGTAGCTATGACGTGATGTTTGGGTGAGTGGGTTGTTGGGTGTGTGTGGCTGTCCTCACCGTCTATAGTGAGAGTAGTTAGTCTGCTGTTACGACTCGCTTGCTGGTTGGACAGATTGTCTGTCTCTTATTCTTGCTTAGTTCATGTAGAAGCTTTGTTCACAGAACATTGTAAAAGACTTAGTGTATTTTCGACGTTGTACTGAGGTGTTGTGTCACATATACACTCTGAGTAGTGCTCAGGGCTTAGGATAGTTCTGACCTATTTTGTACTGGTTTTTGTGCATTGTCACTAGTCGGTGTTTTTCCTATGCTGATACGTGATTCACGTTAGTTATGGGAGTTTGCTAACTTTTGTGGAGGATCTGCAGATTGGTCCCTACTTTAGTGTCGTTAGTATTATCTCCTTCGTTCCTGATTCTGTGTCGCACAGTCGCTTGATATTGCTATTGATATTGCATGCTTAGCATTCTTTGTTGTCAAGCTGACTTGTTCGGGTTGTCCGCAGAGGAATCGGTCAAGAAGTTAGGTTTATTTGAGGACTTTGTCAGACTATGTTTAAACGTCTGTATTCGACGTCTTGTAGACATAGATCTGAATCTACGTAAGGAGCACTTATCACGCATGAACTACTACCTGTACATATTTGTAATATCTTATTAAAGATGTTAATCTACCTGTCGGTACTTAAGAAAAGATAAATTGTGATATGTGCTCGTCAGTCACAAATAACGATTGAACTTCGAGAGATTGATTTAACATGTTGAGTTGCTGTCAATCATAAGATTCTAATTTGATAGATATACCTGCTAGACGCTAACTTACTACTTAATAAATTTAGTAAATTTTAATTTCTCTAGTTAGTAGATCTACCAGTTGTAATCCTAAAGCACTAGTTGAACCTTACTGAATTTATAATGGTAATTGGACAAGAGGATACTGATACTACTTGTTACGAAAACCTCAGGAAAGGCTGGATGCTGAAAGGGCAGTCCTTTCTAGCATTCAAAGGAGATCTCTTAGTCAGTTTGAGCATACGAGTGAATCTATGATCAAACACTTTTGAGTACTTTCCTAATCTTGAGAACTTTGAGTTTAGTCGTGTATCAACATACCAGGTGGATTGTATGTATCATGACTGATTCTCTTGATTCCAAGCGTTGATGGGAATTATGTTTATGTAAGTTCTATCTCTAAGACAACCAGACTATCTTAAAATTCCTATCAGGATTATAGTTGTCCAAGAGTCACTCTCTCGTAGTACGAATTATTTTCTCGCTTGTATGCCAAGTGAAACATGTTAATTGACTACTCTGACTTTGTCTGAGGTATAGTACCGCATTAGAACGTCAGACTTTTGTTGGAAGTAGCCAAATGATCTCGGTCTCTGTGTGACGTTATAACAGAATTACACGCAGAAAGCTGTGCAGAGCATTAATAAAGATATATAATGTTTCCTGCGCTCATACAGAGATGTGCATGATGTGTGATTCAGATTCAGAAAGCTAGTGTCACCAATCTAGGATAAAGCATGTGCCTTCTATTGTGAAGTGGAAGAAGAGCAACTAGAGCAGAAGTGAGTGCCCTGTGTACGAGCCTAGTGCAGGATCCGTTCTTGTTTTTCTGTTTTTATCCCTCTCTTTTCCTTTGCTTGCTCCTTCTGTCACTGACGACTATAGTACAGAGGTATGCTGTTAAGTATGACAACAGCCTAATACTAGTACAGTGGTTTACCTAACACCTGTGTTTACTTGTTTCCTAGACAAGATCTAGAACCTTCTAGAGAAACGGTCTGGACCAAGTGTGCCGAATCCTAAGGACCGTGAGACCCATGGTAAGTCGCTAACTCCTCCATTACCCACTGCGTCCTAGTCTCTCAGGAACAGTTTGAGAGGTCATGACGCCTCCTTATGTACACGATCGCACAAATTGATGGCACAAGAGTGTATAATAATTGAACGAAGAAGATTCCAAAGAGAAAATGTTTGTCTGGGAAGTACAACTCAGAACTGATGGACAGGACACTAAGTTTGATGTGCAGTAATAGCTGCAGCTGCATCATGGTTCCTAAGTTTTTGATAAGTGATTAGACACATATTTTGATTTGTTTGAGAAACAGGCTCGTGCTATGAACTGGCCACGTAAGCACGATGAGGCAACCTTGCTTCTATACTGCTTTGACAGGAAGAGCTCAAACTTGTACGGCTGCGTTGCCATTGTAATGTACATTAGTTATGACGCTCGGTCAAAAAACACATGTATGAGACATATAAGACTTGTTACCTGTGAAGTTATCAAAGATGTATTTCGTACGTTTCAACGAGACGAGCAAGATTGCTTGTGTAGAGTCTAAGTACTCGGGTGAAAAAAGTTGCATTGAGAGCTATGGGATCGTAGAGCTGATATATAGTTCGTAACAAACTACGGCAGCCTTGTTCGTTGTTACTACACGAAGAGTTTGTAACAGACCTGTATGTCTACGGAATACAAGAATATCTGATCGATCAGTACTCCTCGGAAAAGACCCCCCCCCCCCACGTGAAAAAAATATTGTTCTTCAAAATAAAATAATTGATATAAAAAAAATTTTAGTTATTTATATAAAAGTTCCTGGATAAGATTGCCAGCATTAGCCCAGTACAATTACGAGATTTGTCTCAGCAAACTTATACGTACTAATATACCCCTCACTGCTCTCACAAGGTAACTAAAGATTGTCCTAGAAGTTCGGTCAACCTAAATCAGCTGCTCATGACGGCTGATGTACCTGCTACTGCTAACTTCTCATACAGTTACCAGGTGAAAACTTGCTAGAGCATGAATCTGTCTCTGCTGGCTTCTATGACAGAAATCTGGTAAATTGAAAAGAAGAAAGGTTAAATTGTACCTATTTGTAACAGAAAAGGACATACTAGAGAGTATTGCTATATGTTAGAAGAGATACGAGATGAGAAATACTAGTCTGTGCGTGCTGGCGGCCCCGCACTCAAGTTCGTATCGTATATTCCGTGCAAGACAAAAGAACTACCTCAGAAAAGCCTGAGCAATGACTGTGGATCCTAGCGGTTTAGATATGTTAGTGCAGGATAGAGTTAGGCTGTCAGAAAGTGTATCGAGCGGAAAAGATTCGTTCAGCGATGAGTCCTTACTTTCGAAGAGATTAAAGTAGGATTTAACGAATCACATCTAACTGAGATTTAATTTCGTCAGAGACATCTGGCAGTTATCTCACCGTTATCGAGAGAAGATGGTGTACTGCCCATAATGACGATTACTATTGCAAGATAGATGTGATTGTTAGAAGCCTATGGTGGGGCTGTTATAAATGTGCACTCTGGCCACAAAGTTGTATGTTGAAAACAAGCTCTTATACTCGGTTATTATATTTCAGTGGGTATATCCAGTGGTGATTATCCCATCAGTGCTCTCGTGGACTTGTTGATAGGCCGAGACGCTATATCCTTCATGTCTGGTATATGTAAAGAACCACTGTGATTGATATAACACAGATGATAATTATAGCCATTGTAAGCTTGTAGAGAGAAACCTATTTTATTTCCTCTAAGTGCAATTGCAGATTACTAGAGCTATGTCGAAAGATTGCAACATACCATCCGTCTCCTGTTGAGTTAGTGGATGACATTGATTTGGGGATTTTGATATGTTGGCCCCCTTTTCCCTGTGCCACGCCCCCCCTCTGAACCGCCTCCGATTCACAATAACACTGACTCCCCCCGGTAGACTTCAACCTAGTCAGGACACTAACTGACGTGGATTTCTTATTTAACTCATGATGTGATTTAATCAAGGATGCAGTTTGTGTGAGCAGTCATCTGGAATGATTGAAGAAGATATTAGCAGTTACTGAGAGTGAAGCTAAGGATCTCGATATATTGTAGTATATGATTGATAGTAATGGGTTGTGATGGCTGAGAAAAACACGTGTAAGTTGTGCGTGATAGTGTTCTCTTAACACAGTCAAGATTAGTAATGTTCACCAGTACATATCGCTGAACCAAGCGCATATGAGATTTGCCTCACAATAGTCCCTTTATGGAGGACCATTTGGGTGTCAGTTAGACACCTTCGTGGGTAAACTACAGCAAAACATTTTACTTGGCCAAAGATTGAAATTGGGAAACAGTTGCTGTTCATGTCGCGAGTTGTGCCAGTGATGTCAAGTGACAGGCAAGCCAGCGACACACACACCTGCCACTCTGCCGCCTCTGAGTTCCTATCACCGTGCATGTGTGAACCATGTCTCACGTCGTTATTATTGACTGTGTTGTGTCCTTTGCCTAGAAACCGCAATTTAGGAAAATACCAATACTCTATTTTACCTATTACTGGACGCCTGCAACACGGTATCCCGAAGCTTAGTTCCTATGATGGAAAATTAATGCTCGCTGCTATTGTTGAGAGCGCTGATGAAGATTTTTCTCCCAGGTCGGTATTGCCACGAGAAGATCACTCAGAGTCAGGTACTGATTTCACTGACTAAGACTCTTTCGAGAAGCATATCCCACCTAGGAATAAAGTAACTGTACTTTCAACCAGTTATCCATCCACAGTCACAAGGTGCTTAGAGAGATATTCACAGACATGAAGTCATATGATGAGAGCTTGTATTTTGGCATTTTTCTAGAGACTGGAGATGACGGTATACCTTTTCTTTGATGTGCTATGAGAGAAATAGTGCAGCAAGAAAGTGTCGGGTTTAGTCCGGTGTTGAACTATTATTCAGGACACCAAGTGCGTGGTCCCTCTCGCAGTGTTAAAATGAACGTCCTTCAGCTGGGACAGGGAAAATCGCAAATCCATCATTGAGTACTTACCTTCATTAATGCAGGAACATTCGACAGTCCGCTAGAGCAAGCTAGCTCGATAAACCTAGTTTCACGACCCAAGCTACGAATGAAGCAACGATTACTCGGGAACAAGCGTGCTGTCTCTCGTTCTCTTTAAGCAGGAGTGAAGGTGATGGCTCGGAAATTAGCTCACCAGGTCATGCTCTACAAGCCAGGTATGATGGTAGCCTGGAGTAGGGAAAATAGATGGTAGCGACGAACTTATTTGGTACGTCGCCTGGAAAAAGAATCTAATCATGCTGTACCTTTGTTAACCAGCTTAAGGCTCATTACTAGCTGAGTCCTCTAGCCTGACTACTTCGATTCTTCCTAGGGACCGAGGAAGGAAAACGTCAGGTCTACACTGACATGCTTAGAGCGGTTATAGAGGTGCGTCCCATAGCCCGAAAATTCATATGATCCTGATACGCAGTCACTGCGATGTTTCTTAGTTATACCTTGGGATTTGATCAAAAGCTGAGATTAAAATACATGATTTTGGATTTAGGTCTGAATTGTTTGTGTGGATGTTCTACTAAACGTTGTACTCCTGGGTTGTACATGACGTTGCATGTACAGGGCATCACCCATTTAAGCAATCCCATTTATAGAATGAATCCAACGAGCAGTAAAGCTTGAGAGAAGAGGTTGATTTTCTGTTATGCTCACGGATCTCCATATGAGTCGCAGTTAAAAGTCCTTTATGGGCATCTCCCTGTATTGGCCCGGCTAAACCTGAAACTCTTGGTTAGTTCAGGCTCGGGCATCTGATACAGAAAGTGAACTCTGTCACTGACTGATGGTCTATCCTCTACCTCGCATTGATCGCGATTATTGATCCGTGTATCAGTGATGCCCAGTTTGTCATGCAGCCGTTCTAGATCTGTACGAGAGCTATTATATCAAGTCCCGTTACTGAACGTGACCTCAAGGAGAATATCTGCTTTTACTGGTTCAAGATGGATTGTTTAACGACCTCGTCAGCCCTTCGGCCTAGTATAACGCTGACTTCTGCATTCCAAACGTATAATGAACGAGGTGACCCACAATTATTAGAAGGAGTAGAAGCCTACCTTGAGGGACTTAGTGGTAGTACGGTACGAGTGGCGAACAGCACTTGACGCGTCTCAGAGACATTGTTTGAGAGACTGCGGCACTACAACTCACTGTTAACTTAGTAAATGTAGTTTTGGTCAAGCAAGATTACTATCATAGGCTTTTCGGTAGCGCGGCCAGGTGATTGGTGGTTGATCCTATTGACGGCTTAGGGTTCGTTGCAATTTCTGAATTTTCCAAGGTGCCACAGGATAGGTGGAGTACACAGAGGTTTCACTGGGTATGGCAGGATATTTATATAGACATGTTCTGTCGCAAACTTTTTCTCTCAGATTGCAGTCCTTTCTCACTGAGTTTAATAGTAGCAGAAAGGAGGAGGAGGGGCTAGAGGAGGAGGAGGAGCGGAGGAGGCAGAGGAGGGTAGGCATGGAGGAGGAGGCAGTAGGAGGAGGAGGATGGCAGGCAGTAGGAGGTGGGTCGTGAGGATGGCTAGAGGGGCAGGGAGTGAGGAGGCATCGATATCAAATCATGCCAAATAAAACTCATGCTAAATGACAGTACTATTGTATTGCTACTGTTTTTAATCGATTTGAGCAAAGAAAATCGCCAGTCAACCATTTCAACTCCCAATAAAGTATATAAATAACAAAAAGGACTAATCCGTGACTGGAAGATACAGGTGACTTTGTCAATGGTCCAATTCCGGACCGAAACGTCGTCGTAAGCTTCTCTCTTTTATGTGCGGGTATTTGTGTACCCATAAGTGATCGGGAAACTGGTATTTTGCCAATTTAACACAAAGTTCCAAAATGTGTATTCCAATTTTAAAAATCTTGGCACTAAACTAACATTGCTTTGTTCATTAGTTTATGTTTTCAGGTGGTTTTACAAATGTGAATTCCATTTTTATTTTTTATTCACATAATGAATTTTTTTTTCCAAACAAAAAAATAGAAGATTTTACTGTTATGCAATGCTGTATCGTTGCATAAATTATATCAGCACATTCATGAACGTATATTAGACCACCAGCTGGATGGGTATTATAGACTTGCTTGATGACATTTCTTTACTCTTGAGCCCACGGAATACAAAATTAGAACATTTCCGCTAGTTTGAGCTCAGTTTTCACCATTTCCTAGTACTAATAATCTAACTAAATCATCTCTATTTCTGTAATATATATTCCATTCTATCAAATGAGACCAAGAAATTGCAACATACAACTGTAAAAAAACACACAAAGTCGCTGTTTTAATCCAAAATTATGGTCGCAGTTTTTTTCTCTCATTATGCACTGTGTGCTGCAGGATTCGTTCTATGTGGTGCACACTTACCATATAGATGTGTTCTCTCATATCTAGGCCCAATTTACCACTCAGAGGTTATCTGAGTGAGCTGAGTTCATGGCAAAGATCTACGGTTTGGACCCTGGCTTCAAAGCCACAGGTCTGTGGCACGGACCCTGAAAGGGTTAAAAGTAAAATAACATTCTTCCTCTCTGCCATTATGAACCTCCCACCCTCCCTCCATTATTGTCCAGACTCTGTCAGATCAACCCAACTGTTTGGCTGGGTGTCCATTTTCTTCAGACTTGGCACTAAACACATTAAAGTGAAAATCAACCATTGAAGATCTGTCAAAATATGGTCACTGAATTTCCCCATTTCGAAATCAATTTATTTCTCTTCTTGTTTTTTATATAGGTGCCTTGTGGCTCAGTTAAGCAATACACTCAGCTCACACACACTGAGTGTATGTACAGTGCTAGTCACGGCATTATGTCGGGTGAGCGCCCTGTCATAATGCTGTGACGAAAACAATGGGCCTATCATACAGGGAGGGTCTTTTTTTGTCAGTGCATTATGCCGGATAGCAGCCGTTTGCATGACATCACGGCCTACCACCACACTCCACAGTGATGCCCCAGTGCTCACGTGGCTGCCGTGTTGAGAGGAAGTGTTGCATTTTTGTATCTCATCTGCCCCATCTTTTGTCCAGTGTTCCCTTGGTTTTGGGCATATACATGTTTGATTATGGTAGAGCAAAGACATGTCTTTAACACATGAACTATAGCTCAATATAGGGCTCCACAAAGCTGGGCACCGGACAAAAGAAATAGTGGAAAATGTTGGCATGTGTGAGCATTCAGTGAAGAATTGGGTGCAGCATTTCAAGGCTGCTGGTGGTCTTGGAATATATACAAAGTATTTATATGCCCCAGCGATGATGATGATGATGTGATGATGATGATGATGATGATGGATGATGATGATGATGATGATGATGATGATGATGTTGATGATGATGATGATGATGATGAGATGCATGATGATGATGATGATGATGATGATGATGATGAGATGATGATGATGATGATGATTGATGTTGTGATGATGATGTGATGATGATAGATATAATGTGATGAAGATGATGATGATGATGATGATGATGATGAAGATGATGATGATGATGATGAGGAGGAGAGGGGGAGGAGGACGAAGGAGGAGGAGAAGGAGGATGGGAGTAGGAGGAGGAGGAGGAGGAGGAGGAGGAGGAGGAGAGGAGGGGAGGAATGAGGAGGAGAGGAGGAAGGAGAGGGAGGAGAAGGAGGGAGGGGAGAAGGAGGAGGAGGAGAGAAGGAGGAGGAGGAGAAGGGAGGAGGAGTGAGGAGAAGGAGGGGAGGAGGAGAAGGAGGAGGAGAAGGAGGAGGAGAAGGAGGAGGAGGAGAAGAACGAGGAGGAAAGGAGAAGGAGGAGGAGGAGGAGAAGAAGGAGGAGGAGGAGAAGAAGGAGGAGGAGAGAAGAAGGAGGAGGAGGAGAAGAAGGAGGAGGAGGAGAAGAAGGAGGAGGAGGAGAAGAAGAGGAGGACGGAGAAGAAGGAGGAGGAGGAAGAAGAAGGGGAGGAGAAGAAGGAGGAGGAGGAGGAGAAGAAGGAGGGAGGAGAAGAGGAGGAGGAGGAGGGAGGAGGAGGGGAGGAGGAGGAGGAGGAGAAGGATGAAGAAGGATGGGGAGGAGAAGAAGAGGAGGAGGAGCGAGGGAGGAGTAGAAGGAGGTGCGCAGAAGAAGAGAGGAGTGAGAGAAGTGAGTGAGGTAGAATGGAGGAGGAGGAGAAGAAGGAGCGAGAGAGAAGGAGGAGTAAGAGGGAGGAGGAGAAGGCAGGAGGAGGAGAAGGAGGAGAAGGAGAGGGAGGAGAAGGAGAGAAGAGAAGGAGGAGGAGGAGAAGGAGGCAGGAGGAGAAGGAGGAGCGAGCAGATACGAGGAAGGAGGAGGAGGAGAAGGAGGAAGTGAGGAGAAGGAGAATGAGAGAGGAGGAAGCAATAATATAGAGATATAATACATAGTAATAATCAATAGGTAATAATAAGATTCCCTGAAGCAGGAAATAACAAAGGCCACCCCGTGAGGTGACAGAGATAAGATGTAGAGTAACATATGATAAGTAGCCTGACGCTTGGATGACGCATTACAGGAGGGTGTGGGAGGGAGCGGCCTGGGACGCAGCAGAAAAGATTAGAGGGATATTGATGGACATTGAGCCCTCAACTTTGTGTTTCGCATATTTGGTACACAAACATTTCTGTCCGTCTATGTTGTCTGTTGTCTGTCAAGCTTTCCTTGCTTTACTATCCATCTAGCTCTCTGTTCACAGGAACCACAAGACTGCATGTCACTCTTGATGATATACTCATATCGTCTAAACGCAGAGTTAGCATTTGTCTGGATTTTGGTGATCCTAGGTAGATTGTAGTGTACTATGTTACTTGTAATTATGTGTACTGTGAGACAGAGAGATAGACAAGATGTAAAGAGATACAGAGACGATAGACAAATTGATAGATAGAGGACAGACACAGATTAGACAGAGGAGCAGAGATACAGACAAGAGATAGACGACAGGGAGACAGAGATAGACAGATACAAGATAGACAGACAGATAGTACAAAGTAATCGACAGACCCTAAACTTGGGGTTACTCTCTTTTCCTCTTAAAAGGGTGTTGTTAATATGATATTTACATCAGTGAATCTCTTGTCGTGTTTGCCGCGTGTTCTGCTCTAGCTGGCGCTCAATGTGTTAACTGGCCGCCTGCCCACACAGGTGACTAAGTGGTCACCGATTGTTTTTAATGCCGCGCACACACTGATGTGTTAGGACACCCATTCTTATGCTGACACGGCATCTTCTAGGCCGAATCGTGCAGGAAAAAATAAACATACATATATGTTTGGGGCGCACGACGGTAAGAACCTATATTAATTTGGAGTTGTAGGTGTTAATAGTGGGGTTATAATTGTTGACAATGTACCAGATGGTACTTTAATGAGTCTTAAAGATATTAAGTAGAATTGTTGCCTTCAGACTATAGTACTATGTGAGAAGTGTAGGAGCTTATATCCTATATGATTAAACTCATTTACAATGGAACCCTCAGACTTACGAATGCTCCCACATGCAGGAAATTTTCAGGCATACAAAAACAGTTGTTGGTTGATTTTTTGCTTTGGATATGAACCAAATGTCAGCATGCAAACTGATAGAGAAGTCTTTTCCTGATTGTAATGGACATCAAAAGATGCACTAATTTGATTGAGAAAAAACATGATGTGCAGATTCACTCTCTGCCAAAGCTAGCGACCGCGGCGATATTTAAATATCGGTGATTTCCCCCCCACTTTGAGCACCTTATTTTACAGCTAATCTCCACTGTGCCAGTCAACCAAACTCATAGCTATTCAGTAGAAACTCCCATTTTTTTCTATTGGATTACAGTCAACTGCCCATTTAGGAATTCAACTACCCGATAAACATGGGTCAGAAATTTGCAATATTGGCCAATTTCACGAAGATTAAAAAATATGAGAATGATTGCAGATAAGGTCCCAGAGATGAATACGAATGCGAATTCGTGGCTCTAAATAACATTTTCTATTGTTCATCAGTCATGTCTCGAGAGTCCCTCTGATATTACTCTTGCTTCTATTTTGTAATGTGATTCAAACAAAAAAAATAGAGACTTACTGTTATGCAGACTAACTGCATATTGTAATAATTTGTACAATAATGTGCAATCCATTCATGACTGCCATGATTTGCGAATGGCCTACTTGGACAATTTATTGGGAGTGAATGGCTCTGTTTACTTTTGAACTCAGCGAAAAAAAAATCTAAACATTTTCACTACTTTGAGCTCCTCATTTCAAGAGATTGTCTTTTCTTCTTTTTGTGTTTTGTCTGACTTTCATCTGTATTCCCCCCCCTCCCCCCCCCTTCCTTTCTGTTTTTTTTTCGTTATGTTCACTGTATGATTTCTTTTCTTTTTGTCTTCTTTTTGATCCTTTTTTGTTTTGCTTCTTTCTTTTTTTCTTTCTTGTCCTTCTTTGTCTTTTTTATGCTTCTTTTTTCTGTGTTTCTCTTAGCATCTCGTATAAAAACAATAAAAATCACATGCCTATTTCTACTATTGTTTTCATTTATCAAATGAGACCAAGAAGAAACGAGAATACAATCCACAAATACTATACTGAAAATACGACCACAAAAGGTCGGTAATTTTTTAATTCTAAGGAGAAAAAAAAAGTCGGTCAGTTTTTTTGTTTCTCATTATGCACTGTGTGCTGCCAGGATTTTTTTTATATGTGTGCACACTGGACCACACAGATCCATTTTTCTCTCTGCATGTGGGGGTCTACCAGCTTTTCTCCTCGCGCTGATTTGAAGCCGCTAGAATTTAGGAGTATAGTACAATCGTCGGGTGGTCGTTAAGGCGTATATATATGACCGAACAGTCAATAGGGTTAATATGAATGTAATATAATTATCATTATATAATAAATGAAATATAATAAAGATACAATGGTGCCTTCGGTGATACGATTGACGACTGGCGTAGCGGATTGAAATCGGTTAGCAATGTGTTTTAGCGTAATACAATATTGGCTCGGCCAATGATGAAAAACCCTTGACCCGATGGTTATCAGAACAATAGTCGCCAAACGATAGTCAGCCTGGCATCCAGCCTGAGGTGCTCCTCAGCTGCACTCAAGCCGGATGTAGTGCTAGGTAACTGCTATAAATAAGCTGACCATGGCGCCATGAAGCTTCCTAGTACCAACCCTGCCAATAATAAGGTGAGGTGGTACAGTCGAATTGAAGAAAGAGATACTGCTCAACGCAAAAGAGGAAGTGAAGGCATGGCTCCGACGCTGGCGCCCGGTTGTTCAACAAATCCCCAATCAAGAATCATACTGTAACTCTGGCAAACAGGAAAGCGCAATAATTGGAGCTGTTTGTGCAAAAGGTGTCAAGTATGCCTTACAAGAACAGAGATCACGAATACTTGATAAGAATTGTGGAGAGATGATTATTATGGTGTGAGTGAAGAATCGAGACAACAAACAATCTATCGGAGATAGTGTGTTTCACGGTCAATCATAAGTGAAAAAGGAATGCAGTTAGATAGAGAGCATGACGATTTGTATTACAAGAATATCCCTGCCAACTAGGGTGATGTCGCCTTGGCTTGCGTTTAGTGAATTTAAGGCCAGCAAAGTGCGGGTTTGAGAGATTTAGATCATAGTGGGATAACCCACGGTGTGATAAGGACATGGTGAGGCTGCAGTTGTGACCAAAAAGCAAGCTGGAAAAAGTATGTGCAGGATTGCAAGGAGCGACGTACTACGATAGACACTGCACAAAATTAAAACCCGCTCTTTTCTATGCACGTGAACCCCATGTTAATTTTGACGAAACAGGCTGTTTTGGGGAAAAATGCTAAAGAGGACGTACATTACAACGGGAGAAAAACGCACTGCTGGGACATCAAGCCTATGATAATGACCAGGGTCTGAATTCTAATGTGATTTGTGGTGAGTGATATGCCTAGTGGGTAATGCAAAGTGAAGCCTTTACTCGCTGTAGTCACTCTGAAACCTCAGAGGTGTCAGAAAAAAAAATGTCGTCAAGGCTCTAATTTGCTGTGTGATGTGCTGAGTGGCAATGCGCTAAAGGCATGGTAACTAGGGGCTTTTTCCATGATTGGTGTTCTATCATGTGTTTGGCAACCCACCCCACTATGAGAACAATTACCTCCTGGAAAAGTAGAATTAGACCGCAAGTGCCTCTTGGTATCTAGACAATGCTCCTGCTCATCACCTTCCAGACTTGCCAGAGCGAATTGTGGGGGAGTTGGCTTGCATTCAAGTTGAAGTTTTTGCCTACTATTCACCACTCCTCTCCTCCAGCCCTCATGGAGACTGAATTCAGCAGTCGAGTCATTTCAAATGTTCAAAAAACTGTACACATAGCAGGTGTTTCGCAGAAGGGCTTTGAAGTGGAACACCTTCAGGGACACTTGATATTGGCGCTAAGGAGGAGTTTTGAAAGACCAATTTTAGTGTCGGCATTGCGCGGATAAACCTTACAGGTAAGGCTTCGGAGTGGAGTGACTAACAGGACTTGAACTTTGCTTGGAGGGAACTGAGGCCACAATGATGTAAAGAGTGGGATTTTGATGGGTTTGGGGCTAACCCTGGAGGAGTACTATACCAGTTGAAATTATAATTGTGTCACTGTGGGAATAGGCATGGTGACGAGTTGTGAGGTAGTTAGTGGGGAGGATGTGGAAAGATGATTGGTGTGAGGACGACAATAAGAAACTACACTGATGAGCTGCCTCAGAGCATGCAGTGCAACAGCAAGCAGACCACTAACTGAGGAAACTGCTTCAAAGGAGGGTAGAGAGATGACAGAGTCGGAGGAAGTTGCCTTCTTCAATAATTAAGGACTCCATACAATGTGGACAAGGTGCAGAGCCCATTATGGAAGTGAACTCATCACCTCTGACACAGCTGATTGCAAGCCATGCTCGGTGACTTTTACAATGACAATGGTCTGGCGCATCATTTTGTAGTGAAAATCTTAAGGAACTGCCAGGTACAGGTTCTATGGACAGTTTTTTGGTGCCGGACCAAGAGGCACTGTGATCTGTCAGTTGTTCCCAGTGGCATTAAAAAGAAGGGAAGTAACCAGAAAAGGATCTTGCTAGCTAAGAGGTCCTTATGGAAGAGCGATTCGCCCTTCACTCAAACATAATGAACACCGCGATCATCTCCCCTACCTCTCTATTCTTATCACTCATAGCTACGCATGCCTCAGTAAAGGTGTCACTTTATTCTTATTGTCAGTAGTATTTATTCTTCATGTATCACTGTTTCTAGGTGTAGGAAATTGTGTATGTTTATCGAGAAAGAAAAAAAGTTATACTTTTGGGTGGTACTGGGATCAAGAAGATTAATTGGATGTTACATATATTTCTCATGGGGAGAAATTAATTTCATGCTAACGATTAAAGTCGCGACATTAAGGACACGCTCTCTGGAACAGTTAAAATCATGTAGACGAAGGGTCACACTGTATTTATTTCTTTGCAAAGGGTGTAATTGTGTGTTTACACAAATATCGACTTGAGAGCAAAGAAGCCACTATCATGCCGATGCATTTTGTGGCCACCCTTAACCTTAGTTATGTATTAGTACTAGTTAACTCCTTAAACGTCCAAACTGCTAGTGTCTGAACGTTTGCATGGATAGTGCGACATCAAACATTGATCACAGTTTATTTTTCATTCCTTAAAAATTTGGACACAATTGGCTTGAGTTGCAATAGACATGATAAGAATGGGTTGTGCATTTCAGTGGGCACACTATTAAAAAAATATGGGAGCCACGTAGTACCTTGTGGTGTAGCACCGTATCAAATTGAAGCACCAGCTCAGAGCAAATAGCATGACAAGACAAGCCAGGGATTCATTGATGCCATGTCGCATTAACCTTTCAGGGGTGAGCCGTTCCCATAGATCTTCGGCGTGACGTTCGGGTGCCTAAACGTAGATCTCGTGCAGGAGCTCAGCTCACTCTGATTAAATGTGAGTGGAACATTTGGGGCCTTAGATATGAGAGATTCGTCTATGTGGTATGTGCGCACCAGCATTAAAACAGATCCTGCAGCACATGTGTATAATGAGAGAAAAAGACTGAAATCATGATTTTCGATTTAAAACAGCGACTTTGCCAGTGGTGGTTTCGTATGTTTTTTATAATTGAGGTATTTTGTGATTTCTTGGTCTCATTTGATAGAATGGAAGAACATATTACAGAAATAGAGTAGATGATGTTGATTGGTTTTAGCACTGGAAAGGCTTGAAACGACAGCTCTAATTAGCAGAAATGTTAAATTTTTGCGATGTTCTGAAGGTAAGAAGCCTAAGTCAGTATTTTAATACACACCAGACCTGGTGGGTCTTAATATGAGATTCACAAATATGTGATGATTATTTAAGACGATTATTACAGTATTGCCCGCATAACAGTAAATCTTCTAGTTTTTGGTATGTGGAATAAAATTCATTATGTGAGTTAAAATCAAATGGAATTTATTTGTAAAGCCTCGAAAAATAACTAATGAAACGTAGAATGATTGAGTTTAGTTCTCGGAATGCCTACATTGTTTTATTCTGGACCCGCTATTTTGAAATTGGAATATTTTGAATCTTTGTGTTAAATTGGCCATAGTCTAACATTTTGTTCCGCTCTGTTAATCACTTTTAATGTGTGTTGTAACAGTTTCTTGGCCGCCCCATACTCTTCGTGTTTTGCAATCGATAGATAATAGTAAGTGAATACTAGTGAAATAAGCTAAGAATTAGGTTGACTGAATAATGTAGTATAAAAATAAGGTGGTACAAAATGGTGAGTCAAGCGTGCAAAATCGCCGATTCGTAAATATCGCTGACACATCAAAATTGTGAGAGCAGTGATAATTCGCTGTCAATTTCAATTCAGAATTTCGTACTTTGGACTTTATTACCTGTCACAAAAAGATGCTACTACCATTTCATAGAAGAGAAAAGAATTACATGTTTTTTTTCCTTGAAAAATCTCTTTGGACATTGTGCGGAGCACACTTCAGATTTGGGCCTTGGACCCTGAAGGGGGATTTAAACACTCCCTATTTAATCCTTGACTATCGACACCCGTAATCCTGAAAAGGTGTCGTCCTGGTATCGAAAGTTTTTCGAACAAAAAATAAAAAAAAGAAATTATCTTTTTCTATGACAAATGTTGATTAGTTTTCTAAATTGTTTTATGAGAAAAAATAATTTTGCCGACACGCGGGTACTGTGTACTGTGCAACCCCTGAATGGAGTTCACGACATGATTTTATGTGAAGTGAGATAAGGAGATATTACCTTTCATTTAATTTTATATTGCCTGGTATATTTGCGATAATAGTCTACTAAATGTAAATGTGAAGTGGACTTAATATTAATTATCGAATGTATGTCTTATTTGATTATGTTGTTAGGATGTTTTTATAAATGTGCCTCAGTTAGTCTTGATTGTTTCAAAACTACTGTTATTATCGCTTCGTATCGCTCGTCTATACTGCCGGCTTCTGAGCTTGAGTTAGTTGTCCAGTAGCTATGACGTGATGTTTGGGTGAGTGGGTTGTTGGGTGTGTGTGGCTGTCCTCACCGTCTATAGTGAGAGTAGTTAGTCTGCTGTTACGACTCGCTTGCTGGTTGGACAGATTGTCTGTCTCTTATTCTTGCTTAGTTCATGTAGAAGCTTTGTTCACAGAACATTGTAAAAGACTTAGTGTATTTTCGACGTTGTACTGAGGTGTTGTGTCACATATACACTCTGAGTAGTGCTCAGGGCTTAGGATAGTTCTGACCTATTTTGTACTGGTTTTTGTGCATTGTCACTAGTCGGTGTTTTTCCTATGCTGATACGTGATTCACGTTAGTTATGGGAGTTTGCTAACTTTTGTGGAGGATCTGCAGATTGGTCCCTACTTTAGTGTCGTTAGTATTATCTCCTTCGTTCCTGATTCTGTGTCGCACAGTCGCTTGATATTGCTATTGATATTGCATGCTTAGCATTCTTTGTTGTCAAGCTGACTTGTTCGGGTTGTCCGCAGAGGAATCGGTCAAGAAGTTAGGTTTATTTGAGGACTTTGTCAGACTATGTTTAAACGTCTGTATTCGACGTCTTGTAGACATAGATCTGAATCTACGTAAGGAGCACTTATCACGCATGAACTACTACCTGTACATATTTGTAATATCTTATTAAAGATGTTAATCTACCTGTCGGTACTTAAGAAAAGATAAATTGTGATATGTGCTCGTCAGTCACAAATAACGATTGAACTTCGAGAGATTGATTTAACATGTTGAGTTGCTGTCAATCATAAGATTCTAATTTGATAGATATACCTGCTAGACGCTAACTTACTACTTAATAAATTTAGTAAATTTTAATTTCTCTAGTTAGTAGATCTACCAGTTGTAATCCTAAAGCACTAGTTGAACCTTACTGAATTTATAATGGTAATTGGACAAGAGGATACTGATACTACTTGTTACGAAAACCTCAGGAAAGGCTGGATGCTGAAAGGGCAGTCCTTTCTAGCATTCAAAGGAGATCTCTTAGTCAGTTTGAGCATACGAGTGAATCTATGATCAAACACTTTTGAGTACTTTCCTAATCTTGAGAACTTTGAGTTTAGTCGTGTATCAACATACCAGGTGGATTGTATGTATCATGACTGATTCTCTTGATTCCAAGCGTTGATGGGAATTATGTTTATGTAAGTTCTATCTCTAAGACAACCAGACTATCTTAAAATTCCTATCAGGATTATAGTTGTCCAAGAGTCACTCTCTCGTAGTACGAATTATTTTCTCGCTTGTATGCCAAGTGAAACATGTTAATTGACTACTCTGACTTTGTCTGAGGTATAGTACCGCATTAGAACGTCAGACTTTTGTTGGAAGTAGCCAAATGATCTCGGTCTCTGTGTGACGTTATAACAGAATTACACGCAGAAAGCTGTGCAGAGCATTAATAAAGATATATAATGTTTCCTGCGCTCATACAGAGATGTGCATGATGTGTGATTCAGATTCAGAAAGCTAGTGTCACCAATCTAGGATAAAGCATGTGCCTTCTATTGTGAAGTGGAAGAAGAGCAACTAGAGCAGAAGTGAGTGCCCTGTGTACGAGCCTAGTGCAGGATCCGTTCTTGTTTTTCTGTTTTTATCCCTCTCTTTTCCTTTGCTTGCTCCTTCTGTCACTGACGACTATAGTACAGAGGTATGCTGTTAAGTATGACAACAGCCTAATACTAGTACAGTGGTTTACCTAACACCTGTGTTTACTTGTTTCCTAGACAAGATCTAGAACCTTCTAGAGAAACGGTCTGGACCAAGTGTGCCGAATCCTAAGGACCGTGAGACCCATGGTAAGTCGCTAACTCCTCCATTACCCACTGCGTCCTAGTCTCTCAGGAACAGTTTGAGAGGTCATGACGCCTCCTTATGTACACGATCGCACAAATTGATGGCACAAGAGTGTATAATAATTGAACGAAGAAGATTCCAAAGAGAAAATGTTTGTCTGGGAAGTACAACTCAGAACTGATGGACAGGACACTAAGTTTGATGTGCAGTAATAGCTGCAGCTGCATCATGGTTCCTAAGTTTTTGATAAGTGATTAGACACATATTTTGATTTGTTTGAGAAACAGGCTCGTGCTATGAACTGGCCACGTAAGCACGATGAGGCAACCTTGCTTCTATACTGCTTTGACAGGAAGAGCTCAAACTTGTACGGCTGCGTTGCCATTGTAATGTACATTAGTTATGACGCTCGGTCAAAAAACACATGTATGAGACATATAAGACTTGTTACCTGTGAAGTTATCAAAGATGTATTTCGTACGTTTCAACGAGACGAGCAAGATTGCTTGTGTAGAGTCTAAGTACTCGGGTGAAAAAAGTTGCATTGAGAGCTATGGGATCGTAGAGCTGATATATAGTTCGTAACAAACTACGGCAGCCTTGTTCGTTGTTACTACACGAAGAGTTTGTAACAGACCTGTATGTCTACGGAATACAAGAATATCTGATCGATCAGTACTCCTCGGAAAAGACCCCCCCCCCCCACGTGAAAAAAATATTGTTCTTCAAAATAAAATAATTGATATAAAAAAAATTTTAGTTATTTATATAAAAGTTCCTGGATAAGATTGCCAGCATTAGCCCAGTACAATTACGAGATTTGTCTCAGCAAACTTATACGTACTAATATACCCCTCACTGCTCTCACAAGGTAACTAAAGATTGTCCTAGAAGTTCGGTCAACCTAAATCAGCTGCTCATGACGGCTGATGTACCTGCTACTGCTAACTTCTCATACAGTTACCAGGTGAAAACTTGCTAGAGCATGAATCTGTCTCTGCTGGCTTCTATGACAGAAATCTGGTAAATTGAAAAGAAGAAAGGTTAAATTGTACCTATTTGTAACAGAAAAGGACATACTAGAGAGTATTGCTATATGTTAGAAGAGATACGAGATGAGAAATACTAGTCTGTGCGTGCTGGCGGCCCCGCACTCAAGTTCGTATCGTATATTCCGTGCAAGACAAAAGAACTACCTCAGAAAAGCCTGAGCAATGACTGTGGATCCTAGCGGTTTAGATATGTTAGTGCAGGATAGAGTTAGGCTGTCAGAAAGTGTATCGAGCGGAAAAGATTCGTTCAGCGATGAGTCCTTACTTTCGAAGAGATTAAAGTAGGATTTAACGAATCACATCTAACTGAGATTTAATTTCGTCAGAGACATCTGGCAGTTATCTCACCGTTATCGAGAGAAGATGGTGTACTGCCCATAATGACGATTACTATTGCAAGATAGATGTGATTGTTAGAAGCCTATGGTGGGGCTGTTATAAATGTGCACTCTGGCCACAAAGTAGAAAATTTCTCTAAACGATCTTTTGTGAAAGGCTGGCAGTTGCTGAGATTTGGTAAAGAAATGCCTGCAACTAGTGCTGATGTGAGTGAATTTAAGGCCAGCAAAGGTTGGTTTGAAAGATTTAAGAATAGTAGTGACATACATAGTGTGATTAGGCATGGTGAGGCTGCCAGTTCAGACCAAAAAGCAGCTGAAAAATATGTGAAGGAATTCAAGGATTACATAGACAGTGAAGACTTGAAACCTGAACAAGTGTTTAATTGTGACGAAACAGGCCTGTTTTGGAAGAAATTACCAAGCAGGCCCTACATTACTCAGGAGGAAAAGGCACTCCCAGGACATAAGCCTAAGAAAAGCGTTTGACACAGTAGACCACGGCATCCTACTCCACAAACTTGACCACTATAGTATAAGAGGCCATGCGCTTGCATATTTTAAATCGTACCTTACTAATAGGTATCAGTATGTCACCATTAAAGACACAGCCTCATCAATACAACCACTTGATATTGGAGTTCCACAGGGAAGTGTCCTTGGACCCCTGCTCTTCCTCATTTACATCAATGATCTTCCAAACATATTCCAACACCTGAAACCCATTATCTTTGCTGACGACATGACTTATGTCATCTCCCACCCAAATCTTGCCACCCTCAACACCATTGTTAACAAGGAGCTGCTCAAAATATCGACTTGGATGACAGCCAATAAACTTACACTTAACACTGGCAAAACCTACTATATTATGTTTGGTAGCAGAGCAGGTGTTGCGCAACTTAACATTAAAATCGACAACACTCTAAATGCCAGACATAATGAGGGCAAATTTCTTGGCCTATACCTCGACAACAACCTAAATTTCAGCACCCATATCCAACACATAACAAAAAAAGTATCTAAAACGGTGGGGATCCTCTACAAGATACGATACTACGTGCCGCAAACTGCCCTTCTCACACTATACCATTCATTATATATCCATACCTCACCTATGCTATCTGTGCTTGGGTTCACTGCAGCAACACACCTAAAGTCAATAATAACCCAACAAAAAGCCGCAGTAAGAATAATCACTAAATCCCATCCCTGGCAACACCCCCCCCACTCTTCATAGATCTAAACTTACTCCCTGTTCAGAACATCCACACTTACTACTGTGCAATCTATATCTACAGGACCTTAAATTCCAATATTAACCTTGACCTAAAATGCTTTCTTGATAGTTGTGACAGGATCCACAGGCATAACACCAGATACAAACATCTCTATGACATTTTCCCCGTGTTCGACTAAACCTTTACAAAAATTCAATGTATTTCAAAGGACCTAAAATCTGGAACACCCTACCTGAAAACTCTAGAACTGCAGACACATTCATCACTTTCAAAACTACAGTTAGAAAACATCTTATCTCCCTGATCCACCCCAACAACTAACTACATGATAACCACCTGGTGGTTCACAATTACAGTCACTCACCCACTGACTATAAACCCAGAAATACTAATCTTAATCTTAAAATAATAAATCCTAACTAGTCATAAGTTTGCCTATGATACTCCAATATAGACACCTTGTATTGTGCCAAAACAAAAGCCTTCACATTGCTAAACTCACAAATTATGATGTAGTCACTTAGCCTTAATACCATAATCTGTAAGGATTTAATGTTAAGAATTAATCTAAGTCTGCTCGAAATGCCTAGCTATGCTAGGTGTCCTAGTGGCCCCCTCTGTAATTAGTATTTTATAACATGTAAACCACACAATACCCAAAAATTGTAAACCCCACATTGTAACCCTTATAGAGAATAAACTTGAACTGAATTGAATTGAATGAAAGACAGGCTTACTCTTCTGATGTGTGCCAATGCTAGTGGTGATTGCAAAGTGAAGCCTTTATTGGTGTATCACTCAGAAACTCCCAGAGCATTCAGGCAAAAGAATATCCTCAAGGCTAATTTGTGTGTGCTGTGGAGGGCAAACACTAAGGCATGGGTCACTAGGGACTTTTTCTATGACTGGTTACACCATGCATTTGCCCCCAATATGAAAAATTACCTAATTGAAAAGAAATTAGACCTTAAGTGCCTCCTGGTATTAGACAATGCCCCTGGTCATCCTACAGACTTGACAGAGCGACTTTCTGGGGACATGAGCTTCATTAAGCTCAAGTTTTTGCCTCCTAATACCACTCCTCTCCTGCAGCCCATGGACCAGCAGGTCATTTCCAATTTCAAGAAACTGTACACAAAAGCTATGTTTGAAAGGTGCTTTGAAGTGACCGAGATCGAGATCAAGATCGAGATCGAGGACGACGAGAGCTGTCGTAAGATGGGAAGGAAGAAGGATATGGAAGGATGGAGATAACTGGAAAAGGATGGGGAGGAGGGGAAGAGGAGGAATCAAGGCAAGTGGCCCAACCACTTTGGGACATGTGGTACAAAAGTACTGGAGACGTAGGAAGAGAGGCTTGACTGATGTCATTGCTTGGCTCACTAGGAGAGGATGGCTAAGGCAGCAGCAGGAGCTGGGAGTGTCAGAAGGCAGCAAGCAGGATGAGTTGGTTATGGTCTTATACCGTTTATCAGTGCGGTATATTGTTTTCGAGAGAGTTGTATCACACTTATGGGAGAGCTGTAGTAGTATTCGTTGGTTTGGAGGTGGTGGAGTATCTGGTTGTAGGTAGGGAATGGTCTTTCTACACTTTGGTATGATACAGTGTTGTCTTGGAGATGTTGGATGAGTTCTAGGCGAGTCATGCTTGCAGGGTATAGCCTCGTGGTGTAGAATTCGAGTCCTTTGTGTTTAAAGCATGGTGTTCCAAGTAATCGATGTGAGCTAAGTAGAGAAGGCGGTGGTGGAGTAGAGGAAGGTGGTGTTGCTTCGTTTTCAACTTCAGTAGACGAATTAGAAGATGTTTCTGGTGGTAAGGCTTCTGATTGGTTGGATTCAGTGAGAGGTGGTGGCGGTGGAGGCTTCTCATTGGTCGTTGTTGGACTGACGTCACTAGTTGGTGGTGTTGATGGGACTTCTGCAGAAGAGTTGGCGATTAAGTTTTTGGTGAATTTGAGAATTTCTTCAGAAGGTGGAGATGCTGGAAATGTAAATGAAGGCATATTATTTAATGCAAATAACTCGTTGATGGTAGAGTTAAAGGATCCAGGTACAGCCATGTTCTGCATGTGAGCGTATAGTAAGCAGTAGTGGATCTTGGTTACGTCACATGTTGGAGGAGTGATGATGGTGGAGGCGGGCTGAGTAGATGCTTGAAGTAATTTTGTAGTGTTTGCTTGTATCTTTGCAATTGCTGCATACGTTGGAGTGTTGCTTGTAGGTTTTTTCTTTGCTGTTGAAGTGACCACAGACACTTTATTGACTCTAAAGGAGTTTTGGAAGGATTACTTTAATATCCTCAATTGTGTAAACCTTATAGGTAAGGCTTGGGAGGAAGTGACTAAGAGGACCTTGAACTCTGCCTGGAAAAAACTGTGGTCAGAATGTGTAGACAAAAGGGATTTCGAAGGGTTTGAGGTTAACCCTGGGAATCCTATTCCAGTTGAGGAATCCATTGTGGCATTGGGGATGTCCTTGGGGTTGGAGGTTAGTGGGGAGAATGTGGAAGAGTTGGTGGAGGAGGACAATGACGAACTAATCACTGATGAGCTGCTAGATCATCTTCAACAGCAAGAAGCCAGACCTGAGGAAACTGCTTTGGAGGAGGGGATGGAGAAATTGAAGAAGTTGCCTACTTCAAAGATTAAGGAAATGTGTACAAAGTGCCTTGAAGTGCAAAGCTTTCTTGATGAAAATCACCCTCACACAGCTACTGCAAGCCGTGTTGGCAACCTGTACAATGACACTGTTGTGAAGCACTTTAGGAAAGTCATACAGGAACGAGAGGTACAGGCCTCTATGGACAGATATGTTGTGTGACAGAAGTCCAGTGACTCTCAAGCTGGTCCTAGTGGCATTAAAAGAAGAAGGGAAGTAACCCCGGAAAAGGACTTGCTACCTCAAGTCCTACTGGAAGGGGATTCCCCATCTAAACAATAGGTTCGACACTCTCCCCTCCTCCCATCCCATCAATCATCACCAGATCTTCATTAAAGGTAAGCGTCATGTATTCTATTGTTAGTAGAGTACATACTACAAACTGTGCATGTCTTCTTCAGTTTGTGTGCATTAAACTTAATATTTCATGTGATAAAAGTTTTTTTTTTCATACTTTTGGGTGTCTTGCATGAATTAATTTGATTTCCATTATTTCTCATGGGGAAAATTGATTCGCTTTCCGATAATTTTGGTTTACGATGAGCTCTCAGGAGCGGATTAATATCGCAAACCGGGGGTCCACTGTACATTCATTGTTTTTGGTGGTTTTACATTAAGTGTAACTGCAAAATAAGTAACCCTGGGCCCAAAGAAAGTTCCTACCAAAGTCCCTTTGGTAAAGAAAGTGAGAAACATGATGGAGTTTAAGAAACAAGTTGTTGAAATGTTTGGGAGTGGTTTTTGAGTGCTAGACCTTGCCAGGATGTATGGGAAAAACAAATCAACAATCACTTCTACCCTGGCAAAGAAAGAACAAATCAAGGAAGGTGATCTGGCAAAAGGAGTAAATGTGCTAACCAAACAAAGGTCACCGATAATAGAAGATATGGAGAAGTTCTTGGTTTTGTGGATCACCGAAAAACAGTTGGCGGGAGACAGTGTTGCAGAGTCGATGATTTGTGAGAAGGCATGGCAGCTGCATGTGGATCTTATAAAGACAATGCCTGGAACAAGTGCTGCTGTTAGTGAATTTAGGACCAGTAAAGGCTGGTTTGAGAGATTTAAGAAGCGTAGTGGCATACACAGTGTGGTAAGGCATGGGGAGGCTGCAAGTTCTGACAAATGTGCGGCTGAAAAATTTGTGCAGGAATTCAAGGGGTACATAGAGGCTGAAGGATTCCTCCCCCAACAAATGTTCAATTGTGATGAAACAGGCCTGTTTTGGAAGAATATGCCAAAGAGGACCTACATTACGCAGGAGAAAAAAGCACTGCCAGGACACAAGCCTATGAAAGACAGGCTTACTGTTTTGTTCTGTACTAATGCTAGTGGGGATTTCTGAGTGAAGCATTTATTGGTGTATCACTCTGAAAATCCCAGAATGTTCAAGAAAAACAATGTCGTCAAGAAAAGATTGTGAGTAATGTGGAAAGCTAATAATAAGGCAGGGGTCACAAGGCACATTTCCAAAGAGCTGGTCAATGATATGTTTGGCCCCAGTGTGAAAAAATACCTCCTGGAAAAGAAATTGCCACTTAAGTGCCTCCTGGTCATCCTCCAGACTTGGAAGACCAATTGTTTAGAGACTTCAATTTTATAACAGTGAAGTTCTTGCCACCTAACAACACTCCTCTCATCCAGCCCATGGACCAGCAGGTCATTTCTAACTTCAAAAAACTCTACACAAAAGCAGTGTTTCAAAGGTGCTTTGAAGTGACCTAGGACACTCCTATGACCCTAAGAGAGTTCTGGAGGAATCACTTCAGTACCCTCCATTGCATAAGCCTTACAGGTAAGGCTTGGCAAGGAGTGACTTCCAGGACTTTGAACTCTGCTTGGAGAAAACTGTGGCCAGATTGTGTCCAAGAAGATGGATTTTGAAAGGTTTGGGATGACTCTGAGGACCCTACGCCTGTTGTGGAATCTATTGTGGCACTGGGGAAGTCCATGGTGTTAGCTGTGAGTGGCGAGGATATGGAAGAGTTGGAGGAGAGCCACAGGGAAGTACTAACCACTGAAGAGCTGCAAGATCTTCAACTGGAACAGCAACAGACTGCCGCTGAGGAAACTGCTTCAGAGGAGGAGGGAGAGAGGGGAGAAGGTGCCTTCTTCAGTGATTAAGGATCTGTGTGCAAAGTGGAATGAGTTGCCAAGTTTTGTTGAAAAGTATCACCCTGACCAAGCTGAAACAAGCCATATCTGAAAAGTATCACCCTGACCAAGCTGAAACAAGCCATATCTGAAAAGTATCACCCTGACCAAGCTGAAACAAGCCATATCTGCAACATGTTCAGTGACAATGCCTTGTCCCACTTCAGGGAAATCTTAAAGAGACACCAGAAAGAGAACACTGGACAGTTATTTTGTGTGACACGGGTCCAGTGACTCTGAAGCTGGTCCTAGTGGCATTAGAAGACAAAGAAGGGAAGTAACCCCACAGAGGGATTTGTTGCCTGAAGTCCTTATGGAGGGGGATTCCCCTTCCAAACAATAACCCCAACTCCCTCTCTCCTCCTCCCTATCTTCCATAAATAAGGGTAGGGAAGTGTGGGGCAAGTCACGCGTGTTTGAGCTCCACCAAATTCGCGTGTATCTGGTGGTCCCAGAGGGGCCAGAGTGCGGAAAATTGGCGTGTGAAAACCTAAAGTGCATATACATTTTTCAACCCACAGAAGTGGAAGCATCAGTGATCAATGAAGAAGAAATAGAGATTACAGTGCCAAGTGTAGAGTGCCAGGCCTCAGAATAACAGTTGTTATGGAGGGTGCCATATAGGAAATGATTTGTGACTAGCAGTGAACGTAAATCAGTGAGGGGGAAATAAGAAAGATAAGGGATTAGCCTAAACTCAAAGAGCAGAAAAATTAAGAAACGAAAAAGGACTACTGTTAAAACACAGGAGAATATAAGATATTAATATTATTAAAAGTGAGGAAAGCGGGTTGTGAACTAGGCCTAAAGGTGTTACCACAAAGTGGGTCATGTTTTATACTGAAGGATTTTTTCTCATCTCAAATAAGGAATATAGTGAATGACGGGGTATTGATGTTCAGCGATATAGTGATCTTCAATTGTGGATTACAGCAATCTGTCAAATACCAAATACATAGTGTATAATATATGGAATATATTCATTGGTCAACCACCACCAGCAAAAAATTATTGCCAGGGGTGACAGAGAAGTGTAAACTATCGTATCAGTGCTATAACAAGGAAAAAAGATATGAACAGGCAGTGATATAGTGAACTGAATCTGTGGATAAGAGTAATCGTTTTTAATCCCGAGTGCTAGTGTACAATCTGTGGTGTAATTATATAGGAACAAGCTGTGCAAGTGCCACGTGCACCCCACCTCCAAGCCCACCCCACCACCTGGCACCCCCACCCCATTCCACGGATCCTACACCACCCAGAAAAAAATCCACCCCCTGGCCCCCTCCTTGCACCATCACCTTCTTTTCACAGATCTCCACCTCCCAGGTCACCATCCCACCACACAACCCCCCCCTCCTATCATCCCTACCCACTACCCTCTACTCAGCCCTCCACCTACCAGCCACCCCACCTCCCAGCCCACATAAAACCCACCGCTCACCACATACACCTGCCCAAGAGTGATCATGGCCAGGAATAAAGTCTGTTGTGTATGTGAAAACAATTTTGGGAGAAATATGAGGGGCACTGATTGTGAAATATGTGGTAAAACATCCCATATATCATGTACAAAGCTTCATGCAACCATGACAAATGACCTAAAACAAGAAAGTCGTTTCTGGTTTTGCCCCAGTGAGAGGGACAGCTGGTCAGGCGTAAGAGAGGTACTGAAAAGTGAAAACCTAGAAAGCATAAGGAAGTTTCTAAGGAGCTTGCCAGAGTTGTACAAAAAGTGGAAAACGGGGGATAAGGAACAAGACGAGGAGGAAAGCACAGAGGAGAAAACCAAGTGCTGGAAGTACGAGTGGAAAATGTCACGCAGAGTAAGTTGGAAAAGAATTAAACAGGGATACATAACATAGCGGAAAGGGAAAGGGAGGATGAGAAAGCTAGAGCAGGAACAAAAGAAAACGAGAAAAGGGAAGAAATTAGCCTAGAAGAAAGTGAACAAGAGAACTCAGATCAGATGGCAGAACTTGGGAACGACACAAAATCAGTAAATATAGGTAGTATAGTATGCAAAAGGTATGTGCCTATATGGCAGAGATTGCTGGAATAAACACACCAGAAAATGTACCAACATGTTGAGGAAGGGAAAGTGTCATTTTCAACAAAGAGTGCAGCAGGTGCTTCCATCCAGTAATGTGTAAAGCTTCAACACAGTCCAGAGAATGTTATGACCTGAGCTGCCCAGACCACCACATAAAAGGAATGTGGCGCTACAGAGTTAGCAGAGAAAGGGAAACTGAACAGCAATCTTTTATAGACAAAAAGAGAAAAGATCGAACCAAGGGAAGAGATAAAACGGAGGAATGGTACAGAGAGGACAGATGGGCAGTAAAATGGGGCGTACCAAACCAGGCATCAGCCCATTAAGGCTAAATAAGCAACCAAACACGAAGCCAGTACTGGAGAAACCAGGGATGTATACACCAGGTGACATACCAAATAGTACATCACCAGTGGTACTAATGAAACACGAAGCAAAACAAAACATCCCAAATGGAAATTCCTGCTTCATATTTGCAAATATCCAGGGCTTGAAATTAAATAAAAATGACACAGTTAGCTACGTCGGTGGGCTCCTAATAGCGAATGCCATCTTTGGAACATTTACAGAACACATACAAGGGATGTTTTGGATGGAGAGATAAAGATAGAAAACTACAACATGTATAGATGTGACAGAATTAATAGGTCACAGGGAGGAGTAGGAATCTATGTAAAGGATACTTTCTGTAGCCAAGAAGTGCTGAACTCTACAAATGATATAGTAGAAATTCTAGGCATTAAAGTTGAAAATAGGAATTTGGTAATTATCCTAGTATACAAACCACCATCAGAAACAGCTGAGGAATTCACAGATCACTTAAGGAAGGTAGATAGCTATCTGGATAGGCTAGAAAATCCCACACCAAATATTTTACTCCTTGGAGATTTTAATCCCCCTCACGTAAAATGGAATATGGCGCAACGTAATGTTATACCAGAAATATCTCTGGGAAGCACCCTTGCTCAACAGGCACATACCAGGGAACTAATGAGGCTTTGTGAAAAGTACTCATTAAACCAACAGGTAATTGATCGCACCAGAAACGAAAATACCTTTGATTTGATATTCACAAACAATAAGGAACTGATCAGAGACATAACAGTTACAAAAACAATATAGTACTCTGATCATAACATCATAGAAGTTCAAACGAGTATTAACTCAGGGGTAGGAAACTGCATCACTAATGTTAGAGATGGGATGCTCAGTAAGTTTAATTTTAACAATTGCAAAATTGACTGGGAAAAAATAAACCAAGAGCTATCAGACATACCCTGGGAATCAGACAAGAGCACTCTAAATCCCCACCAGTGCCTGGAGAAACTGAATACAGAGACATACAAGGTATGTATGAAGCACGTACCATTGAGGGAACCCAGAGGGGAGATCAGATATAGAGAGAGAACATAGGAGTTGATAAAGAAGAAAACTGGTTACTGAATTGCTTAAAAACACAAATGTGTTGCAACAGAGGAAAGATAGGCTTAGCTGAGAGATCACTGAATCAGAGCAAAAACTTAGGATGCCATACCTCACAGAAGTACAAAGGGAACAAAGGGCCATACAGGATACAAGGAAAAAACCTAAAATATTTCTATTCCTATGCAAAATCCAGTTAAGAACTACCTGTAGAATTGGAACACTACTGAAAGAGATTCATATACTGACGATCAACAGGAAATGAGTGAAATCCTAAAAGAACAGTACAAGTCAGTGTTTAGCAACCCACTACATGACAGCAAGGTAGAAAATGCAGAAATATTTTTCACTCCAGAAGAAGACCATGCAGACCAATTAACTGACATTAGTACAAATCCCATAGTTTTCTAAAAAGAAATGGAAAACATGCCCACTCACTAAGCACCTGGACTAGATTCATGGAATGCTCTGTTTATAAAGAAGCGCAAAGCACCACTAGCACGAGCCCTCGGTATTCTTCGGAGAAAGAGCTTAGATCTAGGTGAACTACCGGAGGCTTTAGAGAGTGCAGACATAGCTCCTTTGTATAAGGGAGGTAGTAGAGCACTAGCTAAAAATTACAAACCAGTAGCTCTAACCTCTCACATCATAGAAATCTTAGAAAGAGTGATGAGACGGCAGATTACAAATTTCATGGATTAGCACAACCAACATAACCTGAACCAGCATAGTTTTAGGGCAGGACGATCATGCCTGTCACAGCTGCTGAACCATTATGACAGAATTACGGAGGCATTGGAAGACAACCAAAACGTAGATGTGCTTTACACAGATTTTGCAAAGGCGTTTGACAGATGCGGTCATGGAGTGATAGCGCACAAAATGAGGTCCATGGGCATTATGGGGAAGGTAGGAAGATAGATTTTTGGGTTCCTAACACACACAGCACAAAAAGTAGTAGTGAACAGGGCAAGATCCAGCATCAGCGAGGTCAAAAGCTCAGTGCCCCAAGGCAGACATAGACAAAAACACCCGGCACACTTTTGTATCATCATTTGCTGATGACATTAAAATAAGCATGCAAGTCACTACGGTAGAGGACACTGAAAAAGTACAGGAAGACATAAACAGGGTTTTCCAGTGGGCAGTGGAGAACAACATGATGTTCAATGGTGGTAAGTTCCAGCTGCTTAGGTATGGAAAGAATGAGAACTCAAAAGGAACACTATATGCAAAACTCAAGAGGGTCACCAAATAGAATGTAAGGAACATGTAAAAGATCTGGGAATAATTATGTAAGTGGACCTTTCTTTTAAAGACAAAGATCACGACAGCCAGGAAGATGATGGGGTGGGTATTGAGAACTTTCAAAACAAGGGAAATAATGCCGATGGTGACACTCTTGAAATCTCTAATGCTCCCTCACTTAGAATATTGCTCAGTGCTGATGGTCCCATTCAAAGCAGGAGAAATATCGGAGCTGGAACAAATACAGAGATCGTTTACAGCTCACATTGAGCCTATAAAGCACCTAAACTACTGGGAACGACTGCAAGTCTTGAACAGATATTCAATGGAGCAGAGGAGAGAGAGATATATGATAATATATACCTGGAAAATACTCAAGGGCCTGGTCTCAAATCTGCACACTGCTATAACAACATACTGGAGTGAGAGATATGGGAGGAAGTGTAAAATAAATCAAGTGAGGAGCAGGGGTGCAGTGGGGACAATAAGGGAACACTATATCAACATCCGGGGTCCCAGACTATCCAACATTTTACCAGAAGATATCAGAAACACAACTGGAACAAGTGTAGAAGCCTTCAAGAGGAAACTGGGCAAGTATCTTCACTAGGTGCCAGATCAACCAGGCTGTGATGGATATGTGGGGCAGCAGGCCTCCGGCAGCAACAGCCTGGTTGACCAGGCAAGCACCAGACAAGCCTGGCCCATGGCCAGGCTCAGAGAGTATTTTAACTTTCAAAACTCTTCAAAGGTATATCGAAGGTACCTTCGAAGGTATAAAGGTAGTCAAAAGGACTCTTCAATAAAGGTATGTAATAGTGATTTAATTGTTCATGTATTTATTTTATTTAGTTCTCATTGTCTTGTGTATGTAAAACTATAATTAATCTTTAGAAAATGTATTTTTTGTGAATATTTTTGGGTGTCTGGAACATATTAATTGTATTTACATTAATTCTTATGGGAAATATTATTACGATTTTCGGCCATTTCGGTTTTAGGCTGACCTTCTGGAACGGATTACGGCCGATAACCGAGGGCCCACTGTATACCACTGTGGATAAAATTCTTTTATTTATTTATTAATTATTAATTTGGACATGATACAAAGATGTACAAAGAAATACAGTGGTTAAGTGTAATATGCCAAAAGCCCCTTGTATGCAGAGCATTATGGGCAGGCTTAAAATTAACTTAAGATTAACTAAGCAATGATATATTCAGTGGTAAAAATTATAGTAAATAAATATCAATTAAGCACAAATGAGTATTTCAAAGACAAGTCATATGGTCATTTGCCAAGTTGCTATGCATTCAATAGATTAGATTTTGCCACCGAAGTGGCTAGTTTATTGTGCACCCCATATCCATCCTGTGGACGGTAGCGCGAGAGCATGTGGATACACAAAAGGCCTAGGAACTAGGCCCCAAAGGGTTAACAGGAATACATATGGATTTATATCTACATATCTATAGTTCACTTATCTGTTACAAGCAAATTTAGGAAATTTGCTTAGTATATCTGGTATCTTATTTTCATTAATAAGATATCTTGACATGTCACATAGGTTATTATACTGTCTGTCTCTGTATTCCTCAATAAGTGGACAATTAAGCACATAGTGTTCAAGACAGTGACCATATGCCTGATCACATAATTTACATTTAGTTTGATCATCATCTGTGTGTCTCCCAAACTGCCAGAAGTACTTGTAACCAAGCCTAAGCCTGGCCACTACAACATCAGTCAGTCTGTTCACAGTCAGTCAGTCTGTGCATTCAATAGAATGGAGTATTCTGTTAGGTAATGCAATTTAAAAAAAAAAAAAGTTTGATAGGGCCACAGGTTAAACATTTATGAGATACAGTTTTTCAGTATTTATTTAGTTGTGGGTGAGCAAGTGATTTTTAAGAAGAAACTTGAATTTATAAACAGACAGTGTTTCTTTTATATTCACAGGTATTGAATTCCACATTTTTGGGCCTTTTATGTGCATTGAGTTTTTGCATAGTGTGAGATGGACACGGGGAACATCAAAGAGTGATCTGTGCCTTGTGTTATGGTCATGTGTTCTGTTGAGGTTGGTAAGATGTTTGAGGGGAGGGTTAATATCAGAGTTAAGTGTTCTATGTATGTAGTAGGTACAATAATAAGTATGAATGTTTTGTATGGTGAGTAGTTTCGAATATTGGTGGAGTGTGCTGCCTGTAGTGGGAATTTGTTATCATTCTGACTGCAGTCTTTTGTTGGGTAATTAACCCTTTGAGGGTTTTGGTCGTACTAGTACGTCTTACGCGTAGGGGTTTTTGACGTACTAGTACGCATAAATTCTAGCGGCCTCAAATCTCGCATGAAAAGGCTGATAAGCCTAGATGTGAGAGAATGGGTCTGTGTGGTGGGTGTGCGCAGTAGGAAAAAAATCTGGGACCCAGTGGTGCATTGTGGGAATGCCATCATAGTACACAATTTCCACCGTGCCCTGCGGTAAGAAGTTCCTCACTCCTCGGCGAATTGGGACACTTTTGTTCCCCAGTGACAGTTCTAATACAGATGGAAGTGACAGTGAAGATGAGTTTCAAGGTTCTGGTGAGGTTTTGACCGAAACTAATGACCATAATATGGGTAATAGTGTGGAAAACCCAGACAACCCACAGCCTTCTACCTCTGGTGCTGGGCCGTCATTCAGTTGTACCAGAATCAAAGAGGAAACTCCTATTTTCCAAAATCCCAGACTCAGATGTGAGCATTGGTGATGATAGTGATAGTGATTATGAACTACAAGCTCTTCAAACTTGTTCCAAGAATGGAGGAGGAGGAGGAGGCAGAGGAGGAGGAGGCAGAGGAGGAGGAGGCAAGAGGAGGAGGAGGCAAGAGGAGGAGGAGGCAGAGGAGGGAGGAGGAGGAAGGGAGGAAGAAAGAAGAGGAGGAGGAGGAGGAAGACGAAGAGGAGGAGGAGGAGGAAGAAGAGGAGGAGGAGGAGGAGGAGGAGGAGGAGGAAGGAAGAGGAGGAGGAGGAGGAGGAGGAAGAAGAAGAATACGTAATGATAACAATAATACATAATAATAATACATAACATAAATAATACATAATAATAATAATACATAATAATAATAATACATAATAATAATAATACATAATAATAATAATAGGTAATAATAATAATATGTAATAATAAATGTTCACCCATGACAGTAACAAGATAAGGGGAGATAACATCTGATAAGTGCTGACGTCTGATGAGGGTAAATGAGGGTAGAGCTGATGCCAAAAGATGAGATGAACATCGCCCTCCCTTTGTTTTTGCTGGTATACTAACATTTCTGTCTGTCTTTTTGCCTGTCTGTCAAGCTCCCTGTCTATCCATCTAGCTCTCTGTCTCAGAGAGCCACAAGACTGCGTCATCACTTTTACTCACATCTTCAAGCAGAGTATAGCACTTTGTCTGGGTTTCTTGGGTTATCCTAGGTAATTTATACTATGTATACTTGTATTTATGTGTACCTGTGAGACAGAGATAGACAGACAGATAGAATGAGGGAGAAAGATAATTAGATAGAATGGAGGAGGGGAAGCAGCATCCGACCCCATTGTTTTGACAGGCCGGAGGGGGAAAGAGTAATGAGCCAATATGTCACTTTGACAGCTGCCGACTCCTTGTAATTTACACTATGGATGAGGAGGAGAAGGAGTAGGGGGAAGAGGAAGAAGAGGAGGAGGAGGAAGAGGAGGAGAAGGAAGAGGAAGAGTAGGAGGAAGAGGAATAAGAGGAAGAGGAGGAGGAAGAGGAATAGTAGGAGGAAGATTAGGGGGAAGAGGAGGAAGAGGAAGAAGAGGAGGAGGAGGAAGAGTAGGAGGAAGAGGAAGAAGAGGAGGAGGAGGAAGAGGAGGAGGAGGAAGAGGAAGAGTAGGAGGAAGAGGAAGAGGAGGAAGAGGAAGAGTATGAGGAAGAGTAGGGGGAAGAGGAGGAAGAGTAGGGGGAAGAGGAGGAAGAGGAAGAAGAGGAGGAGGAGGGTGGAACACTAGTACACTGGTACTGGTACACTAACATTTCTGTCTGTCTATTTGTATGTCTGTCAAGCTCCCTGTCTATCTGTCTATCCGTCTAGCTCTCTGTCTCAGAGAGCCACAAGACTGTGTCATCACTTTTATTCACATCTTCAAGCAGAGTATAGCACTTTGTCTGGATTTCTTGGGTTATCCTAGGTAATTTATACTATGTATACTTGTATTTATGTGTACCTGTGAGACAGATAGACAGACAGATAGAAAGAGAGAGACAGATTGAAAGAGATAGAATGAGGGAGAAAGATAAAACACCATTGTGTATGACACCATGTTTCAGAGTTCCACAAGCTGCAGAACTAATAGGAATATGTTCAGTGACTGTATATTGGTATATATATTATAGAACAATAATAATAAACAATGTTTTGTATTGTTTGTTTTTGTAAACAAGTTTTGTAAACAATATATTGATAATTATGTTTGTGTGCTTATTGTGTTGTATACAACGAGTGTATATATGTACATTGCACCTTACTTTGGTCTCACAGGCCACATAAGTTATGTGAAAAAATAAAATAGTGAAAAAAAAAACAAACCTTCAAATACAAGTAAACTAAAGTTTACCGGGTGAGCGGCAGTCGCCGCTGTTGCCATACGCGGCTCATTTTCTGCAAACTTCATGCATCCATATCTCCGTAAGTATTGATGGTAAATTTTTTTTGTTTATCCTATAATGTTTAGAAAAAAAAAACTATTTTTTCATAAGAAAAAATAATTTTTTTTTTTTTGAAATTTGGCCGACCCTGAGAACGAGTTTCGGAGAGGGCCTGTCGACCCTCAAAGGGTTAATGGTCTGAGATGGTTTATTGTTGTTGAGCCCCATGCACTAATTCCATAGTTGAGATAGGGATAAATAAGTGAGTGATATAGAGCCAGGAGGGCTGACTGTGGAACATAGTACCGTATCTTTGATAGTATGCCTACGGTCTTGGAAATTTTCTTGGAAATTTGTTGTACATGTGTTTGAAATTTGAGTCTATTATCAAGGTGGATTCCTAGGAATTTTCCCTCTGTGAGCTTTGTGATAGGTGATCTGTTTATCATTATGTTAAGAGGGACATCTGTAGCTTTGTTTTCAATACTGTAATTCAGTATTTACAGTATTGGCTAGCATGACTGGGCTCGGGTGAGAGAAGACGTATGTAGTGTCATCTGCAAATAGTGTGGGTTTGAGTAGTTGCGATACATTTGGTAGGTCGTTTATGTAAATGAGAAAGAGAAGAGGGCCAAGGACACTTTCCTGTGGGACACCAACTGTAATTGGCTGTGCGGAACAGTTTGCTCCATTTGTGTACACATATTGGCTTCTGTTGCTAATGTATGACTTTAGGTAGTTGAGGGAGTGCCCTCTTATACCACAGTGCGACAATTTTATGTGGAGAAAATCATGGTCAACTGTACCAAAAGCTTTATGTAAATCAATGAAGATCCCCAGTGGGACTTCTTTTTTCTCTAGTGCAGTGTATATTTGTTCTAGCATGTGTATAATAGCATCATTCATATTTTTATTAGGCCTGAACCCAAACTGACAGGGGTTGAGTATGTTGTGGGAGATGAGGTAAGAACAGATTTGCTTATGAATTAATTTTTCGAAGATTTTAGATAGAGGGTGTAAGTTGGATATTGGCCTATAGTTATTCAAGTCTGTTTGGTCTCCTCCTTTATGTATCAGGGTGACCTTCACTATTTTGAGAACTGTAGAGAAGGTAGAGGATTCGATGGATTCGTTAAAGAGTGTTGCAATGATTGGTGACAACACTTGCGACACTTTTTTGTACATAAAGGGTGGCAAGGTATTTAAATCTCCTGTCTTGTTTTTTAGTGTGTTGATAATAAGGGAGACTTCTGTTGGATTAGTCGGAGCTAGGAACAGTGTGTTCGGGTAGTTGCTAGTGAGGTAGTCATTGGGTGGAGTATTTGAGCTTGGGATTTTATTGGCAAGGTTTTTTCCTATGGTGGAGAAGAAATCATTGAGTCTGTTTGCTGTTTCAGTTGGTGGGAGTTAGGGTTCATCTGGTTTTGTTAGTTCAACTGTGCTATTTCCTCATATCTTTTTTGTTCCTAGAATTTCTGATAGGGGTTTCCAGGTCTTTTTTATATCACCTTTTAAGTTGGATAATCTGATCTCATAATAGAATTTTTTAGCCCTTCTTATCAGGCTGGTTAGGACTGACGAGTAACGTTTTGTTTGGTCTCTGGTTATGTAACCCATTCTGTAATGTTTTTCATATAGGTGCTTTGTATTTATGGATTTGAGGATGCTGGGTGTTAGCCAGGGACTGTTCAGTCTCTTAGCTGTCATCTGTTGAGTTTTTTTTAGGGCAGTGCTTGTTATAGAGGTATTAGGTCTTTTTTAGAAAATTATTAATACATTTGTCAATATCTGTATAGATTTCTAGCTCAGTGTGCCAGTCAATGTTTGTCATTGCTGTTGTGAAGTTATTAATGGCTGCCTCATTATGAAGTCTGAAAGTGACTTTAGTAATGTCTTGGGGTAATTTGCCTAGATTAGTTATGAGGAAGGTACAGTAGTGGTCTGTGGTATTATTTGTGATTATGCCTGATTTTAAAGGGGATATGGTGTTGGTCCAGATGTGGTCTAGTAGGGAAACACTAGTCTCTGTAACTCTTGTAGGTTTTGTTACTATTGGTAGCAACAAGCAGTTACTTATAGTGTTTGTGAATTCAGTAACGTGTGGGTCCTGGTCTTACAGGAGATTTATTTTGAAGTCACCTGAGAGTAGCAAGTGATCTTTGTTCATGCGTGCATCAGTTATCAAACTTCCTAGGTTTTCACTAAAATGGCTAATGTTTGACTGTGGTACTCTGTAGATGTTTATCACTGTGAGAGGTTTTTGTAGGTATTTGGATTTGAATTTAGCTATTATATATTCCCCATGTTCATCCCTTGTGCAAGTATTAGTGATACATTCTAGTTGGTCTCAGTAGTATACAGCTGTGCCACCCGCTTGTTGATCTGGCCTACAATTGTATGGCTGTGTAACCAGGAATGGCATAGATATCAGTAGTATGAGGCTTTAGCCAGGTTTCGGTGGGAGTAATGATGGACATACTGGAATGCAGGGAATTTAGTAATGCTGAGAGGTCACCGTAATGTTTGCTTAACCCTTTCAGGGTCGACAGGCCCTCTCAGAGACTTGTTCTCAGGGTTGCCAAAATTTAAAAAAAAAAAAAAAAAAAAAAAAAAAAAAATTCTTATGAAAAGATAGAGAACCTTTTCCCGGTCATAATGACACCAAAAGTATGAAATTTGATGGAAAACTTACGGAATTATGCTCTTGTGAAGTTAGCAGTCCCACTTTGAGCCCTATTTTCGGCCAATTCCAGTGTACTAGTCGACAAAAATAATAACTATTTCCCTAGAACTCCATTTTTTCTATCAAATGAGTACAAGACACCACCCATTTACCGATTTCAACTATCCAATAAAGTGGTCAGAATTTAGCAATTTTGCCAATTTCACACAAATTTCAAAAGATGCCAATTTCCGAATAGTGTCCAGAATAAACAAGAAAGACATTCTTGGCACTAAAATAACAAGTTCTCTGTTCATTAGTCACATCCCGAGGCCCCTCTTATATTTCTTTGGCTTTCCACTTTGAATTTTTATTCTTACCAAAAATATAAGATTTACTGTTATGCAAACTACTGCATTAGTGTAGAAATGGTATAAATAATATCAGTGCAATTGTGAAAGAATATTAGACTCATCAGTTGACGTGTATTGGACGCTTGGCATGATTAGTTTACTTTTGAACTTTGGAAAAAATCGAACATTTCTGCTAATTTGAGCTCAATTTCAAGGTACTTTTCATTGTAAAACCAATCAAAATCATCTCAATTTCTGTAATATGTCTTCCATTCTGTAAAATGAGACCAAGAAAACTAGAATACAACAATACCATACGAAAATACAGTGCAAAGTCGCTGTTTTAATCCAAAAACACGGTCAAAGTTTTTTTCTCATTACGCACTGTGTGCTGCAGGATTTTTTTTATACTGCGCACACTGACCACATAGACCATTCTTTCATATGTAGGCCTACCAGCTTTCTCTCACTAGATTTGAGGGCACTAGAATTTAGGTGTACTAGTACGTCAAAAACCCTGGGACATAAGCCGTACTAGTACGGCCGAAACCCTCAAAGGGTTAAAGATCTGACATTGTAGTTAAAGACAGTTATGTTGTTGTTGGTTCTGAGAAGTGCCTTTGATTGTTCTGCTGTGTAGTAATTACATTAACTGTTTGATTCATTTAAGTCATTCAATAAGGGGTTGGTATCAGGATCAATGCTTGTAATCATAAGATTTATAGTGAATCTATAGTTAGAATTAAGTATAAGACAAAGTAAATATTCTAAAGCTAAAAAAACAGCAACTGAATTATTTTAACAAATGTGAATATATGAACTAAGGTAGTTCTTTAAAGTTAAAATAAAGGAGACAATATAAAAGGGACTAAAATAAGTTGTGGTGAACAAATAAAGTGGTAATCAAATAAAGGAGCTCGGGAATATAATAGCAAAATAATGAACGTATTACACTTTAGCACCTGAGAATAGCACCTTGATTTTAACAATTGTGATTATATGAACTAAGGTAGTTATTTCAAGCTAAAATAAAGAAGAAAATATATAAGGGACTAAATTAACCCTTTCAGGCTTGACAGGTCCTCTCCCAGACTTGTTCTCAGGGTCGACAAATTTTCAAAAAAAAAAAAAAAAAAAAAAAAAAAAAAAAAAAAAAAAAAAAAAAAAAAAAAAATCTTATGAAAAGATAGGGAATCTTTTCCCGATCATAATGACACCAAAAGTATGAAATTTGATGGAAAACTTCCGGAATTATGCTCTCGCGAAGTTAGCAGTCTTGATGATGTTTACGCATCGGCAATTTGGCCACTTTGAGCCCTATTTTCGGCCAATTCCAGTGTACTAGTCAACAAAAATCATGACAATTTCGCTAGAACTCCATTTTTTCTATCGAAGGAGTAGAAGAAACCTCCCATTTACTGATTTCAACTATTCAATAAAGTGGTCAGAATTTAGCAATTTTGCCAATTTCACACAAATTTCAAAAGATGCCAATTTCCAAAGAGGGTCCAGAATAAACAAGAAAGACATTCCTGGCACTAAAATAACATTTCCTCTGTTCATTAGTCACTTCCCCAGGCCCCTCTTATATTATTTTGCTATCCACTTTGAATTTTCATTGTCACAAAAAATAGAAGATTTACTGTTATGCAGTTATGTAGAAATGGTATAAATAATATCAGCGCACTCGTGAAAGAATATTAGACTCGCCAGTTAACGTGTATTGGATGCGTAGCATGATTTGTTTACTTTTGAACTGTGGCAAAAATCAAAAATTTCTGCTACTTTGAGCTCAATTTCAAGGTACGTGTACTTTTCATTGTAAAACCAATCAAAATCATCTCAATTTCTGTAAGATGTCTTCCATTCTATAAAATGAGATCAGGAAAACTGGAATATCATCATAAATACCATACGAAAATACAGTGCAAAGTCGCTGCTTTAAACCAAAAACACGGTCAAAGTTCTTTTCTTCTCATTACGCACTGTGTGCTGGAGGATTTTTTTTATACTGCGCACACTGACCACATAGACCCATTCTTTCATATGTAGGCCTACCAGCTTCCTCTCACTAGATTTGAGGGCGCTAGAATTTAGGCGTACTAGTACGTCAAAAACTCTGGTGCGTAAGCCATACTAGTACGTCAGAAACCCTGAAAGGGTTAAGTAATGATCAACAAAGTTAAATGGACAGATAGTCACTATGATATAATATTGACTTGGGAGTAAGATCCGACTTGTAATATACAATAAGTTGAGCAATTAACTGCACTATAAAAAGTAAAAAAAAATATGAGGTAGTTGGTACTAGCTAGCAAATGACAGTTTTGGCAATTGCACAATAATATAAATGGAGTATACACTAGTTGCACACACAACATAAAAGGGACTAAAATAAGTACTGGTAAACAAAATTAAATGGACAGGTAGCAACCATGAATAACATTAACTTAGGAGTAAGATTTGACTTACAACACAAAATTATGAGCAATTAAAAAGAAGTAAAAAGTATTTGAGGTAGCTGGTATTAGCTAGTAAAAAAAATAAAAATGCACAATAATGTAATAGTATCATACACTATATGCACCACACATATATACAGTGGACCCCCGCATAACAATATTAATCCGTTCATGAGAGCTCATTGTTATGCGAAATTATCGTTATGCGAATGAATTTTTCCCATAAGAAATAATAGAAATCAAATTAATCCGTGCAAGACACCCAAAAGTATGAAAAAAAAAATTTTACCACATGAAATATACATTTTCCTACACACAAAGAGAAGGATACATGCACAATAGTAGAGTAGTACATGCACAATATATATTGTGCATGTACTACTCTACTAAATGAAGAATAAATGACACTTACCTTTATTGAAGATGCAGCAATGACTGATGAGACAGTGTGTCCTGGGAGTGCCTTTTCCTCCTGAGTACTGTAGGTCCTGTTTGGCATTTTCTTCCAGAACAGGCCTTATCACACTGTGTATGCCACTACGATTCTTAAATCTCTCAAACCAACCTTTGCTGGCTTTAAATTCACCAATATGAGCACTAGTTCCAGGCGTTTTTCCCTGTTCACCTGGGTGTTAGTCGACTGGTGTGGGTTGCATCCTGGGAGACAAGATTAAGGACCCCAATGGAAATAAGTTAGAGAGTCCTCGATGATGCACTGACTTTCTTGGGTTATCCTGGGTGGCTAACCCTCCGGGGTTAATTGTTTCTCGGTAATTGTTTCCCGTTAAGCCACACCAACAACACTCTCTCCACATCTTCGAGTAATAGAGCTGATGGTGGTGCAGCAACAACAACAGCTGTGGTGCAGCTGACCATGGTGCAGCTGTGGTGCAGCAGCAGCTGTGGTGCAGCAACAGCTGACTGGTCCAATTTATCAGCTGACCGTGGTGCAGCAGCAGCTGACTGTGGTACGATAGTATTTATCACCCTTTTTACCACAGGGTTGGCACTAGAAGCTTTCTTTGGGCCCATGGTGGCTTATTTAGCAGTTAAAAGCACTATAAATAATGGAATAATACAAAATGTATCGAATGTATGCATGCAACCGGCCACCCTGGCTTGTAAACAATGACGGCAAGGCAAGTGCTCAGGCTGGACGGACAGGTTCGGGACGAGTCATGTTCAGAAACAGCTGATGGTGCAACAGCAGCTGACCGTGGTGCAGCAGCAGCTGACTGATCCAGCAACAGCTGACTGGTCCAGCAACAGCTGACTGATCCAGCAACAGCTGATTGAGCCAGCAACAGCTGACTGATCCAGCAACAGCTGACTGATCCAGCAACAGCTGACTGGTCCAGCAACAGCTGACTGGTCCAGCAACAGCTGACTGATCCAGCAACAGCTGACTGATCCAGCAACAGCTGACTGATCCAGCAACAGCTGACTGATCCAGCAACAGCTGACTGATCGAGCAACAGCTGACTGATCCAGCAACAGCTGACTGGTCCAGCAACAGTTGACTGATCAGCAACAGCTGACTGGTCCAGCAACAGCTGACTGATCCAGCAACAGCTGATCGTGGTGCAGCAGCAGCTAACTGATCCAGCAACAGCTGACTGGTCCAGCAACAGCTGATCGTGGTGCAGCAGCAGCTGACTGATCCAGCAACAGCTGACTGGTCCAGCAACAGCTGATCATGGTGCAGCAGCAGCTGACTGATTCAGCAACAGCTGACTGGTCCAACAACAGCTGATCATGGTGCAGAAGCAGCTGACTGATCCAGCAACAGCTGACTGGTCCAGCAACAGCTGATCAAGGTGCAACAGCAGCTGACTGATCCAGCAACAGCTGACTGGTCAAGCAACAGCTGACCGTGGTGCAGCAGCAGCTGACTGTGGTATGATAGTATTTCTCACCCTTTTTACCACTGGGTTAGCACTAGAGGCTTTCTTGGGGCCTATGGTCACTTATTTTGCAGATGAAATCACCAAAAACGCTGTAATAATACGAAATGTTCCGATTGTATGCTTGGATGTTACCGCGGAGGCTGGCTTGTAAACAATGCCACCGGCGGAACATGTGAAGCTGGCTCAGGCCGCACATTAGAAGCGTCTCGGACGAATAGCGTTGAGCGAGTTTTTTAGCGGTATGTGAGGCAAAATTTTAGTGATAAAATGTATCGGTATGCGGATTTAACGTTATGTGATGCCAACGGTATGCGAGGGTCCACTGTATGTGTTAAGGACACTTATCTAGTCTGTTACAGAAATGTCAGCTTTTCTAAAGAAGGTAGAGAAATCATGTTCATTTGAGATGGTGTATTGTTGTCCTGTTGATGTTTTCCTAACTAGTATTTTCCCATCTCAAGTGAAACACTGATGTATTTTGTTTTCCTGTTCATGTTTTCTCAACCTGAACAGAAGGTTTTGACGTTTTCTTGTTAGACATTTGTTGATGTACACTCCATTTTTCACTGTAATTGCTGATTTAATTAAGTCCTTTCTTTTGTCATATGAATGAACTCTGATCATAATACTGTGTTTACTACCTTGTTTTCCTAGAAACGTGTTTCTTTGACTCCATTGTTTTGCAGGATAACTTTTACATGGTCCTGTATTATCCTGATAGCAGTTTCTTTGCACTTGGCTTGGGTTATGTCACTAGAAATGTGAGGGCTCTTTATTATAACTGCATCTGACAACTTATCTTGTTCAGTTTTGTCGTCTTGGAAATCAAGGTATTCATTCAGTCGAGTGTGCATGTTCTGATTCCAGTCCTTGATTGCTTCTTCAACCTTCATATTTAGGGTTGTTATTTGCTCAGTGTGACTGGCTATAGCTGTTTTCAGAGTATTTTCTGTGTCAACACTTCCCGAGGTAATCTTCTCTTCAAGGTTTTGGATCTTGTTCTCGAGGTTGGTTATCTTGGATTCTCGTCGCACAAGTGTTGCTTTAATATCTTTGATTTTGTTTTCTAGAGTGACGATGTAGTCCCTGATATTGTCAGGAATAATCATACCTGAGTTATCACGAGTGAATCCTTTGAAGGGAGTGGAGTTAGAGGGGGAGCCAGCCATGTTAGTTGTTGTTATTCCCTGGGTGGTGGTGAGGGGGGTTGATGATACACCGGCTTCCTGCTGGGTAGACAAGTTGAGTTCTAGGGTCCTGGGTGTTATTCTTTTCTTACTGCTGTTGATTCTTCTGAGATATCCTTTCATAGTAACACTAAAGTAGATACTGTGAAGCTATGGAGGAGAAGGCTTGATTTACGTGAGCTTGGGTTAAGTGACTGTCTGGCAGCAGAGGCAGTGTTTGGGTTAGCAGGGCTATCTTCCTTAGATCTTCTATTTTGTCAAGATTTGGGTTACATTTTTAGTATTCTTGGGTCATTTTGTGGTCTACGTGGCTTCATGTAGTTGTACCTTCAATTAGGCCATCACAAGTTTTGATGAGCGATAGTTTCTTGAAGAATAAGAGATGGTAGGATGCCACTGCTGCCACTGTGTGATCTAAACTGGCATAACCTATCTTGAACATTTCTGAGTTGTCTCTGAATTCATTAATTTCATCACACTCCAGTACATAATGACACAAGGTGTTCATAAGAATAAACTTTAACTTACTTACAGTAGGGCCCCACTTATACAACAGGTTAGGTTCCAGGCTAGTGCTGTAAAGTGAAAATCGCCATAAAGTGGAATGCCCTTTTTTTCCACTTATAAATGTATATAAATTCTAGATAAAAAGATTACACTAACATATATTAAGTTAGCAATAGAACTAGGCATTAACTCTGTGACTGTCACAAGCCCCCTTCTGAAACTGTCAATGTCGCAAAATTTTTGGAAAAAAAAAAAAATAATTTTTTCTTATGAAATGATAGAGAATCTTTTCCTGATAGCAATGACACCAAAAGTATGAAATTTGGTCGAAAACTCATGGAATTATGCTCCCGCAAAGTTAACGGTCTCGGCGATATATGCATCGGCAATTTCGCCGACTTTGAGCCCTGTTTTTGGCCAATTTCGTTATTCCAGTTGACCAAACTCATAGCTATTTCTTTAGAACTCCATTTTTTATATCAACTGAGTACAAGAAACCAGCCCTTTACCGATTTGAACTACCCAATAAAGTGGTCAGAAATTGGCAAGTTGACCAATTTCACGTAAATTAAAAAAGATGCCAGTTTCAAAATAGGGTCCAGAATAAACAATGTACACATTCTTGGCACTAAAATAACATATCTTCTGTTCATTAGTCATGTCTCTAGGTCCCTCTTATATTACTATTGCTTTCTATTTTGATTTTTTATTCATACAAAAAATACAAAATTTACTGTTATACATATTACTGCATTACTGTAAAAATGGTATAAATAATATCAGTGCACAAGTGAAAGAATATTAGACTCCCCAGTTGACGTGTATTGGACATGTGGTGTAATTTGCTTACTCTTGAACATTGGTAAAAATTGAAAATTTCCACTAATCTGAGCTCAATTTCAAGGCCGTTTTCATCATGAAACTAATCAAAATCATCTCTATTTCTGCAATACGTTTTCCATTTTATCACACGAGACCATGAAAACAAGAATAAATGATAAATACTATACGAAAATACACCTCAAAATCGGTGTTTTAAACCAAAAAAATGGTCAGTTTTTTTTCTCATTATGCACTGCGTGCTGCAGGACTTATTTTATGTGGTGCACACTGACCACGCAGACCCAATCTCTCACATGTGGGCCTACCAGCTTTCTCCTGCTTGATTTGAAGCCGCTAGAATTATTGAGTATACGTACGTCCGAAACACTGGCTCGTAAGATGTAGATATATATATATGACCAAAACAGTCAAAGGATTAAAAAACACAATAAAAAGTAAAATACACACACAGTACACTTATTACTTTCCTTAAAATATTAATATGAATATGTGAGAGGTGAGTAGCAGCGTAGTTATTGAATAAAATCAGAGATGGCACATCATCATCCTCTGATTCTTCAACAAATTTTATTCATTTTGGAGATTTGTGTGAGGATCTTGAAGGAGTGTGTGTTGCGGTTGGTGTTGAAGGCTGTTCAAAGCTATTTCAATCATTTCTAACTTGGCAATTAAAGTAAGAGACTTACGACTCTTCTTTTTATCACAACTTCAAGAGTAGAGAGACTCTTATGATTTTAATGTGTACCTGCACGCCAGCACAGTGTGTAAGTATATTTAGGTACAGGTACACATAAGTATAATTATTGGAGTGCATATGAAATATGCAATAACCTTAAAACACTTGAAATTCTGGAAAGTTTCCAGACATAACGGAGAGAGGTGCTCACAGAGAATGTTAAAAACCAGGTAGGGCACAGTGACTGTATTAGAAAGTCAGATGGGGGAAGCAGTATAGCTAGTTTGGTTATAATTTGAAATGTCCATATTAGTGGAACGCCATAAAGCGGGACCTTACTGTACTTACTTTGTGTGTATTTTACTTTTTTTTTTTTATGCCTAGTTCTATTGCTAACTTAATATATGTTAGTGTAAACTTGCTATCTGGCATTTATATGTATTTATAAGTGGAAAAAATGGGATTCTGCTTTCCGGTGGTAGCCTGGAGCCTAAGCTGCCGTATAAGTGGGGCCGTATTGTATAGACAAAAGGGAAAAAATTACCACCATTTACGTATACTGAAAGAGATGTTGATTATTAGTCAATTATTATTATTATTATTATTATTATTATTATTATTATTATTATTATTCTTATTATTATTATTACATTCACGGGGAAGCGTTAAATCTACAGGGATCATACAGCACTTGGGTGAAAAGGAGGCATTCAGTTTCAGTCCAAGGAGAGATACTTTTTTTTTTTTTCCAACACGCTGACCATTTCCCACCAAGGCAGGGTGACCCCAAAAAAGAAACACTTTCACAATCATTCACACATAATCACTGTCTTCGCAGAAGGATACATCAGGTTTAATTCCTTGGATCAAGAGTCCCTCACCAACATCAAGGAACCTTGCCCAAAATGCTCCACATACAAGTGGGCTTTCTGCATGCACAATCAAATGTCACCCATTTTTGTACAAACATTATATCATGTGGAAATAAATCATTGACTTTGACCTCCCTTGAAGGGTTAGTCAGACAAGCACCCTGTGAGGAAAGTGGCAGCCTTCTCACACAAACAGTTCCTACCATTATCTAGCTACAAACCACTAAAACCACACCAGTGTTAGGATGACCCAAAGACACATTGTCATGTGGGATATATCTTTCCCTCTTTTTTTAGTTAAAAAATTTCACACTTTCAGCAACCTTTTCACCCCTGATCCTTAACCCTTTGACTGTCGCGACCCCAAATCCTGAAGTGTCTCTCCGTGTTGCAAAATATTTGAGAAAAAAAAAAAACTTTTTCTTATGTAATGATAGAGAATCTTTTCCCAATGGTTATGACACCAAAAACACAGTAGGAGATTTTTTTATTATTATGCAGTGCATGCTGCAGGATTTTTTTTTATACAGTACACACTGACCACACAGACCCATTCTCTCACATATGGGCCTACAAGATTTCTCCTGCTTGATTTAAAGCCGCTAGAATTTTGAAGTATTAACCCTTTCAGGGTCCAAGGCCCAAATCTGAAGTGGTGCCCCAGTGTCCAAGAATTTTCAAAAAAAAAATCTGTTATTTTTTCTTATGAAATGGTAGAGAATCTCTTTGTGAAGGTAATAAAACAAAAAGTACAAAATTTGATGGAAAATTGACGAAATTATGCTCTCGCGAATTTTGATGTGTCAGTGATATTTACAAATCGGCGGTTTTGCCGACTTTGACTCCCATTTTAGGCCAATTATATTATTCCAGTCGACCAAATTCTTAGCTATTTCACTAGTATTACTTCTATTCTATCGATTGAGCACAAGAATTCACCAAGTCAACTGTTTCAACTACATATTAAAGTGATCGGAAATTGTTAATTTGGCCAATTTAACACAAAGTTCAAAATATTCCAATTTCAAAATAGGGTCCAGAATAAACAATGTAGGTATTCCTGGAACTAAACTAACATTTCCTCTGTTCATTAGTTACGTTCTGAGGCTTTACAAATAAATTTCATTTTGATTTTTTATTCACATAATGAATTTTTATTCACACCAAAAAATAGAAGATTTACTGTTATGCAATACTGTAATAATTGTATAAATATCATCACCATATTTGTGAATGCATATTAGACCCACCAGCTGGTGTGTATTAGACGTGTGAGGTCGTTTGTTTACTCTTGAATATCGGCAAAAATTTAACATTTCTGCTACTTTGAGCTCAGTTTCAAGCCATTTCCAGTGCTAAAACCAATCAAAATCATCTCTATTTCTGTAATATGTCTTCCATTCTATCAAATGAGACCAAGAAATCGCAAATACAACTATAAAAAACATACGAAAAAACACTGCAAAGTCGCTGTTTTAATCAAAAAATCATGATTTCAGTTTTTTTTCTCTTATTATACACAGTGTGCTGCAGGATCTGTTTTATGTGGTGCACACATACCACATAGATGTATTCTCTCATATCTAGGCCCAAATGTACCACTCACAGTTTATCAGAGTGAGCTGAGCTCATGACGTAGATCTACGGTTTGGACCCTGAACGTAAAGCCGTAGATCTACGGGACGGACCCTGAAAGGGTTAATACATCAAAAACACTGGCTTGTAAAATGTACAATGGACCCCCAGTATTCGATATTAATCCGTTCCTGAGAGCTCATCGAATACCGAAAATATCGAAAAGCGAATCAATTTTCCCCATAAGAAATAATGGAAATCAAATTAATCCATGCAAGACACCCAAAAGTATGAAAAAAAAATTTTACCACATGAAATATTAAGTTTAATGCAATAGAATAATTACAATAACAACAATAACAATAGAATAATAACAATAGAATAATTGACACTTACCTTTAATGAAGATCTGGTGATGATTGATGGGATGGGAGGAGGGGAGAGTGTCGAAGTTGTTACTGTTTAGAAGGGGAATCCCCTTCCATTAGGACTTGAGGTAGCAAGTCCTTTTCCGGGGTTACTTCCCTTCTTTTAATGCCACTAGGACCAGCTTGAGTCACTGGACTTCTGTCCAGTGACTCTCAAGCTCCATAGAGGCCTGTAACTCTCGTTCCTTTATGACTTTCCTAAAGTGGTTCACAACATTGTCATTGTACAGGTTGCCAACACGGCTTGCAGTAGCTGTGACAGGGTGATTTTCATTAAAAAAGGTTTGCCCTTCAAGCCACTTTGCACACATTTCCTTGAATTCCTTCACATATTTTTCAGCTGCTTCTTGGTCCGAACTGGCAGCCTCACCATGCCTAATCACACTATGTATTCCACTACGATTCTTAAATCTTTCAAACCAACCTTTGCTGGCCTTAAATTCACTCACATCACCACTAGTTGCAGGCAATTTCTTTACCAAATCGTCATGCAACTGCCTAGCCTTTTCACAAATGATCGCTTGAGAGATGCTATCTCCTGCTATCTGTTTTTCATTTATCCGCACCAATAACGGTCTCTCAACATCTTCTAACACTTGCGGACGCTGTTTCATAATCACAGTTGCACCTTTTGCAAGAACAGCTTCCTTAACTCAAGAAATCGTAATGACACGATTGCAAACAAACCATCCCGGCCGGGGGTATGGTTTGTTTGCAATCGTGTCATAACGATTTCTTGAGTCATGTTGACGGCAGTGAAGGGACTTGAGCTAGAGTTCGTCACGGTCACGCTAGCTGGAGAGTCGTCTGTAAAAACTTGCATTTGTGGTCACAGTGGTGCCTGTGCTAACCTTCCTATGGTGTAGAAATATACCTAGTTGGATGAATCTTATTGTGGCTAGCTGGTCTAGTGGCTAACGCGATGGGCTGGAGTTTTGAGACTCTATGACCGCGGGTTCAATCCCGGCCGGGGGTATGGTTTGTTTGCAATCGTGTCATTACAATTTCTTGAGTCATGTTGATGGCAGTGAAGGGACTTGAGCTAGAGTTCGTCATGGCCACGCTAGCTGGAGATTCGTCTGTAAAAACTTGCATTTGTGGTCACAGTGGTGCCTGTGCTAACCTTCCTATGGTGTAGAAATATACCTAGTTGGATGAATCTTATTGTGGCTAGCTGGTCTAGTGGCTAACGCGACGGGCTAGAGTTTTGAGACTCTATGACCGCGGGTTCAATCCCGGCCGGGGGTATGGTTTAACAGCTTCCTTGATTGCTGTTTTCCTGGTCACTATAGTAGAGATGGTTGATTGGGGTTTACTATACAACCTGGCCAGCTCCGACACACGCACTCCACTTTTGTACTTTGCAATTATCTCTTTCTTCATTTCAATAGTCATTAGCACCTTTTTTCACGAAGGGTTGGCACTAGAAGCTTTCTTGGGGCCCATGGTGACTTATTTTGCAGAAACAAGCACCAAAAACAGTGATAATATGGAATGTACCGAATGTATCCTTAGATGCGCGCACACTGCCTGGCTTGTAAACACTGGCACACACAGGGCAGTTCAGGCCACACATGGACACATCTCGTACGAATCGCATCGAATACCGGGTTTTTGATCGGATACCGAGGCAAAATTTTTGCGTTTAAATGCATCGAATACCGGATTTATCGGATACCGATGCCATCGAATACCGGGGGTCCACTGTATATATATGACAAAAACAGTGAAAGGGTTAACTCACTCTGTGTGTCGAAAAATTTAAAAAAAAAAAAAAAAAAATTTTTTATGAAATGATAGAGAATCTTTTCCCGATGGTAATGACACCAAAAGTATGAAATTTGATGGAAAACTTACGAAATTACACTCTCGCGAAGTTAGCGACCTTGGCAATATTTACGCAACTGATTTTGCCCACTTTGAACCCTATTTTCGGCTAATTCCTCTGTTCTACTTGACTAATATCACAGCAATTTTGCTACAATTCCATTTGTTCTATCGACTGAGTTCAAGAAACCACCCATTTACTGATTTAAACTACCCAATAAAGTGGTTTAAAATTGGCAATTTGGCCAATTCCACACAAATTTCAAAAGATGCTAATTTCAAAATAGGGTCCAAAATAAACAAGGCAGACATTCCTGGCACCAAAATAACATTTTTCTCTGTTCATTAGGCCCCTCTTATATTACTCTTGCTTTCCATTTTGATTTACTGTTATGCAGACTACTGCATTATTATAATAATTGTATAATAATAATAATAATAATAATAATAATAATAATAATAATAATAATAACAACAACAATTTTATTTCTTTGTAAAGGTTACAATGTGTAATTACAATTTTGATTTGTTAAGTACAAAGATAGCCACTATCATGCCGAGGCATTTCGGGCAAACTAATCCTAATACATAGTAACTAATTAAAACTAGATAAGATAATAGTACATAGTAATTATTACTTAAACTAAACATAGAATAGTGGTTAGCTGTTTTACAATCTTATTTGGACGTAATAAATCTTATGTATACTTAGTACAAAATCTAATTACAAGGAATGTTTCAGGTGGTAATATTTTATGGAATGACAGAATTAAAAGCCAGGAGGTCACATGATAAAACTAGCCAGTAGATGTTTGGTTGATTTGGTTAATATTGTGAGATAAGATGATTTTTTAGCAGTCCTAAATTTATAAGTTGTCTGGGGATCCTTGATTTGTTCCGGTAGCGAGTTCCAGATCTTTGTGCATAGCATTCTTGCACAGTGAGAGTTTTACTCAAGGGATGTTGATAATGGCCTTATGCCTTGTGACTGTGCATTCTGTTGTAACTGTTAAAGAGTAGTTTTAGGGGAGGGTTTACAGTGGAGTTTAAAATTCTGTATATGTAGTAGGCACAATAATAAGAGTGTATGTTTTCTATATTTAGCAAGTTCAGTCTTTTGAAAAGTGGTGGGGTGTGCTGTCTAGCACAGGAGCTGGTTATCACCCGCACAGCAGCTTTTTGTTGGAGTATTAAGGGTCTAAGGTGGTTGGCTGTGGTTGAGCCCCAGGCACAGATACAATAGGTGAGGTAAGTATTAGAGCAGCAGCAGCAGCAGCAGCAGCAGCAGCAGCAGCAGCAGCAGCAGCGGCGGCAGCGGCGGCGGCGGCGGCGGCGGCGGCGGCGGCGGCGGCGGCGGCGGCGGGCGGCGGCGGCGGCAGCGGCAGCGGCAGCGGCAGCAGCAGCAGCAGCAGCAGCAGCAGCAGGAGGAGGAGGAGGAGGAGGAAGAGGAGGGAGATAAGATGTTTTCTAATGGTAGTTTTGAAGGTGATGAATGTGTCTGCAGTTCTAGAGTTCTCAGGTAGGGTGTTCCAGATTTTAGGGCCTTTGACATACATTGAATTTTTGTAAAGGTTTAGTCGGACATGGGGAATGTCGTAGAGATGTTTGTGTCTGGTGTTATGCCTGTGGGTTCTGTCACTACTATCAAGAAAGCGTTTTAGGTCAAGGTTGATATCGGAGTTTAAGGTCCTGTAGATGTAGATTGCACAGTAGTAAGTGTGGATGTACTGAACAGGGAGTAAGTTTAGATCTATGAAGATCTATGTGTTGCCAGGGATGGGATTTAGTGATTATTCTTACTGCAGCTTTTTGTTGGGTTATTATTGGCTTTAGGTGTGTTGCTGCAGTTGATCCCCAAGCACAAATAGCATAGGTGAGGTATGGATAAATAAGTGAGTGGTACAGTGTGAGAAGGGCATTTTGCGGCATGTAGTATCGTATCTTGGAAAGGATCCCAACTGTTTTGGATACTTTTTTGGTTATGTGTTGGATATGGGTGCTGAAATTCAGGTTGTTGTCAAGGTATAGGCCTAGGAATTTGCCCTCATTATGTCTGGTAATTAGAGTGTTGTCGATCTTAAAAAAGAGCATTGTTAGTGTCAGCAAGCCTAACACTATTTTTGTGCTCCCTAAGTCTGTCAGAAAGAGATCGACCAGTTTCTCCGAAGTATTGAAGTGTGTGTGTTTAGCTATTATATATTCACCGTTTTCATCCTGTACATTAGTTGACTTCACACATTCTAGTTCACCAGAGTAATAGATGGCAGTGCCTCCTCCTGATTGGTGGGGCCTACAGTTATGTATGGCTGTGTAACCAGGTATGGTAAATATGTCTGTCAGATCTTGTCTGAGCCAGGTTTCAATAAGTATAATGAAAGTTATAGTAGCATTTAGACTTAAGTAGTGCAATGAGGTCATCATAGTGTTTACCCAATGATCTAACATTGTAGTTGAAGACTGTAATGTTCTTGCTGACACTGACTAGCAGTGTAGTAATGGCAATTACTGTTAGGACTATGTGTGCTGTTCAATAAGAGGTTGATATCAGGATTGATAATTACATTCATAAGGGGTACGTAGAGACATAGCTGTTACAATTATTAAAGAACAAAAAGACCAAAGCAATGATGTTAAACCACTAACAATTATTAACTTATGAACTAAGATAGTTAATTTAAATCTAAAAAAATAATGGAGCTACTGAAAATTAAAATAAAACACCTCAGCACCTTGATTATTTCAAAGTGAAAAGTAATGGTTTCAAGTATAAAATAAGACAGAGGATAAGACACTTAAGTACCTGGATTAGCACCTTGAATAGAGCCTTAGGTGTCTTAAGTAGCTGGGAATTAATTACTGTTATTCACTAACAGTCATGAAAATATGGGTTAAAATAAGGGTGAATTCTACTATACTACAGCACTGAACATGGTTGATAATGTGTCGAGATATGTCTTAACAAGGTTCAGCCAAACCAGTGAATGAGAGGAAACATGCTAGTTCTTAATCATTTATTTCAAACCTACGACCCGTGTCTGATAATTTTACTACAATAATACCATCACTAGTAAAGCACTGTTTTATTGATGCATTATCACGCTTAAGTTTTCGAAGTCTGTATAATAAATTCTAACGTTTTTTAGTTAGGTACTCATTTATATACACATTACTCCGTTTCTTGATGGAAGAACTTATTAGATCATTTTTTACATCAATGGAATTGAATTTTAACATAACACTTTGCTTGTGACCCGGCTTGCCTAGCAGTCGGGCCTCCTTGATATCACTGGTTTCAGTGTTAACTTTTATCTCATCTTTTAATAGTTGGAGTGCTTTGATGGTGCAATTCTCATTGTTTGTATCTGGTGGTAAGGTTGAGCTGGTTAAAATGACTGTCTTGAAGCTTGTCTTGTTCAATCATATCCCTTTGATACTGGAAGCATGCATTCCACTGGGATTCCATGTTTAACTTCCAGTCTTGTGTAGCTTCTGACAGCTTGGTGGTGAGAGAATTTATTTGTTTAGCATGTGTGTCTATAATTGAATGTAGGTTTGCTTGTTCTTTAGACGAGTTTATTAATGATGTCAGTTTGTTTTCTAGTTCACTAATCTTTGAGTTTTGTGTTGTAAGATGATATTCAAGGTCTTTAATTCTCATGTTTTGGGTATGTAGTGAGCACTCAAGGTCCATAATGAGTTTTTCATAGGGTTCGTTTTGTCGTCTTAGCATACTATTTTCCTGTGGAATTTTATCAATGGAGTCGGGTCGTTGTTGAGGACTGAATTCCTGGGCTATACCTTTGGGTGTTGACGAGTTTTTGTAATCTATGTTGCTGTTTGCAGTGAAGAGGTCTTGGGTGGTATCCGTAGTTGTAGACAAGTCAGCTTGGGTGTGAATCATGGATGAGGATGAGTGTTGAGAGAATCCGGAGGTTTTGGAGTCATCCACCATTGTTGTTGCTGTGTTGGTCTGGGCAGGGGTGAGGGGGGTGGAAGATTCGCTGGCGTCCTTCAGAGCAGACATTATGGGTAACAGTTTTCTAGGAAGTTTCGTGTCTTTCTTGGCATTGCTTTTTCTATTCTTGTATCCCATGAGAACACTAGTGGAGTTGTTATGGAGTTATTGTAGTGATAACTGTTGCTTGGCTGAGATATCGTCTGGCAGCAGGTTGGTGTTTGGTATGCCGGGCAGTCCTCTATTAGTCGTGTTTGGTCAGTTTTTTACATCTTTAGCAGCTTTATGTTGGTTGTTACTGGTTCCATGTGGGTCAGTGCAGCAGTATAAGCAGTTAGGCCATAATAAGACTGTTGTAGGGGCAGGGAACTGTAAAGATGTAGGAGTAGCCATTGTTGTTGTCACCTCAGACACCATCAACCCATTCGTGACTGCATATCAGACTGGCCAGTTGAACACGTATTGGACAGTGATGTCATTTGTTTACTCTTGAACACAGGCAAAATCGAACATTTCCGCTACTTTGAGCTCAATTTCAAGGTACTTTTCATCATGAAATCAATCAAAATCATCTTTATTTCTGTAATATATCTTCCATTCTATCAAATGAGACCAAGAAAATGAGAATACAGCCATAAATACCATATGAAAATACACCGCAAAGTTGCCGTTTTCAACCAAAAACACGGTTTTCTTTCCTCATTATGCACTGCGTGCTGCAGGATTTTTTTTATGCTGTGCACATTGACCACACAGACCCATTCTTTCATATGTAGGCCTACCAACTTTCTTCCACCAGATTTAAAGGAGCTAGAATTTTGGCGTAGTATTACGGGACCGACATTGAAAGGGTTAAAATAGTCAAGATTAGACAAGGGAACACGAACCAGTTACATCTTTGAGTTCACAGACTCGCCAAGTCCTCTGCTCAGACTCACTGAGTCCTCTGCTCAAACTCACTGAATCCTCTGCTTAGACTAAGAGTCTATCCCTCATGCAGACACAGCCTGTCTCAGAGGTGGACTCAACCACAAGGCAATGCATACCCCATTTGTGTAATTACTCTAGTATCTGCCTTATATAATGCCTATACCAACAGGTGATGTATTTATCAGTTCATGATAAATAACAATGTAGTGAAAGATTTCATGTGTTCATTCCCTTCCCTTCTATAGGCTCACTGTAATACTTGGTCTAAGCTCACTCCCTTGTTGAAGTAGCTTAAGTATTTAAAGTAGTAATGTGCCTGTGAAGGCAGTAGACACCCCACTTGCAGGTGGTGGCAGCAATCTAAGGTGACAATTGAGAGGATATACAGGAGGGCCCCATGTATTTGGCACCCTCTTTTCAGTGTTCCACATTTTTGGAGATTTTCAACTGAGCCATTGTTCATTATGTTCGATGCTTTTACTGCTTTTCCACCATTTTTGCACAACAGCTGCGTAAGTAAAGAGTAACCAGCGCCATATTTTAAGTTAAATATTGCATGTACCGTGTATTTATTTTACTTTTTTATCAGTTTTTTCATGCTCAGCTGTAGTGTATTACTGAGTAAACATGTTATCAGGCATTTTAGACGCATTTGATAATGAAAAAAATCACTCCTTTCAACCCACCAGCAATTTTCACTTATTGCATGGGGTTGGGAATCTAAGAGCCCTATACACGGGGTCATCCTGTATTGTGTTCCTGATGACTACACTGGCAGGTCCATCACTGGTCAGTGTAGCTAGCCAGGAGTCTTACATAATTACCTTAGAAGTAAATTATTATGTATCCCTGTGGTGGGAATAGAACAGCACTTGTTGACCAGACCTGTGAGGAATAGCCAATATTACCCTATAGACATCCGTAATATGAAATAAGGAGGTAGCGACTAGGCAATTAACCTTACAGGATCAGTGGGACTCCCATGATGCACTGACTAGACTAAAAAAAAAAAAATCAAAGAGGGATCAGGATACAACAAACTCCAAAATCGATCATGGAAAATCTGAAAGCACCATGAAGTCTGCATATGTAGTATATGCATACGAATATACATATGATGTATGTATGCATGAATGAATGCATGTTGTACCCAGTTGAAAAGTAAGATGTATACTGTATATACAATGGTGCTAGTTTATGGGTTAAATATTTAGTATGATTAAAAAATGTCATGAACTCAATTGTTTTTAATCCTAGAGTTAGTAAGAGTAAATGCACATACTGATGCAAATGCATTAATTAATGTCACATGCAAAAATATGCACAAGTACAGTACAAGACAGAGAGAAATCAGTAAATATAGTTACCAACCTTGACTGTCCATCATCACATCACTGACAGATCTGCACGTGAAGCATGACAAACCAAGTGAGATCAGGGCATAATTACGTGCAATCTCTGCAGTATACTGATATCTCATGTCAATTTCCGGGTGGTTTATTCCTTTCTGCTCACCAATGCCGGTCAGTTCCTGGAAGGATTTAATACTCTAAATTGACAGCATTTATACACTTCTACAGAATGAAGAACACAGAAAATTGAAGTACAGTGAAACCCTGGGTTTTGGCCGCCCTGGGAATCGGCCGCTTCGGGTTTCGCCCACTTTTTTCAGCCAAATTTTGTCCCGCATTTTGGCTGTTGCCCCAGGTTTTGGCCAGAGTACCAGACCTGTCCATCTGCCCACACAGGCATCATCAGCCAGCCATCTCATCCTGCCAGCCAGGCAGCCAGCCAGGCAGCCAGCCAGGCAGCCAGCCAGCCAGCCATTAATTGTGACTGTGAAAAGTGTGCAAAGTGGAATGAGTTGCAAACTTTGTTGAAAAGTATCACCCTGACCAAGCTGAAACAAGCCATATCAGTAGCATGTTCTGTGACAAAACCTTGTCCCACTTCAGAGAAATCTTAAAGAGATGCCAGAAACAGAGTACTCTTGACAGTTATTTTGTGAGACAGGGGTCCAGTGACTCTCAAGCTGGTCCTTGTGGCCTTAAAAGACAAAGAAGGGAAGTAGCCCCAGATAAAGACTTGTTACCTAAAGTCTTCATGGAAGGGGATTCCCCTTCCATACAATAAGTCCTCCCTCTCTCCTCCCTATCTTCCAGATGCCAGCAAGTCTCTTCAATAAAGGTAAGTAAATGTTATTTAAAGGTTTATTTAAATTTTAATTTTCATATCTATATAATATACGTATATGTATTTATCTGTGTTGTATGTAAAACTATAGTTGTTACAGTAGGGCCCCACTTACACGGCGGGCTAGGTTCTAGGCTATCACTGGAAAGCAGACATCGCCAGAAAGCAGAACGCCATTTTTTTAATTTATAAATGCATATAAATGCCATAGATGGGGTTGTAAGAGAAGTAAATGCGAGGGTCTTGACAAGAGGCGTGGAGTTAAAAGATAAAGAATCACACACAAAGTGGGAGTTGTCACAGCTGCTCTTTGCTGATGACACTGTGCTCTTGGGAGATTCTGAAGAGAAGTTGCAGAGATTGGTGGATGAATTTGGTAGGGTGTGCAAAAGAAGAAAATTAAAGGTGAATACAGGAAAGAGTAAGGTTATGAGGATAACAAAAAGATTAGGTGATGAAAGATTGAATATCAGATTGGAGGGAGAGAGTATGGAGGAGGTGAATGTATTCAGATATTTGGGAGTGGACGTGTCAGCGGATGGGTCTATGAAAGATGAGGTGAATCATAGAATTGATGAGGGAAAAAGAGTGAGTGGTGCACTTAGGAGTCTGTGGAGGGCAAAGAACTTTGTCCTTGGAGGCAAAGAGGGGAATGTATGAGAGTATAGTTTTACCAACGCTCTTATATGGGTGTGAAGCATGGGTGATGAATGTTGCAGCGAGGAGAAGGCTGGAGGCAGTGGAGATGTCATGTCTGAGGGCAATGTGTGGTGTGAATATAATGCAGAGAATTCGTAGTTTGGAAGTTAGGAGGTGCGGGATTACCAAAACTGTTGTCCAGAGGGCTGAGGAGGGTTGTTGAGGTGGTTCGGACATGTAGAGAGAATGGAGCGAAACAATGACTTCAAGAGTGTATCAGTCTGTAGTGGAAGGAAGGCGGGGTAGGGGTCGGCCTAGGAAAGGTTGGAGAGAGGGGGGTAAAGGAGGTTTTGTGTGCGAGGGGCTTGGAAATTCCCGCAGGTATGCGTGAGCGTGTTTGATAGGAGTGAATGGAGACAAATGGTTTTTAATACTTGACGTGCTGTTGGAGTGTGAGCAAAGTAACATTTATGAAGGGGTTCAGGGAAACGGCAGGCCGGACTTGAGTCCTGGAGATGGGAAGTACAGTGCCTGCACTCTGAAGGAGGGGTGTTAATGTTGCAGTTTAAAAACTGTAGTGTAAAGCACCTTCTGGCAAGACAGTGATGGAGTGAATGGATGGTGAAAGTTTTTCTTTTTCGGGCTACCCTGCCTTGGTGGGAATCAGCCAGTGTGATAATAAAAAAAAAAAAATAAATGCCAGCAACAGTTTCACAAAATTTTATTAAGTTAGTAATAGTAGGCATTAAAAACACAAACCGTAAAATTACAGGGTAATTCATTACTTTTTTTTAAAGAATTTGTAATTTAATGAATGTGGGAGGTGAGTGTATTTTTTGTAGGAAGTCAGGTGTAGGTAGCCTTTGGCCCCCCATCTATACAAAACCCTTAAAAACGGCCCAAAAGTTTATACGTTCATAAAGCAGCGCCCCGAAATTTTGAAAAAAAAAAATTATAGAAAAAAGAAAAATTTTTCTACTGTTTTAGAATAAAAAAAAAATTGGGTCAGTACTTCCCGAGACATGTGGCAAGGGGGGTGGAATGCTGTGTGACAGCAATATCGAGTCCTCCCACTTGCAGGAGTTTTGTCGTATACCTTTTTCTATTTTTATTTTATTTTATGTTGTGTAATTAAATTTGTAGTAGTTCTTGTCTTTTTTAAAACCAAATCTTTTTTGTTTGACACTGTATTAGGTACTAAAATTGTACTAAATTGTCAAAAAACCACTGACAGGTGGACATTTACCCCCCTTGGCTTTTACTTGTTTTGGAATATATAAAAAGTTTTTAAAGGGGTCCCAGCAATGTTTTGGGTATGTGGAGGAAAAGAAGGAAGAAGAGAAGAAGAAGAAGAAGAAGAAGAAAAAAAGGGAAAAGAAAAAGGGGAAAGAAGAAGAAGAAGAAGAAGAGAGATATGAGAGATGATGATGATGATGATGTGATGATGTGATGTGTGTGAGATGATGAGTGATGTGATGAGGGAGATGATGATGAGTGATGGAGATGTGGTGATGATGATGATGAGATGATGATGATGATGAGATGATGATGTTGGGATGATGATGATGATGATGATGATGATGATGATGTGATGATGATGATGATGATGATGATGATGATGATGATGATGATATGATGATGATGATGAGATGATGTAAAGATAAAGATGAGTGAAAATGACGACGCGTGATGGGTTTGAGGAGGAGGGGATTGAGGAGGAGGAGGGAAAATTGAGGAGGAGGAGGATTGGGGGAGGAGGATTGAGGAGGAGGAGGATTGAGGAAGGGGGAGGAATTGAGGGGGGGGGAAAAAGGGGAGGATTGGGAGGGTCAGCAAGTTGCAAAACCCCTTTTTAAATGTGTTGTAAAATTAACTGGCATTATGTATCTTCCATGGTTTATAAGAAGATCCCTTAGGCCTGTGATGTATGATTCACGGGTACAGCTTGTGTGAGGCGAGCTATCTGGCCTCAGTCGGCGTATAACATCCAGCTAGGCAGTTGACACGGCGGGGGGGTGGAGGAAAAGGGGGGGGGAGGAGGATGGAGGAGGAGGGGATGAGGAGGAGGGGGGGGGGGGGACGGAGGGGTGGAGGGGGAGGAGGATGGAGGAGGAGGATGGAGGGAGGAGGATGAGGAGGAGGATGGGGGGGAGGAGGATGGAGGAGGAGGAGGAGGGGAGGAGGGGGGGAGGAGGGGGGGAGGAGGAGGAGGAGGGGAGGAGGGGAAGGGGGAGGAGGGGATGAGGAGGAGGGGGAGGAGGAGGATGGGGAGGAGGTGGGGGGGAGGGGAGGATGGGGGGGAGGAGGTGGGGAGGAAGGTGGGGAGGAGGGGGGGAGGGGAGGAGGGTGGGGGAGGGGAGGGGAAGGATGGAGGAGGAGGAGGATGGAGGGGAGGGGAGGATGGAGGAGGAGGAGGGGGGGAGGAGGGAGGAGGAGGGGAGGAGGGGGGGATGGAGGAGGAGGATGGAGGAGGAAGGGGTGGGGGAGGGGAGGAGGAGGAGGATGGAGGAGGGGGATGGGGAGGAGGAGGAGGAGGGGAGGGGGGAGGAAGGGGGGGATGGAGGGAGAGGATGGAGAGGGATGGAGGAGGATGGAGGGAGGATGGAGGAGGAGGAGGATGGGAGGAGGATGGAGGAGGAGGATGGAGGGGAGGATGGAGGAGGAGGAGGAGGAGGATGGGAGGAGGATGGAGAGGAGGATGGAGGAGGGGAGGAGAGGAGGAGGAGAGGGGAGGAGGAGGATGGAGGAGGAGGATGGAGGGGAGGAGGATGGGAGGATGGAGGAGGAGGGAGGAGGATGAGGTGATGGGAGGAGGATGGAGGGGAGGAGGATGTGGAGGAGGGGAGGAGGAGGGAGGAAGGGGGAAAGAGGAAGGAGGAGGATGGAGGATAGGAGGATGGAGGAGGATGGAGAGGATGAAGGAGGAGAATGGAGAGGAGGGGTGGGGAGGAGGAGGAGGAGGATGGAGGAGGGGGGAAAGGGGGGAAAAGGATGGGGGACGAGGATGGGGGACGAGGATGGAGGAGGATGGGGATGGATGGGAGGATGGGGGAAGGGGAGGATGGAGGGGGATGGAGGAGAAGGATGGGGGGAAGGAGGCGGAGGGAGGGGGGATGGGGGGAGGAGGTTGGAGGAGGGGAGGATGGAGGGGGAAAGGTTTGGAGGGGAGGAGGAGGAGGAGGAGGAGGGGGGAGGAGGAGGAGGAGGAGGAGGAGGGAGGAAGGGGAGGAGGGGGAAAGGGGGAAAGGAGGGGGGAGGAGGGGAGGGGGGAGGGGAGGGAGAAGGGGGGGAAAAGAAGGAGGAGGAAAAAAAAAGGAAAGGAGGAAGTAGAAGGAGAAAAGAAGGAGAAAAAGGGAAGAAGGAAAAAGAAGAAGGAGGAGGAGAAGAATAATAGTAATAAAAAGGGTTCCCCTTGAAGAAATTGAAAAAAAAAAGGCCCCCCCTTGGAGGGGACATGTTTTAAGATAAAAGGAAAAACATATGAAAAGGAGCGGGAACGTTGGATGAGCATACAGGGGGGTTTTGGGGGGGGTGCAGCTGATAAAAAAAAGATTAGAGGTGATTTTTTGTTTGAGCATCGCCCCTAAATTTGTTTTCGTTGGTACACAAACATTTCTTTTCTGTTTTTTGGTCTGTCTGTCAAGCCCCCTTATCTGTAAATCCATCTACTCTCTTTTTTCACAGAAAAACCACAAGCTGCATAAACCCACCTTTGTCATATTTTAAAAAGCAGAGTATAGCCCCTTTTGTCGGGTTTTTTTTTGGGTTTTTATCCTAGGTAATTTCCCATAGTATACTTGATTTATGTGTCCCTGTGAGAAGGAGATAGACAGATTGAAAGAGGGGGACAGACGGGAAAAGGGGAAAACCGGAAAAAGAACAGAGACAGAAACAGACACAGATTGAGGTAGACAGGGGAAGCCCAATAGTTTTTGACAGATGGGGCAGAGGATGTTCGCATCGTTTTGGGGCCGTTGCGGCCCTTTGCTGCGCAGTAGTCCTGTTTGAGTTGGCTTTTTGCGAAAGTTTTTGGGTTTTGTATTGGTTTGGGTAAAGGGGCCCTTTTTTGCGCGCCTCTGGGAATTGAAGCAAGTGCCTCCATCGAGCCCCTTTTAAACCAACAGCAAAGGGAAAAAATTTGGGGTTTGGGCAAATTTGGAAATTCGGCGTTTGACCCGAGGGAACAAGGGAAGATTGTAGTAGCCCTCCTGTTTTGAGTTCAGGTCAAAAAGGGGAAACTGGTCAGTGGCTGGAAGCAGGGAAAGAATTTGGGACGATCAAAAAAGGAAAAAATGGAAAGGTGAAACGATGAAGAAGAAAGAGACGGGCCTTTGGAAAACTGTTGTGGAAACATCCAATACATTCTCAGTGTCCCCAGGAACGAATGTGATTTTGACTACGGGGGAAGGGACAGACAAAAGACTTTAAAGGGAAAGGGTTTAAAAATATTGTTGTTGTTGGGGATACCCCAAGTTAGGTATATGGAAAAGGGCTTTTGCTTAAAAGGACAGGAGTAGGAGACAGAGATTTTTTCTTTCCTGGGGTGGGAGGGGGGGATATTTTTTTCCCGTCTGGATGACTCATGAGGGGTAAGGGGAAGGTTTTCCTTTTTATCTGTCTCAGGGGCTGGAGGAAAGGGATTTTGGCGACTTTGGAGTGAGGACCTGATTAGCAGGTATGGGGTAAAGCAATAGAAATAATTAAAATTTAAGGGGGTGGGAACCCTTTTCATTTTGTGGTTTTTTGCCAAGGGGGGGGGTTTGGGGAAAGGGGAAATGGTTGCCAGGGAAATTTGGGTTTGGTCAATTGTGGCTGGACAAATCTGAAAGGGAAAAATCCCGGGTTTTAAAACCCTTTCCATTGACAAGGGGACCTTTCTATGGCAGAAAAGGGAAATGTATGCTAGGGAGGGGGTTTTCACTTATCGGGTTTGGGGTTGGGGGGGGGAGCACTGGCAACGGGCAGTGGAGGGAGCAGTTGGGGATTTTAAAACTGGGAAAATAGTTAGTGGAAAGGGGTTTTTGGCAGGAAAAAAAGGAAGCCCCAGTTTTGTATTATTTCGAGTTCTAGGGGAACTTGAAAAATAATAAGAACGAACAAGATTTGGGAAAAGCCAGGGACCTTGGGTGATAAAGACGGTAATGGTTTATAAAAAATTTTAAAAATGAGCAGGAAGGGTAAAGAGAAAGGAGAGTCTTTCAATGTTTTTTTTGCAAAATTCCCGGGTGTGCTAGGAATAAGATGGACGAGTTGGATTATTTGCTAGTGTGGGAAACTTTGGGGATGTATTTCCCTTTAAAACTGGGGAACGGGGTTTTTAATTCAAAAAGTCGGGACATGCCTGCGGAATGTCATTTTCGGGGTTTTTTAAATTTTTTTCCAAAAAGTTAAAAAGTTTGGGGGGGGGGGTGGGGTGGCATTGTACTTTCCGAGTTTCGTTTAAAACTTTTGAAAAAAAGGGTTATTAAGTCTAAAGTAACACTTTCAGGTCTTTTTTGGATAAAATTTTTTCGGGAGGGCAGGGAAAAAACTGTTTTTTAGGAAGTGATATACCCCCCCCCTAACTTAGATGGGGGCCCAAGGGAAAACTCTAGGGAGGAAATTTTTTAAGGCCACAAGGCACGAAAATTTTAGAAAATTTCTAGGAGATTTTAAACTTTATTTCATGTTGTTTTGGAATTTTTGACAAAAATTTTAGAATCGTACGACTTCTTAGAAGTTTTTTCAGGTTGTTTTTTGAAAACGTTTGTGACAGAACCCAAAAAGGGGAAAAAACCTGCTTGACTTAGTTTGGCCCAAAAAATGAATCCCCTTTTTAATTAAATTTGAAAATTTTAAGGGGGAACTGGGTGCTTTGCGAACCCCCAAAATTTAATTTCATTTAGCATTGGGAAGGAAGTTTTCGATAGTAGCGATAAAAAGTAACGTCCCAGATTTTTGCTTAGGGAGATTACGATGGGCCTTAAAAAACCCCTTATCATCTTTTTGACTGGGGGTAAGAAAGAAGCTTTTCAATTTGACAGTTTTCCCGGAAAAAACTTTTCATGCTGCCAAAAGAGCGTTTATACCTTTAAAAAAAAATTAGATCAAATAGAAAAGACCCAAAAAGGAGAAAAAATAGGCTCAAATATTAATAGGGCATAAGAAAAAGGGAAATTTTTAGGCGTATCAAAAGAGGGGGAGGGTTTTTCTTAAAGAATCAGTATATTGACATTAAAAGGGGGCAAATTTAAAAAAGGGGGTAAGAAAAACTAAAAGGGGGGGCTAGGGAAAATTTAAAGGGTTTCTAGGGATTCTAAAACAAACCCCAAAAAGTTTTTTCCAGGTCTAAAAGGAAAAAAAAAGTTAGAGGGGTAAGAAGGTCCCCTTTTAAAAAAAACTATGGGCCAAACCTTTTCTGACAAAAGAGAATGAAAAAGTGCTTGATTTTAAATTTAAATTTTTTTTCTCTCAGTTTTTACACAAAAAAGACACTAAACCCAAAATTTTTCCCGTAATTAATTTTTTCAGTGGGCTAGAAGGGAAGGGTAAATTAAAGTAACATCACAGGGGCATAGTGAGGGTGGTTTGTTTTTGGGGAGATAGACAGACTGAAGAAAAATAAGGGCGCCCGGGGCCTAATTTAGGTTTTTTAAAGGGGGGTTTTTAAGGAAAGCAAAATGGAACTCTGTTTAACCCTTAAAATAATATTTTTAATTTATTCCCTTCAAACAGGTGTTTGGGCTGCTGATATGTGGAAAGGCTAATTTTAACTCCCATTTTTAAAAAAAGGGGGCAAGTCGTTAACCCCTCAAATTTTCCCCCCAAAAAGCCTTGACCCCAATTGTAGGCAAATTACTTGGTCAATTATTTGCTGAGGTTTTAAGAAAACCATCCCCCGATAAAACCTAGTTGATTAATGATACACCATGGATTCCAAAGGGCCCGGCTTGGGCTAACTAATTTATTTAAAACTTTTTCAGTAAAGGGTTTTGAGGCTTTTTGACCCAATAAAAAAAATTTGATATTTTTTACTTAGATTTTTTGTAAGGCTTTTTTTTAAAAGTTCCGCAAAATAAAACTGTTAAAAAAAAGGGCAAAACCCCTGGCTTTGGGGGGGAAAGGGGCTCTCGTTTTGGGTCGAGTCAAAGGGGTCATGACAGGAAGCAGGAGTGTCCCTAAAATGGGGTTAAAACCCAGGGGGGAAATTTTAACAAGTGGCGTTTTCCCCAGGGATCAGTCTTGGGGCCCCCCTTGTTGTTTATAATATATATCCCAAAATCTTGATGAGGGAAAATTTTGTGAAAGAGCAAAATTTGCCGGGTGGGCCCCAAAGGGTTTTGGGTTGGATAATTTTATTCAAAAGTAGATGTTTTGGGAAAATTCAGGGGATTTAAACAAACTCTATTCTTGGTCGAAAAGGGGGCAGATTTCAGTTTTAATGGAGATTAAATGCAAAAGGGGGTTTTAAGTTGGGAAGTGCCAAAACCCTGGAAATTTTAAAATTTAAATGATTTTGAACTTAGCCATCAGATTGCGAAAAGGACTTTTGGGGGGTTTTGGTGAGCCAAAACCCTTTAAACCCAAAACAGCAAAAGCCTAAGCGTACGTTTAAAAAAAAGGCAAATAGAATTTGTGGGATTTATACAAGAAGTTAAGAACAGAAGTTTAAGAGGTCATACTGCAGGTTTTTACATCATTAGTAAGGCCTCACCTTGATTATGCAGCTCGTTCTGGTCTCGTTTTTTACAAAAAAGGAATAAATTTTGTTAGGGAAAAAATTCAGCGTAGGATGGGGCTTAAAATTTAAACTAGCATCAGAAATCTTTCCCTTTGAAGAAAGATTTTAAGACTCTTTTAAATTCATTCATTGTTAGGGCGAAAAAAGAAGGGGGGGGAGACCTGGGTCGAAGTGGATAAGTGGAAGATAGGGGATTAAAAAAGGGGGTTTTAATAAAGGGCTTGAGGATGTCTCTCCAAGGGGAAACCCGCGGTAAAAAGGATTTTTAAAATTTGATTTTAAATTTTGTTTTTTGGGAAAAGGGCATAGGAAAAATAATTTGGTTGGGAAAAAGGGTAGTTGTGAGTGGAAAAGTTTTTCCTTTTGGGTTTGGGGTTTTAGGGGAGGGGCTTTTGGTTGTTTTTAAATCTAGGTTGGATAAGTAATGAGTGGGAAGGGTTGGGGTTTGGTGGGACTTTCACCCTCAAGGCTTATTTCTTGGGTTTTGCATTGAAAATTTGGGTTTTGGGTTTAAAAGTTTTTTTTGTGGGAAAGAATTGTAAAAGGGCCGCCCAGTATGGGCCAGCCGGCCTCCTTTCAGTGGTTTCCCCCTTTTTTTGTTCTTATGTTCTTTCATCAGAGATAGACGAGATTTTTGACGAGATAAAAGAGATAGAGCCTTTAAAAATTGGGGTTGTTAACATCACTTTCCTCTTTAAAAAAGGGGAAACCTTGGTGTTTTTCTGCGCTGTTTTTCTCTACTGGCACTCAGTTTAAAAATGGCGCCCCACAAGGTAAATAAAAAATGGTCCCAGTTTTTTTTTAAATGGTGCAAAAATTTAGTGTTAGGACCCATTCTATCTGGGGCAAGGGATCTCCCGACCAAATTTTTGCCCCAAAATTTGGAAAGGGAGGGAAAAAAAAAAAAATTTTAACGTTGGCCCCCGCTTAAAAATTTAATCCCCTTTTTGATCCCTTTATGGGGAAAAAATGTTTGCCAAAATTTTTTAAAAAAATAAGGAAATTTTTTAAAATTTAAAAGTGCCCAAGAGGAAAAGTTGGAAAAAATTTTTTTAAACATGAAAGGGGGGTTTTTAATCAACCTAAAAGGGTTCACAATTACAGACCCCTTTTTTTATGAAACCCGGTTATGAATTTAAAAGGGGGTTTAAAAAATTTTTTCACCAAAAACTAAAAAACATGAAAATTTCCCCCATAAAAATTAAAATTTTTTTTTTTGAAGTTGGGAGATTGATGGGATAAGGGGGGGGAAGATATTTTTTTTTTAAAGGGGGAATTTTTTGGTTGGGGTGGCCCCTTTTCGGGACCCCTTTTTTTAAATTTTTTTAAGCCATAGGAAAGTATGGTTTTGGAAAAATGTATAGACTTTCCCTGTTTTAGACTTTGGGATAAACAGTTGAATAGTAAAAGAGGTTGAAAGGGGTTTTAGGGGATTTTCACATAAAAGTTTATTCCCCCCTTGAAATTTTTAAAATTTTTGAAGTGGAAAAGGGTTTTAAAACTGCATAGGCCCAGGCCCCCCCTTTCCCTTTCTTTTTTTCCTTATTTCCCTTTTTTCCCACAGGTTGGACAGAATTTCGGGGATGTCATTTTTTTAAAAAAAAAGAAAAACTTTAAAGAAAATCCGGTGTTGCTTGGTTTTTCCCGGGGGCGGGGGAAACAATACGGCCCCCACAGTACAATGGTCCAAAAAATTTTTTTTTTAATTTGGGGGAAAAAATTTTGGTAAAATTCTTATGCGAAAAATCCAGCATGCCATTTTTGGGGGGGTACTTATAACGTTGGGGGTGCTACGCTAAGAACATATATATTCGTTTCGACCTTTTAAAGGGGTTAATATAGAACCCCCGAGGTTACAATACACATACAGTACACTCATTATTTCCCTTTAAAAATATGTGTAGTCTTAAGTGGGAAGAGAGGTGGTAGTATTTATTTGTAAAAGCATGGGGTAGCCGGGTAGGTGAGCCGGGGCTATACCTACCACTCCCTACCTGTGGCCCAGGCCATATTTTCACTCGACAACCTAGTTCACTAAAATTAATCTTTTTTTTAAAAACTCCCTTTTAAAATTCCCATCATAAAAAAAAGGGAAAGAAATGAATAATTCATGCCAAAAAAATTGTAAACAAAAGCAGAGTGGGGGAGTGGTGGGTAAAACGCAATTCTACTTTTCTCGGGTGCCTGACCAAGAAAACGTAATGTTATCCCTCCCCCCCCGACTACCACCAGGTCCAAAAGTATTTTTATAGAGCCAAAAAATATCAATAAATCCCCAGACAACAAGTTTAAAACACTAATTAATTAAATTTACAACAGAAATAGCAAAAAAAACACAAAAAAAGGGAAATACATTTATTATTTCCCTTAAAATTTTAATATTTATGTGTGAGAGGTAAGTGGCAGGGTGTTCATTGAATAAAATCAAAAGGCACACCATCATCCCAAATTTGGGCACTTAAAGCAAGGGGCTTACGGCTCCCTTTTTTACACAGCTAAGTTTAGACGCCAGATCAATGAGAGCCAATATTAACCCTTTAGGGTTTTCAGCCGTATAGTACGGTTCCCCCAAGGGGTTTTTTTGAGTACTATTATCCCTAAATTCTACCCTTCACATCTATGGGAAAAAGCGGGTACCTACAATGAAAGAATGGGTCTAGTGGTCATGTGCACGTAAAAAAAAAATCCTGCAGCATCATCATAAGAGAAAAAAAAAAACTTTGACCGTTTTTTTTTGGAAAAAAACAGCGACTTTGCACTGTATTTTTGTAGGCATTTTTTGTTGTATTCAAATTTTCTTGGTTTCCTTTTTATAGAAGGAAACAATTACAAAAATTTGGGGTGATTTTGACGGGTTTTTTACATGAAAAGTACCTTGAAATTGAGCTCAAAGAGCAGAAATTTCGATTTACAAAGTTTCAAAAGTAAACAAACATGCCAACGCCAATACCGCAACTGGGAGTCTAATTTTCTTTTTTGCAAGTGCGCCAATATTATTTATACCATTTTTTAACAAATCGTATCTGCATAACATAAATCTTTATTTTTTTGTGAGAAAAAAAAATTCAAAGTGGAAACAAAGAATTAAGAGGGGCCTTGAACGTGACTAATGAAAAAGGGGAAATGCATTTTATGTCAAAATGTTTTTCTTGTTTTTTTTCGGCCCCTATTTGGAAATTGGCATCTTTTAAAATTTGTGTAAAATTTGGGAAAATTTTAAATTCGACCACTGTACTGGATAGTTAAAATTTGGGTAAAGGGGTGGTCTTGCACTCATTTAAAGAAAAAAGGGAGTTCAAGCAAAATATTCATTTTTTTGTCGACTATACAGGTTTGGGCCGAAAATGGGGCTCAAAGGGGGACAAAATCGCCGATCATAAACATCGCCGAACGTAACTTCGCGAGACAAAATTCCCGTAATTTTCCCATAAAATTTCCCCTTTTTTGGCATCTTAATCGGAAAAATTCTCTATCTTATCAAAGAAAAAAATTTTTTTTTTTAAAATTTGGCCGACCCTGAGAACGATTTTCCAGAAACCCTGCGACCCTGGGGGTTAATGAAAGAGAAAAACGAGAGAGAAACGAGATACAGATTCAATAATGTAAACACAAATAAAACGGGTAATGGGCAATCACTTTATCAGGCAAAAATAAATGTGTTTTAATAGTGTCTGTCCTAGTTCATTCGCGACTCTTAGATTTTGTAAAACTTCTACCTCACAATATTTTTTATTATAATAATAATTCCTCACAATACAAATACTCTTACTTGTGTACAATTGTAAAATTAGTCAGAATAAACAAACGCAACATTTCCCATTCTCATGCAACACCCCAAATTTTAGAGTGAATAAGATGATGATTTTATTATTTAATAAAAAAGCCAAACCCAAAAGGGTTGTAAATTGCTATATATAGGTGAAGCAATGAAAGGAATATTTTTACATTTACCCCCCAGTTTTTTGACTAAAAAACGAAATTCTTCCGACACTACCTACACACCCCTTTAAAAAACAAATCTCGTATTTACGTAAATTTTTTTCTGTGTGTATGTATGAGTTTAATGCTATGTAACATGTTTCTTATAAAATTTTTGAGGAAAATTTTTTGGATGGATTAATAAAATGCATACTTTTAATGTAAAATGACTTTTAAAGTGCCCAAAGTGATGATTATTAGTATACTTTTTGGCATATGATAAAGAGACTTAGGGGATTTTAAGTGTCCCTCATCCCACACAGTGTGTAAGTAATTGGGGTACAGGAAAAATAAGTATAATTATCAAGTCATATCAATACGCAATAACTTTTTAAACATTTGTAATTTTGGAAAGTTCCAGACATAATAGCTGTGGTCCCGGAAAATGTAACAAATCGGTTGGGGCATCCATATTTGAAAAACGCTTGCCGAAGAAAAATTTTGGTCAAATTTTTGACATGCTGTTTTAGCAAACGCCGTGGGGGGAAAATTCCTAAAGGGGGGGCCCTAGTATTTAAAAAATGTATTTTTTTGTGAATTTTTTTTGTGGTTTGGGAACGGTTAATTTTATTTGCATTATTTCTTAGGGGAAATATGCTTCCCTTTTGCCTTTTCACGTTTTTGGTCTACCCTGGAACAGATTAGGGCCTAAACCGGGGTCCATGAAATGTATTTATGTTGGTGTTAAGTTTACACAATACTGCACATCATGAAAAATACTTCCATTTGAAAATATTCACTGTGAACAAAAGTTTTCCTAACCTTAAAAACAAAACAATTACAGGGGCCCCTCACCTAAAAAAAGCATGCATAATGTTAAGCCCGCAAATAACGCTTGAGTGTAAAAATTTTGGCCCCCCGTAATGATAAAAACTCCCCAATGTGATTTCCTGAACCTGCCCGTCCAGCGGACGCCCGTTCCCTTCCCCGTCTTTTGTTTACAAGCCGGGGGGCTTTTTCAGCATAATTCATATATTTTGTTTTATTCCTTGTTTATAGTGTTGAACTGCTAAATAACCATCATAGGCCCAAAGAAAGCTTCTAGGGAAAAACCCTGGGGAAAAAAAGGGGTGAGAAATACTATCAAACTATCTTACCAGGGTCACTCCTCTGCACCACCGTCAGCTGTTGCTGCACCCTGTCAGCTGTATACTCAAATGTGGAGAGACTTTTTGTTGGTGTGGCTTAAGAAAACAATTAACCCCAGAGGGTTCCCACCCAATAACCCCAAGAAAGTGGTGAGCATGAGACTGTCTAACTTTTTTCCATGGGGTACTTATTTTTCCCCCCAGGATGCGCCCACCCAGTTGACTAACACCCAAAGTAAAGGGAAAAAATGCCTAAACCAGTGCTCATATTGGTAAATTTTAAAGGGCCGAAAAGGGTTTGGTTTTAAATTTAAGAATCATAGTGGCATACCAGTGTGATAAGGCAGGCAAAGCTAAAAAATTCAACCCCAAAAAGTGTTAAATTTTGTGAAAAAGGTCTGTTCTGGAAGAAAATGCCAAACAGGACCTCATTACTCAGGGGGAAAAGGGCACCCCGGGACACAAGCCAGAAAACAGGCTAACTTTCTTGTTTTTTTGTTGCTAGGGGTTTGCAAAGTAAGTTCTCACTCATCAAACTCTTCAATAAAGGTAAGGTCCTTTTAAATTTATTTATATATTTTTGGTCATTCTCATTGTTTTTTTTGTGGGGAAATGTCATTTCATGAATTTTTTTTTTTAATATTTGGTTTTCTGGAAGGGATTAAACGGGTTTTCCATTTTTTATTAGGGGAAAATTAATTCGGCAAATGAAAAATTTTGTCTAATGGACTTCGGAAAGGGAAATAAACCCTTGAGGGTTTTTCGCTACTAGTAACTTTTACCGTACTAAACTCAAAATTCTGCGCCTCAAATCTAGTGGAGAAAGCTGGTAGGCCTCATATGAAAAAAGGGGGTTATGTGGCTGTGACACTAAAAAAAATCCTGCAGCACAGGGTGCTAATGAAAAAAAAAAACTTTTTCCATTTTTTTTTAAATCGCGACTTTGCAGTGTATTTTCGATAGATTTTTTGTTGTATTCTATTTTTTCTTGGTTCATTTTATGAAGGGAAAACTTTTTACTGAAATTGAATGATTTTACTTTTTTTTACAATGAAAGGTGCCTTGAAATTGAGCCAAAGTAGCAGAAATTTCGATTTTTACCAAATTAAAAAGAAAAAATCGTCCCAAGGTGCAATACACCAACGGTGATCTAATATTTTTTCACAAGTGCACCAATAATTTTTTTAAACCATTTTTTACACAATCATAGTCTGCATAACGTAAATCTTATTTTTTTTGGAGAATAAAAATTCAAAGGGGAAAGAAAAAGAATATAAGAGGGCCTTGGACTGACTAAGACTAAGGGAAATGTCATTTTATGCCGGAATGTCTTTCTTGTTATTCTGGCCCCATTCCAAAATTGGCATTTTTTTAAAATTTGTGGAAATTGGCAAAATTGCAAAATTTTCTGACCCGACGGGGATAGTTAATTTTATAATGGGTGGTTTCTTGCCCCCCATTCGATGAAAAAAAATGGATTCAAAGCAAAATATTCATTTTTTTGTCGACTGTACAGTAAAATGGCCAAAAAAGGGGGCCCAAAGGGGGCAAAATGGGCCGATCCGAAACATCGCCGGACCGCTAAACTTTGCAAGCATAATTCCGTTTTTTCTATCAAATTTTCAAATTTTTGTTGTCGTTTGTGGGGGAAAAGTTCTCTATCTTTTCATAAGAGAAATAATTTTTTTTTTTTTTTTAAAATTTTGGCCGCCCTGAAACGATTTCGGAGGGGCCGCGACCCTAAAAGGGTTTAAAATATCTTTAGGCGAGGGTCCACATTATTTTTGAGAACCTCCATAATGTGGGATTTAAAACAATACAATTTTTTACGATATATCAACCTCACACCCCTGCACTTACATAAAAAAAATCTTGTATACAGTAGGGCCCCGTTTAAAGGCGTTTCACTTTAAACCCCCTTCCCTTAATAAGACATTTCAAATTATGACCAAAAAACCCCCATACGGCTCCCCCACCTGACTTTCTAATCGTCACGTGCCACACCCCATGCGTTTACATCTCCCTGGCTCCGTAACACCACCCCGTCAATATGTCTCGAAACTCCCAAAAATTTTAAGTGTTTTTTAAAAGTATTTCATATTTTATATGTATTACTATGATATTATACTTTTGTAACCTGTCCCAAATAAATACACCAGCTGGTGTGCAGGTACCTTAAAAAACACTAAGAGTGTCTTATGCTTGAGAAACCCTATCAGGAAAAAACAAAATAATAATAATCACCGAACTCATTGACCGTTTTTAGGGCCCCCGGCCCTCTCCCGACTTGTTTTTCAGGGGGCGACAAATTTTTAAAAAAAAAAAAAAAAAAAAAAAAAAAAAAAAAAAAAAAAAAAAAAAATTTATGAAAAGACAGAGAATCTTTTCCCCGCATAATGACACCAAATAGAAAATTTTATGGGGAAAAAATTTCAAATTTTGTCTCCGAAGTTAGCGGGCTTGACGATGTTTACCATGGGTATTTTGCCCCCAATTTTAGCTCTATTTTCAGCCATTCCCGTGTACTATTGACAAAAATTATTCTTTTTTGCTAGAACCCATTTTTTTTTATCGAAAAAGTAAAAGAAAGCCCCATTTACCGATTTAAAATACCATAATGGTCAAGTTTTGCAATTTTTCCAAATTTTACACGAATTTCAAAAAATCCAATTTCCAATAGGGTCCAGAATAAACAAAAAAACATTTCCCGGCACTAAAATAACATTCCTCTGTTCTTAATCATGTCCCCACGCCCCTCTTACATTCTTTTGCTTTCCCCCTTTTAATTTTTTTTTCACAAAAAAAAAAGATTTTTTGTTTGCAGACTACTGCATTAGTTAGAAATGGTATAAATAATATCGCAGCTTGTAAAAAATTGAACCCCCAGTTGACGCGTATTGGATGCGTACAGATTTGTTTACTTTTGAACTTTGTAAAAAAGAACATTTCTGCTACTTTTACTCATTTTTAAGGGATTTTTCTTGAAAACCATCAATATCATCTAAATTTCTGAATAGTCTTTCCATCTATAAAACAAACCAGGAAAACGAATACAAAAAAAATACAATAAAATACAGTGCAAAGTCGCTGTTTTAATCCAAAAAAACGTCAATTTTTTTTTTCTCATTACGCCTGTGTGCTGAAAGGATCTTTTTATACTGCGCACATGACCAAATAGACCCATTCTTTTCAATTAGGGCCCACCAGCTTTCTCTACTAGATTTGAGGGGGTTAGAATTAGGCAACTAGTACGTCAAAAACCCTAGTCGAACCCCGTAGTACGTCTGAAACCCTAAAAGGATTAAAACAATTTTAAAAAATACAGTGGACCCCCGCTTTACTTTTAGCTTTCCCAAAGCGACCAAATTATGAAGTGTATTATTAAATGGTTTTAGGGTTTTTTTGGGGGTTTAAAAGGGCTAATCTATTCACAATATTCCTTAGGGAACAAATTCGGTCTACTGGCACCTGAACATACTTCTGGAATAAATAATATCGTAAAAACCGGGTCCATGTATAACATTTTCATTTATCCATCTATCATTTTTTTCAAAATTTATAATAACAAGATATTTAAAATAAAAAATAAATACACCCCCCATAGAATAAATAAACAAAATATGAATGTGTAGCCAACAATTTTACAGTGACGGCAAAAAATTTTTCCCCCTAGTCAACACAGGAAAAAGTGTTTCGGGGGAAACTGTAGAAAATTATTCCTTTCGATGCCCTTTACTCAAACATCAATTCTTCTAAAAAGGTGTTTAGGGAATGGGGGTGTTCCCCTTTTTTTTATTTTTAGCGTACAATGTAAAAACACTTTTCACAAAGTAAACTTTTACACAACCAAGGCCACCTGGTTTGTTTACAAAACTCGTGTCCGCCTGGTTTGTTAAAAATCCCCGTCTGTCCTCTCTCATGTACTTTTTCCTCTCCCCTCTCATTTTTTCTTTTTTTCTCGTTTTCTCACCCCTGACCCCACATTGGGCTACAAACTTTTAAGTAAGTAATGGTGAATGTATATCTTAACCCTTTGGGGGTTTTTGGCCGTTTATACAGCTTTCGCGCCAGGGTTTTTACGTATTACACGCATAAATTTTAGTGCCCCCAAAACTGGCAAGAAAAGCTGGGAGGCCCGATATGAAGAATGGGTCATGGTAGTGTGTGCAATAAAAAAAAAAACCTGCAGCACACAGGAGTATGAGAAAAAAAATTTGACCATTTTTTGGTTTAAAAAAAGGCTTTGCCGTATTTTCGTATGGTATTTAAGTTTATTCTAGTTTTCCGGCTCTATAAATGGAAAAACATATTTCAGAAATTTAGATGATTTTGACTGGGGTTTTACAATGAAAAGTACCTTGAAATTTACTCAAAGTAGCAAAATGCTTATTTTTAAAACCCAAAATTCAAAAGTAAAAAAAACGTGCTAAGCATCCAATACACGTCAACTGGTGAGTGAATATTCTTTCACAAGTGTGCTGATATTATTTTATACCATTCTACCTAATCAGTAGTTGCATACCATAAATTTTTTTTTTTTTTTGTGAGAAAAAAAAATCAAAGTGGGAAAACAAGAGAAATGTAAGAGGGGCATGGGGGCAGACTAATAACAAGGAAATGTTATTTTAGGCCCGGGAAGTCTTTCTTGTTTATTCTGGACCCCATTTTGGAAAATTTGCATCTTTTGAAATTGTGTGAAATTTGCAAAATTTCTAAATTCTGCCATTTATTTGGGTAGTTGAAAACGGTAAATGGGGGGTTTTTTTGTATCATTCGATAGAAAAAAAAAAGGGGTTCTGCGAAAAAGTTTTGATTTTTTTCAACTAGTAACTGGAATTGGGGCCAAAATAGGGCTCAAATTGGCAAAATTGCCAAAAGCGTAACAGGTCGAACCCCAAATTTGCGAGAGCATAATTCCCCTAAATTTTCCATAAATTTCATACTTTTTGGGGTCTTTTCTTTGGGAAAAAATTTTCTATCTTTTTATAAGAAAAAAAAATTTTTTTTTTTTTTTAAAATTTTTGGGGACCCTGAGAACAATTTCTGAGAGGGCCTGGGGACCCCCCAAAAGGTTAAATGCATAGAAATTCTTATTCCTGATATGGACCTGGGTGGCTACCTACATACCACCTTTTTTCTTTTAAAAAAATTTTACTCACTCACCCCCAAAAAGTACAAATATTTTTTTATGTAATGACAACTATTGTGTATTTTTCTTTTTTTTTTGTTTTTAAAAGTCTAGTTCTATTGCAACTTAATTTTTGTTAGTTAAACTTGTTATCTAGTTTTCTATGCATTTTTAAGTGGAAAAAAAAAGGGGTGTTCCACTTTCGGCATTTCCACTTTTCGGGGGCACCGGACCTAAGCTGCCTTAAGTGGGGCCCCACTATAGTACTTTGTTGTTTGGGTGTTGTCTTTAGGCCATTCTAGATGACCTGGATAAACCGAAGGACTTTTGTGTGAAGCAACACCCGTGGTGATACATTCACTGCAGCGTTTTTATATTTTTGGATTTTTGATACTCAAAGCCTAATTTAGTGACTCTACACTCCTTTTCTTTAAATCTTCTAAAATTTGTATAATAATTTTTTTTTTGCCCCAATTTTATACTTTTTCCTATTTTAACCCCTTTTTTTTTTTAAAATTTTCTCCTCTTAAATAAAAAATTTTAAAAAAAAAAGAACTTTTAAATTAACATTTTCTTCACACACACACACCCCTTTTAAAAACGACCAGTGAAGAGGGGGGGCCGGAGCTATACTCGATTCCGCAACCACAAATATGTGAGCAAGATAACACACAGTGGGGGAAGCAGGAACCCTACGTATTTTAAAACGAGGTTATAAACTGTGGAGCAGGGGGAAGAGGACCCAGTAGCGATCAGTGAAAGGCAGGGGGCCAGGAGTTATGTCTCGACCCCTGCAACCCCAAATAGGGGAGTACAAATAGGTGACTGTACACACACAACACACACAAAACCCCACACACACCACACACACACACAAAAACAACAATAGACCCAAAAACTGTTGTACAGCCACCAGGGGAAAAAAAAGAGTCAAGAACCAGTAAAACAGGGGAGGAAGGAGGAGGAGAGTTTACGAAAATACCCCCGGATTTGGGAACTAACATGAGATTCAAAAATGTTCAAGAGCCATCAGGGATTTCCCAAAAAGGGAGAGAGGTGGGGTACACCCCAAAGGGTTTGGGCAAATCCATACAAAAGGAAGAAGTGAAGGGCTGCTGAGTGAGTAGATACTTCAAAGGTGATGGGCCAGATAACATCTCTCCAGGGTCCCCGAGAGAGGGGACAAGGCCTTGTTACCCCAAAAAAAATATTCAAAACATCTACGAAACAGGCGACTACCTGAGGTATGGAAGACAGCAAATGTATCCCAATTTTTAAAATGGAGCAACCGAACTTTTAAATAAAAACCAGTGTCACTGACGTGAATGTAGCAAAGTCATGGAGAAGATTTTTCGGAAAGAATGGTGGGAACACCTAGGAAAGGGAAAGACTTTTCAACAACACCCTAAGTTTTTTAGGGAAGGGAAAATCCCTTTTCACAAAACACTGGAGTTCATACTGGGTGAAGCAGGAAGACAAAAGAGAGAGGGGTGGGTAATTTCATTTCTTCGACTGTAAAAAGGGATTGACACGTTTCACACAAGAGATAGTGCAAAACTGGGGGACCGGCAGGGGTAACAGGGAAAGGGACTATAATGCATCGGGGAAACCTGTCTAAGACAAAAACGAGTCATGGGACGTGGGGGGTGTCAAGTGGGCCCTTGACAAGTGGGGTTCCCCAGGGGTCAGTCCTAGGACCGGTGCTGTTTCTGGTATTTGTGAATGACATGATGGAAGGAATAGACTCCGAAGTGTCCCTGTTTGCAGATGATGTGAAGTTGATCAGAAGAATCCACTCGGATGAGGACCAGGCAGAACTACAGAGGGATCTGGACAGTCTGCAGGCAGCTGGTCCAGCAACTGGCTCCTGGAGTTCAACCCCACCAAGTGCAAAGTCATGAAGGGAAGGGCAAAGAAGACCACAGATGGAGTACAGTCTAGGGGGCCAGAGACTACAAACCTCACTCAAGGAAAAAGATCTTGGGGCGAGTATAACACCAGGCACATCTCCTGAGGCGCACATTAACCAAATAACTGCTGCAGCATACAGGCGCCTAGCAAAAGTAAGAACAGCATTCTGACATCTTAATAAGGAATCGTTCAGGACCCTGTACACTGTGCACGCTAGGCCCATACTGGAGTATGCAGCACCAGTTTGGAACCCACACCTAGCCCAGCACATAAGGAAGCTAGAGAAAGTGCAAGGGGTATGTCCTATGAGGAGAGGTTAAGAGAAATCAATCTGATGACACAGGAGGACAGAAGAGATAGGGAGGGCATGATAACGACATATAAAATGCTGAGACGACTCAACAAGGTGGACAGAGACAAAATGTTCAAGAGATGGGACACAGCAACAAGGGGACACATTTGGAAGCGAAGACTTAGATGAATCACAGGGATGTTAGGAAGTATTTCTTCAGTCACAAAGTAGCCAGGAAGTGGAACAGTTTGGGAAGTGGTGTAGTGGAGGCAAGATCCATATACAGCTTTAAGAAGAAGTATGATGAAGCTCATGGAGCAGGAAGAGTGACCTAGTAGCAGCCAGTGAAGAGGCGGGGCCAGGAGCTGTGACTCGATCCCTGCACCACAACTAGGTGAGTACACACACACACACTCACACTCTCACTCTCTCTCTCTTTAAAGATATACCTGGAGAGTATTCCGAGGGTCAAAGCCCACACAACCTGGTCCATTTAAATCATTAGTACCTATATAACACTCTTATCTATGTAATAAGTTACTATGAGAAATCTTTGTTTACCAGAAAATTCTCCTTTAATGGGGATTAATTTATTTACTGATAATGTTATAGTCCCAGCTTAACCCTTTCAGGGTCGAGAGGCCCTCTCCTAAACTTATTCTCAGGGCCGAAAATTTTTCGGAAAAAAAAAAAAATCTTATGAAAAGATAGAGAATGTTTTCCCAATCATAATGACACCAAAAATATGAAATTTGATGGAAAACTTACGGAAATATGCTCTTGCGAAGTTAGCGATCTTGACGATGTTTACGCATCGATGATTTTGCCCACTTTGAATCCTATTTTCGGCCCATTCCAGTGTACTAGTCGACAAAAATCATAACTATTTTGCTAGAACTCCATTTTTTTTCTATCGAATGAGTACAAGAAACCACCCATTTACTGATTTCAACTATCCAATAAAATGGTCAGAAATTAGCAATTTTACCAATTTCACACAAATTTCAAAAAATGCCGATTTCCAAATAGGGTCCAGAATAAACAAGACATTCCTGGTACTAAAATAACATCTCCTCTGTTCATTAGTCACGTCCCCACGCCCCTCTTACATTTCTTTTGCTTTCCACTTTGAATTTTTATTCTCACAAAAAATAGAAGATTTACTGTTATGCAGACTACTGCATTAGTGTAGAAATGGTACAAATAATATCAGCACACTTGTGAAAGAATATTAGACTCACCAGTTGACATGTATTGGACACGTGGCATGATTTGCTTACTTTTGAACTATGGCAAAAATCGAACATTTCTGCTATTTTGAGCTCAATTTCAAGGTACTTTTCATTGTGAAACCAATCAAAATCATCTTAATTTCTGTAATATGTCTTCCATTCTATAAAATGAGACCAGGAAAACTAGACTACAACCATAAATACCATACGAAAATACAGTACAAAGTCGCTGTTTTAAACCAAACACACGGTAACAGTTTTTTTTCTCATTACGCACTGTGTGCTGCAGGATTTTTTTATACTGTGCACACTGACCACATAGACCCATTTTTTTCATATGTAAGCCTACCAGCTTTCTCTTGCTAGATTCAAAGGCGCTAGAATTTAGGCATACTAGTATGTCAATAACCCTGGTGTGTAAGCCGTACTAGTACGTCAGAAACCCTGAAAGGGTTAAGAGTATACAAGGTATTTCATGTAAATATTATCCTCTCCTTTTCTTATGAACATTTAATGTAAATGTAAATATGTGTTTATTATTTTCCCCCTTTAACCCTTTGAGGGTTTTTTGACGTACTAGTACGCATAAATTCTAGCGCCGTCAAATCTCGCGGGAAAAGTCTGGTAGGCCTAGATGTGAGAGAATGGATCTGTGTGGTCAGTGTGCATGGTTGAAAAAAAATCTGGGACCCAGTGGTGCATTGTGGGAATGCCATCTTAGTACACAATGTCCACCATGCCTCATGGTAAGAAGTTCCTCACTCCTCGACAAATTGGGGCACTTTTGTTCCCCAGTGACAGTTCTAATACAGATGGAAGTGCCAGTGAAGATGAGTTTCAAGGTTTTGGTGAGGTTTTGACCGAAACGAATGACCACAATATCGGTAATAGAGAGGAAAACCCAGACAACCCTCAGCCTTCCACCTCTGGTGCTGGGCCGTCTTCTTCATGTTCAGTTGTACCAGAATCAAAGAGGAAACTCCTATTTTCCCAAATCCCAGACTCAGATGTGAGCATTTGTGATGATAGTGATAGTGATTATGAACTACAAGCTCTTGAAAACAGTTCCAGTAGTGATAGTGAAGTGCAATATTCCCCAGTGAAGCGTCAGTATATACGACGATATATGCGCTCTGGTAGTGTGCCATATGCTATTCCAAGGGGAAGGAGTACATCTCGGAGTACATCCCATGGCTGTACAACAGGAACAGACAGTGAAAATGACGATGACAGTGATGCAATTAGGATGGAAAATGTGCATGGTGGTGGTAGTGGTGGTGACGGCTGTGAGGCACCAGCAGTGGGGCCATGCTGCCACCCACACTGCCACCCACGCCGCTGCCTCAGCTGATCTACAACAAAGGCCACCATCCCCCACCACATCAGCCTCCACAACCACAACCTCCACAACCACAACCTCCACAACCACAACCTCTACAACCACAACCTCCACAACCACAACCTCCACAACCACAACCACCTGTCATTGTCCAGTACCCACCAGCAGACAGCACCTGGGATTGGCAGGAAGCTAGCAATTTTGTTCCAAATGCCCACCAGTTTGATGACAGCCAAAGTGGAATACGGCCATCTTGTACACTTGGGAACAATGCCACTGAACTGGAATGTTTCGAGTTATTCTTTGACGAATCCCTGATCGAAAGTATTGTCATGGAAAGCAACACATACTACGAGTGCACCATGGCAAACACAATACTTTCACCAAAATCACGTCTACACCAGTAGAAGGAGGCAACTGTGGCTGAGATGCATCTTTTCTTTGCCACAATAATGCTTATGCCACATGTGTATAAGCACAAAGTGAAATCATACTGGTCAACAGACCGCCTGATTGCAACCCCAGGTTTCAGTGATATAATGCCAGTGAATCGATTTGTGCTAATGTTACGTATGCTTCACTTCTCAGACAAAACCAGGTCTGACAGAAACGACAGGTTATATAAGATTAGGCATGTGTTTGTGTATCTGAAAGAGAAATTCAATATGTATTTTAATCCCTTCAGGAAGCTTGTAATTTACAAGTCTTTGATTCTGTTCAAAGGAAGACTCTCTTTCAAGCAGTACATACCAAGCAAGAGGAAACGCTATGGAATAAAGTTGTTTGTGCTTTGTGATTGTTACAGTGGTCTGGTATTGGATATTACTGTGTACACTGGAAGTTATACATTGCAAAATACCAGGAAGTTATTGGGCATCTCTGCTGATGTGGTTAGAACAATGATAGAACCATACCTTGGTAAGGGGCATATATTATATACTGATAACTGGTACACAAGCCCCTTACTCAGTGATTTTTTGCGAGTGAACATGACAGATGTGTGTGGCACAGTGCATGCAAATCGGAAACATATGCCCAGGTTTGACGCTGGCACTCGTAGAGGTGAGGTGCATTCGTTTGCTGCCAATGATATCATGGCATTTCAGTGGCATGACAAACGAGATGTCACACTGTTGTCATCAGTCACCCTAATGAAATGGCAGACACTGGCAGGCAGCATAGAGAGAGCAATGAACCCATTCTAAAACCTGCAGCTGTGATTGATTACACCTTCAATATGCGTTCAGTGGACAAATGTGACATGCAGATTGGGTTTGCTGATTGTGTTCGCAAGAGGTATAAGTGGTACATAAAACTCTTTTTCCATCTTCTGGACATTTCCATGCTCAATGCTTATAATATGTATAAGATGAGGACCAGAAACAAACCACAATACGGCGAATTCTGTTTGTCTGTCATCAGACAAATAGTATTCAAGTACCAAGGAAGAACACCTGCAATAGACCGTCCATCAAATTATCAACAACTACCTTCTCGTCTGAAGCATGGTGATCACTTCCTGGTAAAACTGCCTGCTACTGCTTTCAAGAAAAAGGCTCAGAAGAGGTGTTACATCTGTGCACATACAAAAAAACGCCCACAACAACGCAGAGACTCGTTTTATGTGTGAGGAGTGTAAAACACCACTGTGCATGACACCATGTTTCAAAGACTTCCACAGGCTGCAGAGCTTCTAGAAACATTCCCTGTGACTGTATATGTGTATATAAAATACAGTGGACCCCCGCATAACGATGGCATCACATAGCGATTATTTCGCATACCGCTTACTTTAATTGCAAAAATTTTGCCTCACATACCGCTTAAAAACCCGCTTACCGATTTTCGTCCGAGACGCGTCCAATGTGCGGCCTGAGCCACGCTCACATGTTCTGCCGGTGGCATTGTTTACCAGCCAGCCTCCGCGGTAACATCCAAGCATACAATCGGAATATTTCGTATTATTACAGTGTTTTCGGTGCTTTTTCTGGAAAATAAGTGACCATGGGCCCCAAGAAAGCTTCTAGTGCCAACCCTACAGCAATAAGGGTGAGAATTACAATAGAGATGAAGAAAAAGATCATTGATAAGTATGAAAGTGGAGTGCATGTCTCCGAGCTGGCCAGGTTGTATAATAAACCCCAATCAACCATCGCTACTATTGGTGGTACAGCTGCTGCTGCTGCTGCACTGTCAGCTGCTGCTGCTGCTGTAGCACCGTTGTTGGTGTGGCTTATTGAGAATACCAAGAAACAATTAACCCAGAGGATTTGCCACCCAGGATAACCCAAAAAAGTCAGTGTCATCGAAGACTGTCTAACTTATTTCCATTGGGGTCCTTAATCTTGTCTCCCAGGATGCAACCCACACAAGTCGACTAACACCCAGGTGAACAGGGAAAAATGCCTGGAACTAGTGCTCATATTGGTGAATTTAAAGCCAGCAAAGGTTGGTTTGAGAGATTTAAGAATCGTAGTGGCATACACAGTGTGATAAGGCCTGTTCTGGAAGAAAATGCCAAACAGGACCTACAGTACTCAGGAGGAAAAGGCACTCCCAGGACACAGTGTCTCATCAGTCATTGCTGCATCTTCAATAAAGGTAAGTGTCATTTATTCTTCATTTAGTAGACTAGTACATGCACAATATATACTGTGCATGTACTACTCTACTATTGTGCATGTATCCTTCTCTTTGTGTGTGGGAAAATGTATATTTCATGTGGTAAAATTTTTTTTTTCATACTTTTGGGTGTCTTGCACGGATTAATTTGATTTCCATTATTTCTTATGGGGAAAATTCATTCACATAGCGATTATTTCGCATAACAATTACCCCTCTTGCACGGATTAAAATCATTAACCGGGGGTCCACTGTATAGCAAAATAGTAATAAACAATATTTCATATCGTTTGTTTGTGTAAATATTTTTTATAAACAAAACAATGACAACAGTGTTTATGCCCTTATTGTGTAGTATTGAAAAAGAAAAAAACTTACAAAATACTGATCATATTGGTCTCACAGGCCATAAAAGTTACTTGGAAAAAGAAAAATTAAAAAATAATAGAAATTAGTACATAAGAAAGTAAATAAAAGAATACCGGGAGACGGCAGTCAGCGAAGTTGCCACATTGTCCCCCTTTTTCATCAATTTCACGCCTCCATATCTCGGTAAGTATTGATGGTAAAAAAATTTTGTTTAGCCTATAATATTTAAAAAAAAAAAAAAAACTATTTTTCATAAGAAAAAATAATTTTTTTTTTAAATTTGGCCGACCCTGAGAACGAGTCTCTGGGAGGACCTGTCGACCCTCAAAGGGTTAAATTAATTTTAATGTATTTTAAGCCTAATTTTTTAATATTTTCTTAATCCTGCAAGAATATTTTTTATTAAATGGTCCTTTTTTTATAAAAAATCTACCAAACGTTAAATTAACAAAACCATAATTATTAATTTATATGTCCATAAGAAGTAAAACTATGATTATATACATTGGAATTATACCACTCCTTAACCCTTTCAGGGTCCGTCCCGTAGATCTACGGCTTTACGGTGAGTGTCCAAACCGTAGATCTACGCCATGAGCTCAGGTCACTCTGATAAACTGTGAGTGGTACATTTGGGCCTAGATATGAGAGAATACATCTATGTGGTATGTGTGCACCACATAAAACAGATCCTGCAGCAGACTGTGTATAATGAGAGAAAAAAACTGAAATCATGATTTTTCGATTAAAACAGCAACTTTGCAGTGTTTTTTCGTATGTTTTTTATAGTTGTATTTGCGATTTCTTGGTCTCATTTGATAGAATGGAAGACATATTACAGAAATAGAGATGATTTTGATTGGTTTTAGCACTGGAAATGGCTTGAAACTGAGCTCAAAGTAGTGGAAATGTTAAATTTTTGCCGATATTCAAGAGTAAACAAACGACCTCACACATCTAATACACGTCAGCTGGTGGGTCTAATATACATTCACAAATATGGTGAAGATATTTATACAATTATTACAGTATTGCATAACAGTAAATCTTCTATTTTTTGGTGCGAATAAAAATTCATTATGTGAATAAAAAATCAAAATGGAATTTATTTGTAAAGCCTCAAAACATAACTAACGAACAGAGGAAATGTTAGTTTAGTGCCAGGAATGCCTACATTGTTTATTCTGGACCCTATTTTGAAATTGAAATATTTTGAACTTTGTGTAAAATTGGCCAAATTGACAATTTCCGATCACTTTATTTTGTAGTTGAAACAGTTGACTTGGCGATTTCTTGTAATCAATCGATAGAATAGAAGTAATACTAGTGAAATAGCTAAGAATTTGGTTGATTGGAATAATGTAATTGGCCTAAAATGGGAGTCAAAGTCGGCAAAATCGCCGATTCGTAAATATCGCTGACACATCAAAATTCGCGAGAGCATAATTTCGTCAATTTTCCACCAAATTTCGTACTTTTTGTTTTATTACCTTCACAAAAAGATTCTCTACGATTTCATAAGAAAAAATAACAAATTTTTTTTTTGAAAATTCTTGGACACTGGTGCGTGAATCCAGATTTGGGCCTTGGACCCTGAAAGGGTTAAAAGATCAAAACTTTTTATGCCCTTTACACTTTTATATAAATTTTTCAAGATAACCTAACCTGGATGGCTAACACTTCCTACCCTGGGTTGTCCTGGGTAGCTAATATTCCTTACCCTGGGTTATCCTGGGTGGCTAACACTCCCTACCCTGGGTTAGCTTGGGTGGCTAACACTCCATACCCTGGGTAGCTAACATTCCTTACCCTGTGAGATAGGTCAACTGTGCTTATGAGTCCAAAAGGGTGACCTAACAAAAGTGTAAATTGTCACACCCCTTGCCTTGGCAGGGAAGTGTGATACTGTAGGAAGATGCCTGGTGTCATGGGTCTCACTGTTCAAGAAGTCTACTCTTTGTGTGATAACTGTAGGCGTCAGGTCTTAATACACATTGTGTACGCCTCATGGGGAGGGGGGTGAGCCCCAAAACTTGGAGTTTAAGGGGAGGCTTTAAGGATGATATAAGCTCTAGGGAACAGCTAGAGAGGAGATTCGGGCAGAGCTGCTGCCTGAAAGCACAAAATATCTGTCCAGAGAGCTCTGTTTCTAGTATTTCTTTAAAACTTCCCAAAATGGGACACAACATTGTCATTGTACATGTTGCCAACACGGCCTGCAACAGCTTTGTCAGGGTGAAGCTCATCCATAAACGTTTGCACCTTTGTCCACATTGCACAAATGTCCTTAATCTCTGAAGAAGGCACCTTCCTCCACCTCTCTTCCTCCTCCTCCTCCTCCAAAGCAATTTCCTAAGTTGTGGTCTGTTGCTGTTGCAGATGAAGGTCTTGCAGCTCTGTAGTGGTTAGCTCTTCATCATGGTCCTCCACCAACTTTTCCACATCCTTGCCACTCACATCCATCCCCATGGACTTCTCCAGTGCCACAATAGATTCCACAACAGGCATAGGCTCCTCAGGGTCAGCTCCAAACACTTCAAAATCCCTCTCTTGTACACATTGTGGCCACAATTTTCTTCAAGCAGAGTTCAAAGTCCTGTAAGTCACTCCCTCCCAAGCCTTACCTATAAGGTTTATGCAGTGGAGGATACTGAATTGATCTTTCCAGAACTCTCCTAGGGTCAATTCATTGTCTGAGGTCACTTCAAAGCACTTTCGAAACCCTGCTTTAGTGTACAGTTTTTTGAAGTTTGAAATGACCTGCTGGGCCATGGGTTGGATGAGAGGAATGGTATTAGGGGCCAAGAACTTCACTGTGATAAAATGAAACTCCACCATTTGCTCTTCCAAATCTGGAAGATGAGCAAGAGCATTGTCCATTACCAGGAGGCACTTGAGTTCCAATTTGTTTTCCAGGAGGTATTTCTTCACACTGGGGCCAAACACTTCATTGAACCAATCAGAGAAAATTTCCCTTGTGACCCATGCCTTACTGTTAGCCTTCCACATCACACACTGTGACACTGTTTTTCTTGAACACTCTGGGATTTTCAGTAATACACCAGTAAAGGCTTTACTCTGCATTCCCCACTAGCATTACTACAAAACATGAGAGTTAGTCTGGCTTTCATAGGCTTGTGTCCTTACAGTGCTGTTTCCTCCTGCGTGATGTAGGTTTTCATTGACATTTTCTTCCAAAATAGGCCTGTTTCGTCACAAATGAACACTTGTTGGGGTTTGAATTGTTCAGTCTCTACGTACCCCTTGAATTCCTGAACATATTTTTCAGCCACATTTTTGTCAAAACTTGCATCCTCGCCATGCCTTACCACACTGTGTATGCCACTATGCTTCTTAAATCTCTTAAACCAGCCTCTGCTGGCCTTAACCCTTTCAGGGTTCGTCCCGTAGATCTATGGCTTTACGTTCAGGGTCCAAACCGTAGATCTACGCCATGAGCTCAGCTTACTCTGATAAGCTGTGATTGGTAAATTTGGGCCTAGATATGAGAGAATACATCATTGTGGTATGCGTGCACCACATAAAACAACTCCTGCAGCACACAGTGTATAATGAGAGACAAAAAACTGAGACCATGATTTTCGATTAAAACAGCGACTTTGCAGTGTTTTTTTGTATGTTTGTTATAGTTGTATTTGCAAATTCTTGGCTTCATTTGATAGAATGGAAGACATATTACAGAAATAGAGATGATTTTGATTGGTTTTAGCACTGGAAATGGCTTGAAACTGAGCTCAAAGTAGTGGAAATGTTAAATTTTCGTTGATGTTCAAGAGTAAACAAACGACTTCACACGTCTAATACACGCCAGCTGGTGGGTCTAATATACATTCACAAATGTGGTGATGATATTTATACAATTATTACAATATTGAGTAACAGTAAATCTTCTATTTTTTGGTTTGAATAAAAATTCATTATGTGAATAAAAAATCAAAATGGAATTCATTTGTAAAGCCTCAAAATGTAACTAATGAACAGAGGAAATGTTAGTTTAGTGCCAGGAACACCTACACTGTTTATTCTGGACCTTATTTTGAAATTGGAATATTTTGAACTTTGTGTTAAATTGCCAAATTACCAATTTCCAATCACTTTATTTTGTAGTTGAAACAGTTGACCTGGCAATTTCTTGTGCTCAATCAATAGAATAGAAGTAATACTAGTGAAATAGCTAAGAACTTGGTCGACTGGAATAATGTAATGGCCTAAAATGGGAGTCAAAGTCGGCAAAATCACCGATTCATAAATATCGCTGACACATCAAAATTCGCGAGAGCATAATTTGGACAATTTTCCAGCAAATTTCGTACTTTTTGTTTTATTACCTTCAGAAAAAGATTCTCTACAATTACAAAAGAAAAAAGAAAAATTTTCTTTTTTGAAAATTCTTAAGACACTGGTGCACCCTTTGAAATTTGGCCTCTGGACCCTGAAAGGGTTAAAATCACAAACATCAGCACTCACTGCAGGGATTTTCTTTACGAGATCATCATGCAACTGCAGTGCCTTTTCACAAATTATTGACTGCATAACATTATCTCCTGCTAACTGTTTTTGGGTAATCCACACCTCTCCACTTCTTCGAGTACAGTGGACCCCCGCCGTTCGGCAGCCGCAACTTTCGTGAAATCCGACTTTCGGCAAGTTTTTCGGTAAAATTTAGCTTCGTGGTTCGTGATTGGACTCGTGATTCAGCGGCCTTCTGGTACGCATCTGCCCATCAGCACGCACACAAAGCCAGTCTCCCGCACTATTCACACTCAGTGTGCCATTTTTACCAGCATGTGATCATCACCCCATGGGTTCATACAACACATTTCATAATAAGTCATTGTTTTTTTGTGCTTGCAACTGCTAAATAAGCCACCATGGGCCCAAAGAAAGCTCCTAGTGCCAGCGCTTTGGTAAAGAAGGTGAGAAACATGATAGAATTCAATAAAAAACTCATAGCAAAGTACTAAAGTAGAGGAGGAAGAGAGAGAGAGAGGGGAGAATGTGCCTTCTGCAGTGATTCAGTGATTCTACAATATGTATGATACTAAAGCAGCAGGGATCGATAAAGGCTATAGCTCCAGCCAGCGATAAAGTGTAGAATTAACAGTGCAGCAAGTAAGTTAAGCGAGTAAGCGATAGAAAAACATGTGAGTAACTCTCCAATGTTGTTGGATGTGTATAGGACCGCTGAACATACACCGCCCTGCTATCTTCCACCACCCTAAACCTCTGCCAACATCTCCTTCATCAAACTAATTAAACTAACATCTCCTCCAAGGTAAGTGTAAATATAAAAGTGTAAGTATAAAAGTAAATATAAGTGGAAATATAAAAGGACACCAATGGAAATATGTCACTCTTGAATATTTTGGGTTATCCTGGGTACTTTACACATATGCTGCTATGTATGATAATCTATGTATGTAACTGTATTTGTGTATACCTGAATAAACTTACTTATTTATAAATTAAAATGTAAATATTTCTTATTTATAAATTACAGTGGGCCCCCGCCATACGATGGCATTGCGTTACGTTAAATCCGCCATATGATACATTCGAACGCAAAAATTTTGCCTCACCTCACGCTAAAAAACTTGCCTCACGCGATTCGTCCAGGACACGTCCTGGACGAATCGCGTGTATATTACATGTCCATGTGTGTACTCACCTAATTGTGGTTGCAGGGGTCGAGTCTCAGCTCCTGGCCCCGCCTCTTCACTGATCGCTACTGGATCCTCTCTCTCTCTCTGCTTCCTGAGCATTGTCATACCTCTTCTTAAAACTATGTATGGTTCATGCCTCCACTACTTCACTTGCTAGGCTATTCCACTTGCTGACAACTCTATGACTGAAGAAATACTTCCTAACGTCCCTGTGACTCGTCTGAGTCTTCAGCTTCCAGTTGTGACCCCTTGTCCCTGTGTCCCCTCTCTGGAACATCCTATCTCTGTCCACCTTGTCTATTCCCCGCAGTATCTTGTATGTCGTTATCACGTCTCCCCTGACCCTTCTGTCCTCCAGTGTCGTCAGTCCGATTTCCCTTAACCTTTCCTCGTACGACATTCCCTTGAGCTCTGGGACTAGCCTTGTTGCAAACCTTTGTACTTTCTCTAACTTCTTGACGTGCTTGACCAGGTGTGGGTTCCAGACTGGTGCTGCATACTCCAGTATGGGCCTAACATACACAGTGTACAGTGTCTTGAACGATTCCTTATTAAGGTATCGGAACGCTATTCTCAGGTTTGCCAGGCGCCCGTATGCTGCAGCGGTTATTTGGTTGATGTGTGCCTCCGGTGATGTGCTCGGTGTTATGGTCACCCCAAGGTCTTTCTCCCTGAGTGAGGTCTGTAGTCTTTGTCCACCTAGCCTATACTCTGTCTGTGTGTGTGTGTGTTACCTGTTCATGTGTGTGTATGTGTTGCCTGTCTATGTGTGTGTGTGTGTTACCTGTGTGTGTGTGTGTGTGTGTGTGTGTGTGTGTGTGTGTGTGTGTGTGTGTGTGTGTGTGTGGTGTGTGTGTGTGTGTGTGTGTGTGTGTTTGTGTGTGTGTGTGTGTGTGTGTGTGTGTTACCTGACCATGTGTATGTGGTACCTATTCATGTGCATGTGTGTGTCACCTGTCCATGTGTGTGTGTGTAGCCTGTCAATGTGTGTGTTACCTGTCTTTCTGTGTGTGTGTGTGTGTGTGTGTGTGTGTGTGTGTGTGTGTGTGTGTGTGTGTGTGTGTGTGTGTGTACTCACCTAATTGTGGTTGCAGGGGTCGAGACTCAGCTCCTGGCCCCGCCTCTTCACTGATCGCTACTAGGTCCTCTCCCTCTCTGCTTCCTGAGCTTTGTCATACCTCTTCTTAAAACTATGTATGGTTCCTGCCTACACTACTTCACTTGCTAGGCTATTCCACTTCCTGACGCCTCTATGACTGAAGAAATACAGTGGACCCCCGGTTAACGATATTTTTTCACTCCAGAAGTATGTTCAGGTGCCAGTACTGACCGAATTTGTTTCCATAAGGAATAGTGTGAAATAGATTAGTCCATTTCAGACCCCCAAACATACACGTACAAACGCACTTACATAAATACACTTACATAATTGGTCGCATTCGGATGTGATCGTTATGCGGGGGTCCACTGTACTTCCTAACGTCCCTGTGACTCGTCTGAGTCTTCAGCTTCCAGTTGTGACCCCTTGTTTCTGTGTCCCCTCTCTGGAACATCCTATCTCTGTCCACCTTGTCTATTCCCCGCAGTATCTTGTATGTCGTTATCATGTCTCCCCTGACCCTTCTGTCCTCCAGTGTCGTCAGTCCGATTTCCCTCAACCTTTCCTTGTACGACATTCCCCTGAGCTCTGGGACTAGCCTTGTTGCAAACCTTTGTACTTTCTCTAACTTCTTGACGTGCTTGACCAGGTGTGATTCCAGACGGTGTTTGCATACCCCAGTATGGGCCTAACATACACAGTGTACAGTGTCTTGAACGATTCCTTATTAAGGTATCAGTACGCTATTCTCAGGTTTGCCAGGCGCCCGTATGCTGCAGCAGTTTATTTGGTTGATGTGTTCCTCCGGTGACGTGCTCAGTGTTATGGTCACCCCAAGGTCTTTCTCCCCGAGTGAGGTTCTGTATCTTTGTCCACCTAGCCTATACTCTGTCTGCGGTCTTCTTTGCCCCTCCCCCAATCTTCATGACTTTGCATTTGGCAGGACTGAATTCGAGAAGGGCCCGTTTCCCGGACCACATGTCCAGCCTGTCCAGGTCTCTTTGCAGTCCTGCCTCATCCTCATCCGATTTAATTCTTCTCATCAACTTCACATCATCTGCGAATAGGGACACTTCAGAGTCTATTCCTTCCGTCATGTCGTTTGCTATATCAAAAATGCACTGGTCCTAGAACTGACCCTGTGGGACCCCGCTCGTCACAGGCGCCCACTGTGATACCTCTTCACGTACCATGCCTCGTTGCTGCCTCCCTGTCAGGTATTCCCTGATCCATTGCAGTGCCCTCCCTGTTATATGCGCCTGATCCTCCAGCTTCTGCACTAATCTCTTGTGGGGAACTGTGTCAAAGGCCTTCCTGCAGTCTAGGAAAACGCAAACAACCCACCCCTCTCTCTCGTGTCTTACTTCTGTTACCTTGTCATAAAACTCCAGGAGGTTTGTGATACAGGATTTGGCTTCCATGAACCCATGCTGGTTTTCATTTATAATCTTGTTCCGTTCCAGGTGCTCCACCACTCTCCTCCTGATAATCTCTCCATGACTTTGCACACAATACATGTCAGAGACACAGGTCTGTAGTTTAGTGCCTCATTTCTGTTTCCTTTCTTAATATGGGGACTACATTTTCTGTCTTCCATTTCTCAGGTAGTTGCCAGTTTCAAGGGATGTGTTGAAGATTGTGGTTAGGGGGACGCACAGCATCTCTGCCCTTCTCTTTGGACCCTGGGGGGATGTTGTCCGGTCCCCTCGCCTTTGAGGTAAAACAAGGGGAAATTAGAAATTTGCCCCCCCTCCTCAGGGTTTTTGTTTTGTCCTCCAAACCACTTGTTGGGATATTCCCCTTGTTGTTCCCTTCTGTGCTGTCTTCCCCAGGGCCCTTCCCGTCTTACTATTTAAAATTCCCTTTAAAACTCCTGTTTAGCTCCTCAAAAACCTCCTGTTTATTTCTTTTTAGTTCCCATTCTGTTTCCCCAATCTGATCACCTGGTCTTTGACTGTTGGGTTTTCCTTTCCCGAAAGTGGCTATACAACAGTTTTTTGGGTCAGTCTTGATTTTCGTGCTTTGTCATTTTCATATTGCGTGGGGCCCCCCTCCTTCCTGTTTCCCTTTTCGTTCCCGGCTCTGCGATTTGATTTCCCCCCCCCCCCTATTTTCATGGGTTTTCTGCCTTTTGGACTTTTTTCCTTCTTATTGAAATTTGTTTTTTCCCCTTACAAACCCTTTGGGTAAACCCGGGGCTCGTTTTTGGGCTTACCCAAATTTTTTCTGTTTCCCCGGGGGAAAAAACCTTTCCCAAAATGACCTTTTGCATTTTGTTGTTACATATTTGTGTGTGGTGTGTGTGTGTGTGGTGTGTGTGTGTGTGTGTGTACTCACCCTTTTTTTGGTTGCAGGGGTCGGGGTCTTAGCTCCGGCCCCCCCCCCTTTTACTGGTTGCACTGGGGCCCTTTTCTCTCCCCGCCCCCTTTTAGCTTTATCAAAACCCCGTCTTAAAACTGTGTTTTGGTTCCTTCCTCCCCTTCGTTTTATTTTTCTAGGTATTCCATGCCTTACAAAATTTTGACTGAAGAAAAAATTTTCCCAATATTTTCTCTGGGTAAATTTTTGTCTTCAACTTTTTCCCAAAAATGGGCCCCTTGTTTTTTGTGTCCCCCCCCTGGAAAAATCCCGGCTTTGTCCACCTTGAATATTCCACGCAGTATTTTATATGTCGTTATCATGTCTCCCCTGACCCTCCTGTCCTCCAGTGTCGTCAGGCAGATATCCCTTAATCTTTCTTCATAGGACATTCCCCTTAGCTCTGGAACTAACCTTGTCGCAAACCTTTGTACTTTCTCTAGTTTCTTGACGTGCTTTATCAAGTGCTGGTTCCATACAGGTGCTGCATACTCCAGTATGGGCCTGACATACACGGTGTACAGTGTCTTGAACGATTCCTTACTAAGGTATCGGAATGCTGCTCTCAGGTTTGCCAGGCCCCCATATGCTGCAGCAGTTATCTGATTGATGTGTGCTTCCGGAGACATGCTCGGTGTTATACTCACCCCAAGAACTTTCTCCTTGAGTGAGGTTTGCAGTCTTTGGCCACCTAGCCTATACTCTGTCTGTGGTTTTTCTGTGCCTTCCCTTATCTTCATGACTTTGCATTTGGCAGGATTAAATTCGAGAAGCCATTTGCTGGACCAGGTGTCCAGTCTGTCCAGGTCTCTTTGAAGTCCTGCCTGGTCCTCATCAGATTTAATTCTCCTCATTAACTTCACATCATCTGCAAACAGGGACACTTCTGAGTCTAACCCTTCCATCATGTCGTTCACATATACCAAAAATAGCACTGGTCCTAGGACCGACCCCTGTCGGACCCCGCTCGTCACAGGTGCCCACTGTGATACATCATTACGTACCATGACTCGTTGTTGCCTCCCTGTCAGGTATTCTCTGATCCATTGCAGTGCCCTTCCTGTTATATGCGCCTGATGCTCTAGCTTCTGCACTAATCTCTCTGTGAGGAACTGTGTCAAAGGCCTTCTTTGCAGTCCAAGAAGATGCAATCAACCTACTCCTCTCTCTCGTGTCTTACTTCTGTTATTTTATCATAAAACTCCAGAAGGTTTGTGACACAGGATTTGCCTTCCATGAATCCGTGCTGGTTGGCATTTACACTTTTTGTTCCGTTCCAGGTGCTCCACCACTCTCCTCCTGATAATCTTCTCCATAACTTTGCATACTATACACGTCAATGACTCAGGTCTATAGTTTAGTGCCTCTTTTCTGTCTCCTTTTTTAAAAATGGGAACTACATTTGCCGTCTTCCATACCTCAGGTAGTTGCCCAGTTTCCAGGGACGTGTTGAAGATTGTGGTAAGTGGCACGCACAACATATCTGCTCCCTCTCTAAGGACCCATGGGGAGATGTTGTCCGGTCCCATTGCCTTTGAGGTATCGATGTCCCTTAGCAGTTTCTTCACCTCCTCCTCATCTGTATGTATGTCGTCCAACACTTGTTGGTGTATTCCTTGCTGGTGTCCCCATCTGATCTGTCCCCCCAGAGTCCTTTCTGTCTCTACTGCAAATACTTCCTTAAATCTCGTGTTGAGCTCCTCACATACCTCTTGATCGTTTCTTGTGAGTTCTCCACCTTCTTTCCTCAGCCTTATCACCTGGTCCTTGACTGTTGTCTTCCTCCTAATGTGGCTATACAGCAGTTTCGGGTCAGATTTGACTTTCGATGCTATGTTGTTTTCATACTGTCGCTGGGCCTCCCTCCTTATCTGGCTCTTCTACTAATATCCTTGTTTTCCTGGGTCCTATGCCTCCTGTACCTTTTCCATTCTCTGTTGCACTTAGTTTTTGCCTCCCTACACCTTCGGGTAAACCAAGGACTCGTTTTGGTCTTCCTATTATTTCTGTTTCCCTTGGGAACAAACCTTTCCTCTGCCTCCTTGCACTTTGTTGCCACATATTCCATCATCTCGTTTACTGATTTTCCTACCATTTCTCTGTCCCACTGAACCTCCTGCAGGAAGTTTCTCATACCTGTGTAGTCCCCCCTTTTATAGTTTGGCCTGTCCCCTTCAGTTCCTGTTACCTTCTCCACTTGTAACTCTACTATATAATCAAAACTCAGAACCACGTGATCGCTAGCTCCAAGGAGCCTCTCGTAAGTGATGTCCTCAATGTCTGAACTGCTCAGGGTGAACACAAGATCCAGTCTTGCTGGCTCATCCTCCCCTCTCTCTCTGGTTGTGTCCCTGACATGTTGATGCATGAGGTTTTCCAGTACCACTTCCATCATCTTGGCTCTCCGTGTTTCGGGACCCCCATGTGGCTCCAGGTTTTCCCACTCGATCTCCCTGTGGTTGAAATCGCCCATTACCAGTAACTTTGCTCTGCTCGAGTGAGCTCTTCTTGCCGCCTCAGCCAGTGTGTTCACCATCACCCTGTTGTTTTCTTCGTACTTCTCTCTTGGTCTCCTGCAGTTCTGTGGTGGGTTATACATCACTCCAATGACTACTTTATGTTCTCCGGACTGAATTGTACCTACAATGTAGTCTCTTTCTCCAATCATGTCCATGCCTTCCATTTCCTCAAATCCCCATTGGTGTTTTATGAGCAGTGCAACCCCTCCTCCCCCTCTACTCCTTCTATCTTTCCTCGGGATCTGATATCCCGTTGGGAAGATTGTGTCTGTTATTGTCTCAGCGAGTTTTGTTTCTGTGACTGCTATGATGTCTGGGGATTTTTCACTGATTCTTTCGTTCCACTCCTCATGTTTATTCATTATTCCATCCGCGTTTGTGTACCAAACTTTCAGTTTCTTTTCTATCATTGTGGTCATGCAAGAATATTGGGTTGGGGGAGCAAGAGCCTTGGTGGGGGCCTATATGGGGCTGTGGTGTAGGTGGGGTTTGTGATGATGGGGTGGGGTCAGAATGCCCATAAGGGACAGCTGTTGGGGTGAGGTTTGTGATATGGGGGTTGGTGGCAGAGGGAACAGTGAGTGGGTTGTAGTATAGGTTGCTCACTTGCATTGGGAATGTCGCGGTTGGAGTATTTTGGTGGGAGATTCTGTGGGGTGTGTTTGCCCTTCCTCCTGAGTCTGGGTCCTGCTCATCTTCGTCATTGCCTCTCGTTCCTCCTTGCGTCTCTGTACCCTCTCTTCAGTGTAGTCCTTTCTTCTTGTGTTTTGTCGCGGTCGAGGTATACTCTCTGGTACCCCTGTTTGTCCCTCAGTCTTGCTTTCTCTTGCAGAATCCTGGTTCGAACTGATTCTTCCTTGAAAGTTACTCTGACAGGCTGTATCCTTCCACTCGCAAACCACCCAATTCTCTGAAAATTTGTCACCTGGGTCATATCGCCCTCACCTATTGTTTTCATGATGCCTTCAATCATTTTTTTCTCCTCCTGTTTTATTTCTTCTAAGTTGTCCCCCTTGGCTTCTTGGAGCCCGTACACAAAAACTGACCTCGCCCTTTCCTCCTCCCACTGAATCTCCATCTGCTTCCTCTGAGGCATTTTATTTCCTTCCATTGACATGTTCTTGCCTTCAGTCCCTGTCATATCTGAAACTTCTATTCTCAGTGAACTGACTTTCATGACCAGCTGTCCCTTGCTCCTGCAGTTGGCTGTTAGAATCTCTGCAAATAGCATACCTTCATTGTCTTCGGACCTGTCATTTGATCTTAGTATGCTCCTCGTCTTTTCCCTGGCCCCACGTGGGTCTGATAGGGCCTTCGCGTACGGCATGTCTCCGTTGTTGCTTACTGTCCCCTTGTCTGTGCCTGACATTGAATTTCCTGATGTCACATCTGAATTGTCATTTGTCTCTCTAATCTGTTTCAGGCTTTGCAGTTTCTCTTCTAAGCACTGTATCCTAGCTTCTGCTGCTAAGACCTGTACTTCCCACTTCCTGCACTCTTCAGCTATCCGCTCCTCCATTTTCTTACCAAGCTCTACTATCTTCCTTCCCCACTCTTCCTCCCTTTTTTGGAGCTCTAACTCCCAGTCTTTCCTCCCTGGTTCGTCTACCAGATCTCTGGTTTTCCGTCCTCTAGGGCCACCCATTTTTTTTTTCTATTACCACAGACAGAAGGCTAGAGGAGGGAGAGGGTGAGAGGGGGAGAGAGAAAGGGTAGAAAGAGGGAGAGAGAGGAGAGAGAAGGGGTAGAAAGAGGGAATGAGGAGAGAGAGTATGGGGGTGAGGGATAAGACCAAGGGGGAGAGAAAGAGAAATGTGAGGGGGGAGAGAAAGGGTAGAGAGAGGGAGAAAGAGAGGGAGAGAGAGAGAGGGAGAAAGGAGGGTGAGGGAAAAGGCTATGAGAGAGAGAAATGCGAGGGAGGGGTGGGGGTGTGTGTGTGTGTGTGTGTGTGTGGTGTGTGTGTGGTGTGTGTGTGTGTTACCTGTTCGTGTGTGTGTGTGTGTGTGTGTGTGTGTGTGTGTGTGTGTGTTACCTGTTCATGTGTGTGTGTGTGTGTGTTGCCTATGCAAGTCGTAGAATCCATTGTGCCTACTTCAAAGATTAAGTAAATGTGTGCAAAGTGGGTTGAACTGCAAACCTTTATGGATGAAAAGCACCCTAACACAGCTATTGCAAGCCGTGCTGGTGACTATTACAATGACAATGTTGTGGCCCATTTTAGGCAAATCTTAAAGGAACGGGAGGTACAGACCTCTATGGACAGATTTGTTGTGCGACAGAGGTCCAGTGACTCTCAGGCTGGTCCTAGTGGCATTAAAAGAAGGGAAGTAACCCCGGAAAAGGACTTGATACTTCAAGTCCTAATGGAAAGGGATTTCCCTTCTAAACAATAACAACTTCCACACTCTCCCCTCCTCCCTTTCTATCAAAAATCGCCAGATCTTCAATAAAGGTAAGTGTCATGTATTCTATTCTTAGTAGAGTATTAATTGTGCATATCTTCTTAAGTCTGTGTATTAAAATTAATATTTCATGTGGTAAAAATATTTTTTCAGACTTTTGGGTGTCTTGCACAGATTAATTGATTTCCATTATTTCTTATGGGGAAAATTAATTCGCCTTACGATAATTTCGGCTCACGACGAGCCCTCAGGAACGGATTAATATCGTAAGGCGGGGGTCCATTGTACATGCATTAAGTGTGATGGCGGTGGTGGCCAAAGCCTCTACCACCACCAACACGGCTTCTCTCAGTGGCAGCCCTTAAACCCAACAACAACACTTACACCATTTACTCCTTTAATACATTATGACATATTTTATTCATTCTATAGTATATATCATGTTTCTATGTTATTAATATTGTTTTTAATGTCATATTAGATGAATTGTGATAGATAAATAAGCCATAGAGATGATATTAGTGTCATATTGAAGTATAATAAACTCACCTTCCTCTTGCCTCCTACCTACCTCCTACACCAACAAGAATCAATAAAGGTTAAGTGTGATGTTAAATGTTCATTTACCCATTTTATTAGTGCTTTATATTTATTTGTCACTGTTTTCTGCATGTAAATCTATATTTAATCTTTAAAAAAATTATTTTTTGTTAATACTTTTGGCTGCCTGAAACGGATTAATTGGGTTTCCATTATTTCTCATGGGGAAAATAGATTCGCTAATCATGAATTTTGCCAGTCGGCAGACTCTCTGGAACGGATTAATCACGAAACTCGGGGGTCCACTGTATTTGCAATCTCTTTTTTGTCAGCAGCTACCCCTATTGCAACAACAGCTTCCTTGATTTCCTTTCCTTTCGCCATGGATGAATGAATGGATGAATGATGTTTTGTGATGGATAAATGGTGTTTGCCATACAGTATCCTGGCAAGCTCTGAAACACACACTCCACTTTCACATTTTTCAGTGATTTCTTTCTTTAATTCGATCTTGTTCCTCACTTTCTTTACCAAAAGGCTGGCACTAGCTTTCTTAGGGCCCATGGTGACTTATTTAGCAGTTGGAAGCACAAAAAAGAATGGAATGAATGCGTGCGATGATGGTCACTACTCACTGATAAACAATGGCACACTGATGAATGGTGCGGGAGACTGGCTTTGTGGTGCTGATGCTGGGCAGACATGTACCAGACGGTTGCCAAAGCACAAGGCCAATCACGAACCACGAGGCAATATTTTGACGAAAAAAGTTCCCAAAAGTCACAAAAGTCGAAGCCGCCGAAACGCAGGGGTCCACTGTACCTGGCTTGGGCTTGCCATATATGATTTTTGGAAAAAACAAATTTTTTTCCTCAGTTGTTTGTTGGGCTATCTTATTGAAACTTGGGCAAAGTATGATGGAAAGATGCTTTTTAACATATATCAAAAATTAAAAAAAAAAAAGGATGATAAATAAGGGAGTTCACTTCTCAGCCATTAGCCGCCTCTGCGGTATATGTTCATATGGTTTGTATGGTTATATTCTCTTTTTTTGGTCTCATTTGATAGAATGGAAGATATATTACATAAATAGATATGATTTTGATTGGCTTCACGATGAAAAGTACCTTGAAATTGAGCTCAAAGTAGTGGAAATGTCTGATTTTTGCAGATGTTCAATGAACTTTCTTGTGTAAGTCAAGTGTAAGTTAAGTGTATTCTAACCTAACCTCTCTGTAATCTGGCAAACTCAGTAATCCGGCACACTACAGGTCCCAATGATGCCGGATGTGTGATGGTGGACCTGTAGAAGGAAGGAAGGCATTGGAGCCAGATACTTAGTTTTAAACAGAAATGAGGGGTAAGGAGGCTTTGCACCAGAAAGCAACTATTATGCTGGTCAGCTGTGGGGTGTACCAATTATGCTGCCTCGTGGTAGTCAAGAAGGTTGAGGGAAAAATGTGTTTTAAATTATTTGTATTAAGTTATGTGTAACTTAGTCTTTGTATTTGTAATAGAATTAGGGGTTAGGATTAAACTAGTTTAATAACTTGGGATAATTTGCCCTAGTTCTCAGACATTTTAAACTGGGGAGAAAGGGGGATGTGATATAGGTCATCTGTGCTTGTGAGGTCAAAAGGATGACCTAATGAAACAGTGTAAATTGCCACACCCCTTGCCTTGGCAGGGGTGATACTGTAGGAAGACTCCTGATGCCAAAAGTCTCATTGTTCAAGAAGTCTACCCTTTGTGTGATAACTGTAGGTGTCAGGTCTTAACACACATGGTGTATGCCTCATGGTGGGAGGTGAACCCCAAAACCTGGAGTTTAGGGGGGTGCTTTAACCCATAAATGATCCAAACGTATATACAGTGGATCCCCGCCTTATGAACGCATCACATTATGTTAAATCTGCCATACGAAGCATTTGAATGCAAAAATTTTGCCTCGCCTCACGATAAAAAACTCGCCTTACGTGATCTGTCCAGGACGCGTCCCACGTGTGGCCTCAGTACCGGTGTTTACAAGCCAGCCAGTGTGGTAGCATCTACGCATACATTCGGTACATTTCACATTATCCCAGTGTTTTTAGTGCTTGTAACTGCAAAATAAGTCACAATGGACCCCAAGAAAGCTTCTAGTGCTATCCCTGTGGTAAAAAGGGGGAGAATTAGTATGGAATTGAAAAAGATTAAGGAAATGTGTGCAAAGTCGGTTGAACTGCAAACCTTTATGGATGAAAATCACCCTGACACAGCTACTGCAAGCCGTGTTGGCAACCTGTACAATGACAATGTTATGGCCCATTTTAGGAAAGTCCTAAAGGAATTGGAGGTACAGAGCTCTATGGATAGATTTGTTGTGCAACAGAGGTCCAGTGACTCTCAAGCTGGTCGTAGTGGCATTAAAAGAATGGAAGTAACCCCGGAAAAGGACTTGCTACCTCAAGTCCTAATGGAAGGGGATTCCCCTTCTAAATAATAACTTCCACACTCCTCCCATCCCATCAATCATCACCAGATCTTCAATAAAGGTAAGTGTCATGTATTCCATTCTTAGTAGAGTAGTAATTGTGCATGTCTTCTTCAGTTTGTGTGCATTAAAATTAATACAGTGGAACCTTGACTTACGAGTTTAATCCGTTCTGGGAGCTAGCTCGTAACTCAATTTACTCATAGTATATCAAATTAATTTTCCTCATTTAAATTAACTGAAAAGATATTAATTTGTTCCTGCACTCTGGAGAGACGAGAAAAAATACTTGAATATGATGCTATTATCAACTTAACGGCTTATTTATCTATCACAATTCATCTAATATGACATAAACAATATAATTAGCAAAGAAACATGATTTGTACTCTAGAATGAATAAAATAGGCCATAATACTGTGGCAGAGGAAGTGGAAGCGGCAGAAGCATCGGCCATTTGTGTCACAATTTGACCATAGTATCTTCCCATGTTCTTACTGTAAGAGAAAA
>NC_069403.1:4456739-4533853 GCF_026875155.1 Cherax quadricarinatus | reverse complement strand
CGCGTACTAGTATGGCTTACGCACCAGGGTTTTTGACTTACTAGTATGCCTAAATTCTAGCGCCCTCAAATCTAGTGAGAGAAAGCTGGTAGGCCTACATATGAAAGAATGGGTCTATGTGGTCAGTGTGCATGGTATAAAAAAAATCCTGCAGCACACAGTGCGTAATGAGAAAAAAAAACTTTGACCGTGTTTTTGGATTAAAACAGCGACTTTGCACTGTATTTTCGTATGGTATTTATTTATTTATTTATTTATTTATTGTTGTATTCTAGTTTTCCTGGCCTCATTTTATAGAATGGAAGACATGTTACAGAAATTGAGATGATTTTGACTGGTTTTACAAAGAAAACTACCTTGAAATTGCACTCAAAGTAGCAGAAATGTTCGATTTTTACCGAAGTTCAAAAGTAAACAAATCATGCTAAGCGTCCAATACACGTCAACTGGTGAGTGTAATATTCTTTCACAAGTGCGCTGATAATATTTATACCATTTCTACACCAATGCAGTAGTCTGCATAACAGTAAATCTATTTTTTTGTGAGAATAAAAATTCAAAGTGGAAAGCAAAATAATATAAGAGGGGCGTAGGGATGTGACTAATGAACAGAGGAAATGTTATTTTAGTGCCAGAATGTCTTTCTTGCTTATTCTGGACCCTATTCGGAAATTGGCAAAATTGCTAAATTCTGACCACTGTATTGGATAGTTGAAATCGGTAAATGGGTGGTTTCTTGTACTCATTCGATAGAAAAAAATGGAGTTCTAGCGAAATAGTTATGATTTTTGTCGACAAGTACACAGGAATTGGCCGAAAATAGGGCTCAAAATGGGCAAAATCGCCGATGCGTAAACATCGTCGAGGCCACTAACTTCGCGAGAGCATAATTCCGTAAGTTTTCCATCAAATTTCATACTTTTGGTGTCATTATGATCGGGAAAAGATTCTCTATCTTTTCATAAGAAAAAATAAAATTTTTTTTTTGAAATTTGGCCGACCCTGAGAACAAGTGTCTGAGAGAGCCTGTCAACCCTGAAAGGGTTAAGCAAACATTACGATGACCTCATAGCATTACTAAATTCCCTGCATGCCAGTATGTCCATCATTACCCTCACCAAAACCTGGCTAAAACCTGATACTACAGATGTCTATGCCATTCCCAGTTACACAACTATAGGCCAGATCAGCAATGGAGTGGCACAGCTGTCTACTACTCAGACCAACTAGAATGTCTCACTAATACGTACTTGCACAAGGGATGAACATGGGGAATATATAATTGCTAAATTCAAATCCAAAAACCTCTCACAGTGATAAACATCTACAGAGTACCACAGTCAAACATTAGCCATTTTAGTGAAAACCTAGGAAGTATGATAACTGATGCACGCATGAATGAAGATCACTTACTACTCTCAGGTGACTTCAATATAAATCTGCAAGACCAAGACCCACACGTTACTGAATTCACAAACACTATGAGTAACTGCTTGTTGCTACCAACAGTAACACAATCTACAAGAATTACAGAGACTAGTGTTTCCCTACTAGAACACATCTGGACCAACACCATATCCCAACACCCATAACCCTTTGACTGTCGCGGTCGTATATATACGTCATGGGAGATACAGTGTTTGATGTATCTATACGCATAAATTTTAGCGGCTTCAAATCAAGCAGGAGAAAGCTGGTAGGCCCACATGTGAGAGAATGGGTCTCCATGGTCAGTGTGCACCATATAAAAAAAATCGGGGAGCCAGTGGTGCATTGTGGGAATGCCATTTCAGTCGTCCTTTTTCAGCATGTCTAGCGGTAAGAAATATGTGACTCCCCAGCAAATCTGGGACTCTTCTCTTCCCAAGTGATGCTCTAACACAGATGGAAGTGTCAGTGAAGATCATTTCATGATTTCGAGGAGTTTGAGACCAAAAGCAATGGAGGAGGAGGAGGAAGAGGAGGAGGAGGAGGAGGAAGAAGAGGAGGAGGAAGAAGAGGAGGAGGAGGAGGAGGAGGAAGAAGAGGAGGAGGGGGGAAAAAGAGAAGGAGGAAGAAGAGGAGGAGAAGGGAAGGGAAAGGAAGGAGGAAGAGGAAGGAAGGAAGGAAGGAGGAAGGGGAAAGGGAAAGGGAAAGGAAGGAGGAAGAGGAAGGAAGGAAGGAAGGGGGAAAAGAGGAAGGAAGGAAGGAAGGAGGAAAAGGAAGGAAGGAAGGAAGGAGGAAGAGGAAGGAAGGAAGGAAGGAGGAAGAGGAAGGAAGGAAGGAGGAAGAGGAAGGAAGGAAGGAGGAAGAGGAAGGAAGGAAGAGGAAGGAGGAGGAGGAAGGGGGGAAAGGAGGAGGAGGAGGAAAGGAGGGAGGGGAGGGAGGGAGGAGGGGGGAGGGGAGGAGGAAGGAGGAGGAGGAAGGAAGGAGGAAAGGAGGGGGGGGGAGGAGGAGGAGGAAGGAGGGAGGGGGAGGAGGAGGAGGAAAAAAAGAAGAAGAAAAGAAGAAAAAAGAAGAAAAGAAAAAAGAAGAAGAAGAAGAAGAAGAAAAAGAAGAAGAAGAAGAAAGAAGAAGAAGAAGAAAGAAGAAGAAGAAGAAGAAGAAGAAGAAGAAAAAGAAGAAAAAGAGAAGAAGAATAATACCTAATAATAATATATAATAATATGTTCCCTTGAGGCATGAAAACGTTCACCCCATGACAGTGACAAGAAAAGGGTGAGATAACATCTGAAAAGAGCTGACCTTTGATGAGGGGTAAACGGGGGTGGAGGGAGGGGGCACTATCTGCCCTAGCTCTCCCTCTCAGAGCCAGGAGGAGGAGGGAGGAGGAGAAGAAGAAGAAGAAGAAGAAGAAGAAGAAAGAAGAAGAAGAAGAAGAAAAAGAAGAAGAAGAAGAAGAAGAAGAAGAAGAAGAAGAAGAAGAAGAAGAAAAGAAAAAGAAGAATAAAAGAAGAAGAAGAAGAAGGAGAAGAAGAAGAAGAAGGAGGAGGGAGGAGGAGGGGAGGAGGAGGAGAAGGAGGAGGAGAAGGAGAAGAAGAAGAAGGAGGAGAAGGGGGAGAAGGAGGAGAAGAAGGAAAAAAAAGAAAGAGATGAAGAAGGAGAAGAAGAAAGAGAAGAAGAAGAAGGAGAAGAAGAAAGAGAAGAAAGAGAAGAAGGAGAAGAAGAAGAAGAAGGAGAAGAAGAAGGAGAAGGAGAAGGAGAAGAAGAAAGAGAAGAAGAAAGAGAAGAAGAGAAGAAGAAGAAGAAGAAGAAGAAGAAGAAGACGAACAAACATTTGTCTGTCTGTCTATCTGTCTGTCTGCCAAGCTCCCTGTCTATCCATCTAGCTCTGTCTCAGAGAGAGCCACAAAACTGTCATCATCACGTTTACTCACATCTTCAAGCAGAGTATAGCACTTTGTTTGGATTTTTTGGGTTATCCTAGGTAATTTACAATATGTATACTTGTATTTATGTGTACCTGTGAGACAGAGAGAAAGAGATATACAGATTGAAAGAGATAGAATGAGGGAGAAAGATAATTAGATAGAGTGGAGGGGAAGCAGCATCCGACGACATTGTTTTGACAGGCGGGAGGGGAATTGAGTAATGAGACAATATGTCATTTTGACAGCTGCCGACTCCTGACTCAAAACAATTATAAGCCACACACTCGCACCCAAGACAAGCTTGCTGAATGGTGATAATAGCAGTTTTATGAAAGTATCTAGTGACTATATATGTGTATATATATTATAGAAACCAGAAGCAAGAAGGGAAGGCAGGAATGAAGGAAGGACTAGATGAAAGGAAGGAAAAAAGTAAGGAAGGACAGATGAAGGAATGTAGGAAGAGAGGAATGCCCTCCAGGTAGCCTCCAGGTAGGAAAGGAATGAAGGAAATTAGGAAGGAAGGAATGATGACACACGACCATTTACCTAGGATAACTACATAACACAACTGCCTGCTAATACTTTGAAGAAAACTGCTCAGACGAGGTATTTTGTCTTTGCACATAAAAAAAACTTCCACAAAAATGCACACACACTGGTTTTGTGTGTGAGTAGTGTAAAACAACATTGTGTATGACACCATGTTTCAAAGAGTTCCACAAGCTGCAGAACTTCTCGGAATATGTCCAGTGACTGTATATTGGTATATATATTATAGAACAATAGTAATAAAAAATTTTTTGTATTGTTTGTTTTTGTAAACAATATATTGATAATTATGTTTGTGTGCTTATTGTGTTGTATACAACGAGTGTATATATGTACATTGCACCTTACTTTGGTCTCACAGGCCACATAAGTTATGTGAAAAAATAAAATAGTGAAAAAAGCAACAAACCTTCAAATACAAGTAAACCAAAGTTTACCGGTGAGTGGCAGTCGCCGCTGTTGCCATATGCGGCTCATTTTCTGCAAACTTCATGCCTCTATATCTCGGTAAGTACTGATGGGAAAATTTTTTTGGGGGGACTAAAACAATGAGAAAAAAAATCTTAACATTTTCATAAGAAAAAATAATTTTTTTTTTTCGAATATTTTGCGACACCAGGAGACACTTCAGGATTGGGCCTTTCGACAGTCAAAGGGTTAAAATCAGGCATCATCACCGATAATACCACAGACCACTACCCTACCTTCCTCATAACTAATCTAGGCAAATTACCCCAAGACACTACTAAAGTCACTTTCAGGCTTCAAAATGAGGCAGCCATTAATAACTTCACAACAGCAGTAACAAACACTTACTGGCACACTGAGCTAGAAATCTATACAGATATTGATGAATGTATTAATAATTTTCTAAAAAAGACACAATACCTCTACTACAAGCACTGCCCTAAAAAAACTAAACAGATGACAACTAAGAGAATGAACAGTCCCTGGCTAACACCCAGCATCCTCAAATCCATTAATACAAAGCACCAATATGAAAAACAGTACAGAATGGGTCACATAACCAGAGACCAAACAAAATGTTACTCGTCAGTCCTAACCAGCCTGATAAGAAGGGCTAAAAAATTCTATTACAAGAACAGATTATCCAACTTAAAAGGTGATATAAAAAAGACCTGGAAAACCCTATAAGAAATTCTAGGATCAAAAAAGATCACGAAATAGTGCAATAAAACTAACAAAACCAGACGAACCCCAACTCCCACCAACTGAAACGGCAAACAGACTCAATGAATTCTTCTCCACTATAGGAAAAAACCTTGCCAATAAAATCCCAAGCTCAAATACCCCACCCAATGACTACCTCACTGGCAACTACCCGAACACACTGTTCCTAGCTCCGACTAACCCAACAGAAGTCTCCCTTATTATCAAGACACTAAAAAACAAGACAGGAGATTTAAATACCTTACCACCCTTTATATACAAAAAAGCATCGCAAGTGGTGGCCTGGTGGTTAACGCTCTCGCTTCACACGGTGAGGGCCTGGGTTCAATTCCCAGCCAGAGTAGAAACATTGGACGTGTTTCCTTCTACCTGTTGTCTATGTTCCCCATCAGTAAAATGGGTACCTGGGTGTTAGTCGACTGGTGTGGGTCGCATCCTGGGACACTGACCTAAGGAGGCCTGGTCACAGACCGGGCCGCGGGGGCGTTGACCCCCGGAACTCTCTCCAGATAAACTCCAGATAATCACTGCAACACTCTTCAACAAATCCATCGAATCCTCTACCTTCACTACAGTTCTCAAAATAGCGAGGGTCACCCCAATCCATAAAGGAGGAGACCAAACAGACTTGAATAACTACAGGCCAATACCCAACTTACACCCTCTCTCTAAAATCTTCGAAAAATTAATTCATAAGCGAATCTATTCCTACCTCATCTCCCACAACATACTCAACCCCTGTCAGTTTGGGTTCAGGCCTAATTAAAATATGAATGATGCTATTATACACATGCTAGAACAAATATACACTGCACTAGAGAAAAAAGAGGTCCCACTGGGGATTTTCATTGATTTACGTAAGGCTTTTGATACAATTGACCATGACTTGCTCCACATAAAATTGTCGCACTATGGTATAAGAGGGCACTCCCTCAACTATCTAAAGTCATACCTCAGCAACAGAAGCCAATATGTGTATGCAAATGGAGCAAACTCTTCCACACAACCAATTACAGTTGGTGTCCCACAGGGAAGTGTCCTTGGCCCTCTTCTCCTTCTCGTTTACATAAATGACCTACCAAATGCATCACAACTACTCAAACCCACACTATTTGCAGATGACACTACATGCGTCTTCTCTCACCCGAGCCCAGTCATGCTAGCCACTACTGTGAATACCGAATTACAGAAAATATCTACCTGGATGAGGACTAACAAACTTACTCTAAACATTGACAAAACCTACTTCATTCAGTTTGGTAACAGAGCTACAGATGTCCCACTTAACATAATGATAAACGGATCACCTATCACAAAGCTCACACAGGGAAAATTCTTAGGAATCCACCTTGATAATAGACTCAAATTTCAAACACATATACAACAAATTTCCAAGAAAATTTCCAAGACCGTAGGCATACTATCGAAGATATGGTACTATGTTCCACAGTCAGCCCTCCTGGCCCTATATCACTCACTTATTTACCCCTATCTCACCTATGGAATTTGTGCATGGGGCTCAACAACAATAAACCCATCTCAGACCATTAATTACCCAACAAAAGGCTGCAGTTAGAATGATAACAAATTCCCACTACAGGCAGCACAATCCACCAATATTCAAAACTCTAAACCTACTCACCATACAAAACATCCATACTTATTATTGTACCTACTACATACGTAGAACACTTAACTCGGATATAAACCCTCCCCTCAAATGTCTCCTTACCAACCTCAACAGAATACATGACTATAACACAAGGCACAGATCACTCTTTGATGTTCCTTGTGTCCATCTCACACTATGCAAAAACTCAAATCAAATCAAATCAAAGTTTATTCTCTATAAGGATTACAATGCGGGGTTTACATATTTTGGTTATTGTGTGGTTTACATATAATAAAATACTAATTACAGAGGGGGCCACTAGAACACCTAGCATAGCTAGGCATTTCGGGCAAACTTAGATTAATTCTTAACCCTAAATTATTACAAATTGTGGAGTAAGTTGACTAAATACTAAGTGACTAAATATTAAGTGACTAAATACTAGTTTGTGAGTTTAGCAATGTGAATGCTTTTGTTTTGGCACAATACATAGTTTCTATATTGAAATATCACAGGCAAACTTGTGACTTGTTAGGAATCATTATTTTAAGATTAAGATATGTATTTCTGTGCTTATAGTCAAATGGGCCCAAAAATCTGGAATTCATTACCTGTGAATATAAAAGAAACACTGTCGGTTTATAAATTCAAGTCTCTACTTAAAAATCATTTACTCACCCACAACTAAATAAATACTGAATAACTGTAACACCCGTGAGCGTGTTTGATAGGAGTGAATGGAGACAAATGGTTTTTAATATTTGACGTGCTGTTGGAGTGTGAGCAAAGTAACATTTATGAAGGGGTTCAGGGAAACTGGCAGGCCGGACTTGAGTCCTGGAGATGGGATGTACAGTGCCTGCACTCTGAAGGAGGGGTGTTAATGTTGCAGTTTAAAAACTGTAGTGTAAATCACCCTTCTGGCAAGACAATGATGGAGTGAATGATGGTGAAAGTTTTTCTTTTTTGGGCCACCCTGCCTTGGTGGGAATCGGCCAGTGTGTTAATAATAATAATAATAAAAAAAAAATTGTTTCTCATAAATGCTTAACCTGTGACCCATTAAACTTCGTTATTTTTAATTACATTACCTAACAGAATACTCCATTCTACTGAATGCTCAGCAACACAGTAAATGACTATATGACCTATCTTTGAAATACAGTGGACCCCCGCATACCGCTGGCATCACATAACGTTTAATCCGCATACCGATGCATTTTATCGATAAAATTTTGCCTCGCATACCACTTAAAACCCCGCTCACCGCTGTTCGTCCGAGATGCGTCCAATGTGCGCCTTAGCCAGCCTCACATGTTCCGCCGGTGGAATTGTTTACCAGCCAGCCTCCGCGGTAGCATCCAAGCATACAATCGTAACATTTCGTATTATTACAGTGTTTTTAGTGATTTTATCTGGAAAATAAGTGACCATGGGCCCCAAGAAAGCTTCTAGTGCCAACCCTACAGCAATAAGCGTGAGAATTACTATAGAGATGAAGAAAAAGATCATTGATAAGTATGAAAGTGGAGTGCGTGTCTCCGAGCTGGCCAGGTTGTATAATAAACCCCAATCAACCATCGCTACTATTGGTGGTACAGCTGCTGCTGCTGCTGTAGCATCGTCTGCTGCTGCTGCTGCTGTAGCATCGTCTGCTGCTGCTGTAGCACTGTTGTTGGTGTGGCTTATTGAGAATATACCAAGAAACAATTAACCCCAGAGGATTTGCCACCCAGGATAATCCAAAAAAGTCAGTGTCATCGAAGACTGTGTAACTTATTTCCATTGGGGTCCTTAATCTTGTCTCCCAGGATGCAACCCACACCAGTCGACTAACACCCAGGTGAACAGGGAAAAATGCCTGGAACTAGTGCTCATATTGGTGAATTTAAAGCCAGCAAAGGTTGGTTTGAGAGATTTAAGAATCGTAGTGACATACACAGTGTGATAAGGCATGTTCTGGAAGAAAATACCAAACAGGACCTACAGTACTCAGGAGGAAAAGGCACTCCCAGGACACAGTGTCTCATCAGTCATTGCTGCATCTTCAATAAAGGTAAGTGTCATTTATTCTTCATTTAGTAGACTAGTACATGCACAATATATACTGTGCATGTACTACTCTACTATTGTGCATGTATCCTTCTCTTTGTGTGTAGGAAAATGTATATTTCACGTGGTAAAAATTTTGTTTTCATACTTTTGGGTGTCTTGCACGGATTAATTTGATTTCCATTATTTCTTATGGGGAAAATTAATTCGCATACCGATTATTTCGCATACCAATGAGCCCTCTTGCACGGATTAAAATCGGTATGCGGGGGTCCACTGTACTCATTTGTGCTAAATTGTTATCTGTTTACAATAATGTTTACCACTGAATATATCATTGCTTAGTTAATCTTAAGTTAATTTTAAGCCTGCCCATAATGCTCTGCATACAAGGGGCTTTGGCATATTACACTTAACCACTGTATTTTTTGTACTTCAGTGTATCATGTTCAAATTAATAAATAAATAAATAAAATAAGTTATTATAATATTGTTTACCACTTTTGTTTATTACAATAAACATGCACAAATCTTGTATAATACTCATGTTCTATCATATATTTACATATGTACAATCACTGGACATGTTTTTAGAACTGCTGCAGCTTGTGGAACTCCTTGAAACAAGGCACCATGCACAAAAGTACCTTACATTCCTCACACATAAAACGAGTGTCTGCGTCTTTGTTGCCGTCGTTTTGTTTGTGCACAGACATCACATCTCTTCTGAGCAAATTTCTTCTTAGTTGCAGTAAGCTGTATTATGAAGTGATCACCTTCCCTCCTCAAACGCTTGGGTATATCCTGAGGAGTTCGAGGACGGTTTTGTATAGCAGGTGTTGTTGATAAATTAGACACGTGCAACTCTTGGGTATCTTTATTGAGGAAACGTTTCACCACACAGTGGCTTCATCAGTCCATACATAGGAGAAACTTGAAGAACAGGAGGAGAATGAGGTAATCAGTCCCTCAACCTTGAGTCAATGTGGTCAGTCCATCAATCTTGAATAGAATACAGCATATGTGCGAAGAAGCAGCTTATAAACTGTAGGCAGGAGAGGTGCAGCAGTCGTAGGTGGTGTCACATTTGTCCAATGTGGAAGTAGGTCATGCCCAAGGGTTAGGCAAGCAAAGAATTCCCAAGTATTAAGATCCCAAGAAGTTGCAGTGTCTGACAAGATTGCATTTGAATGTTTCAGAGAACTGACATGTTGATAAATTAGACACATGTGCAACTCTTGGGTATCTTTATTGAGGAAATGTTTTGCCACACAGTGGCTTCATCAGTCCATACATAGGAGAAACTTGAAGAACAGGAGGAGAATGAGGTAATCAGTCCCTCAACCTTGAGTCGATGTGGTCAGTCCATCAATCTTGAATAGAATACAGCATATGTGCGGAGAAGCAGCTTATAAACTGTAGGCAGGAGAGGTGCAGCAGTCGTAGGTGGTGTCACATTTGTCCAATGTGGAAGTAGGTCATGCCCAAGGGTTAGGCAAGCGAAGAATTCCCAAGTATTAAGATCCCAAGAAGTTGCAGTGTCTGACAGGATTGCAGATGAATGGTTCAGAGAACCGACACATTGAAATGTGGGTTAAAGTGGGGTTAGGGTTGTTCAGGCAACCAGGCACCATTAGCAAGTTATGTCTCACACTCCCCCCCCTCTGGTGGGCTGGGGCAAAACTCTAGTTCCTGGTGTCTGATTTGTTTCAATTTCTACTCCTAGTAGTACTGACCTTACCTGGTGTGGGTTGAAGTTTGGAGAGTCACTTCACCTCCACTCTTCTTCTGATCAGCTCTGCTCCTGGCATGGTCATCCAGGGTAGATGCCAGATAAGGGACCAAGATACTTGTTAATTGGACTAATTAACATTATTCGACTACTACTGGCCCTTATTTATCCTACTTGTGGTGCTCCAACTAAGTCGTACAGGAGATTCCAAAACATCGGACTGGTACCATCTGCCCAGGATTACCTACATCATCTTTAACATCAGAGATCCATCCAGGGCCTTACCCACTCCTGCCCAACTACAGCACCAGAACCCAAGGCCACTTTTATTATATTTAAATTTTAAGTAAAATCCTCAAAAGACAATATTCTTATTATTCCTAGAGTTGTTTATTTTATTTATTTATTTTTCCATTAGTTTTTTGCTCAGATGGAAAGCGTTCCACTGACAGTAATCAGTCCCTCAACCTTGAGTCGATGTGGTCAGTCCATCAGTCTTGAATAGAATACGGCATATGTGCGGAGAAGCAGCTTATAAACTGTAGGCAGGAGAGGTGCAGCAGTCATAGGTGGTGTCACATTTGTCCAATGTGGAAGTAGGTCGTGCCCAAGGGTTAGGCAAGCAAAGAATTCCCAAGTATTAAGATCCCAAGAAGTTGCAGTGTCTGACAGGATTGCAGATGAATGGTTCAGATAGCTGACACATTGATAAATTAGACACATGTGCAACTCTTGGGTATCTTCATTGAGGAAATGTTTTGCCACACAGTGGCTTCATCAGTCCATACATAGGAGAAACTTGAAGAACAGGAGGAGAATGAGGTAATCAGTCCCTCAACCTTGAGTCGATGTGGTCAGTCCATCAATCTTGAATAGAATATGGCATATGTGCGGAGAAGCAGCTTATAAACCGTAGGCAGGAGAGGTGCAGCAGTCGTAGGTGGTGTCACATTTGTCCAATGTGGAAGTAGGTCGTGCCCAAGGGTTAGGGACTGATTACCTCATTCTCCTCCTGTTCTTCAAGTTTCTCCTATGTATGGACTGATGAAGCCACTGTGTGGCGAAACGTTTCCTCAATAAAGATACCCAAGAGTTGCACATGTGTCTAATTTATCAACATGTCAGTTCTCTGAAACATTCAAATGCAATCTTGTCAGACACTGCAACTTCTTGGGATCTTAATACTTGGGAATTATTCGCTTGCCTAACCCTTGGGCACAACCTACTTCCACATTGGACAAATGTGACACCACCTACAACTGCTGCACCTCTCCTGCCTACAGTTTATAAGCTTCTTCTCTGCACATATGCCGTATTGTATTCAAGATTGATGGACTGAACACATCGACTCAAGGTTGAGGGACTGATTACCTCATTCTCCTCCTGTTCTTCAAGTTTCTCCTATGTATGGACTGATGAAGCCACTGTGTGGTGAAACGTTTCCTCAATAAAGATACCCAAGAGTTGCACGTGTCTAATTTATCAACGTCTCGGTTCTCTGAACCATTCATCAGCAGGTGTTGTTACCTGGTATTTCATTATGAGTTGTCTGACCACAGACAAACAAAATTCACCGTACGGTGGTCTGTTGCCAGTCTTCACTTGGTACATATTATATGCACTGAGCATTGAAATGTCCTTGAGATGGAAGAAAAGTTTCATGTACCACTTGTAACTCTTATGAACACAATCAACAAAGCCAATCTGCATGTCACATTTGTCAACCAAGCGTATGTTTTGTGTATAATTAATCACTGTCACTGGTTTTCGAATATGTTCATTAGTCACTCTATCAACTTTGCCACTGTCTTGCATTTCGTTATGGTGAATGGTTGTCAACAACGTGACATCTCATTTGTTATGCCACTGTGATGCCATGATGTCATTGGCAGTAAACACCTGCACCTTTTCACCATGAGTGCCTGCGTTGAACCTGGGCATATGTTTACGATTAGAACGCACTGTGCCACACACATCTGTCATGTTCACTCGCAAGAACTCACTGAGTAAAGGACTTGTGTACCAGTTATCAGTATATAATGTATGCCCCTTACCAAGATAAGGTGCCATCATGCTTCTCACTACATCACCTGAGATACCCAATAACATCCTGGTATCTTTCAATGTTTTACTTCCTGTGTATACAACAATATCCAGTACCAGGCCACTGTCACAGTCACAGAGTACAAACAGTTTTATACCAAAGCATTTCCTCTTGCTCGGTATATACTGTTTGAACAAGTCTACCTTTGAACAAAATCAAAGTCGTCAAGTACAAGATTCTTGAATGGATAAAAGTACATGTTGAACTTTTGTTTCAGATACATAAACATTTCTAATCTTGTATAACATACAAGATACATAAACATTTCTAATCTTGTATAACATACAAGATACATAAACATTTCTAATCTTGTATAACCTGTCACTTCTGTCAGGCCTGGTTTTGTCAGAGAAGTACAACATACGTAACAGTAAGATAAACCTGTTCACTGGGATAATTTCACTGAAGACCGGGGTACAAATTAGCCAATCTGTGGACCAGTATGATTTTTTATTATGCTTATAGACATGAGGCATAAGCATTATTGTTGCAAAAAGCAAATACTACATTTCTGCAACAGTTGCCACTTTCCACTCTTGTAGTCTTGACTGTGGTGATATGATCATATTTGCCATGGTGTACTCAAAATACTTGTTGCTTTCTCTGACAATAGTTTCCATCAATGGCTGGCCAAAGAATAGGTCAAAAAATTCCAGTTCATTTGCAGTGTTTCCAAGGGGACAAGTAGGTAGAATTCCACTTTGAGAATCATCAAAGTGGTGGAGCTTGGGAACAAAAATGGGATTTTGCTGCCAATCTCAGATACAGTTTGCTGGTGGATACTGGACATCATAAGCTGGTTGTGATAGTTGTGGTTGTGGTGGGCTGGTGGCTGATGCTCCACTTTGTCCTTGAACTGAGGAGTCAGCAGCGTGGGTCCCAACCTGGGCTGGTGAGTCATGCATGGTCGTGGCACTACCATCACCACTACCACCATCTACTGATGCCTGTGGTCTATCCATGTCAAGTGTAGCCACATCATCCTCACTTTCACTGTCTATTCCTGGTGTAGGACCATGGGGGGTACTCCGGGATGTACTCCGTCCCCTGGGCACTGCACAGGGAACACTCCCCGAGCGCATGCGGCGGTGTATATACCGATGCTTCACTGGTGAATATGTTTCCTCACTATCACTACTCGAATGATCGTCAAGAGCAATAAAATCACAATCCACATCACTATCATCATCATTACTGAAGTCAGAGGCCTGGCCATGTGAAAAATAATAGTTTTCTCTTGCGATGAGGTACAACTGAACGTGACTAAGGCATGCCCACACCAGAGGTAGAAGGTTGAGGATCGTCAGGGTTTTCTGCACTATTATTGATATCCTGGTCATTCCTTTCGGTCAATAACTGATCAAAGCCAAAGAATTCGTCTTCATTTCCACTTCCATCAGTCAGAACTATCAGATAGGAAGAGGAGAGTCCCAATTTTCCTCAGAGTGAGAGCTGCCTTGTGACGAGGCATTATGAACAAAGGTAACTGAGCCAGTGTTCCCACAATGCTATGCGGGCGCCTAGAATTTTTGTTTATGGCGTGCATGCACCATGCAGACCCGTTCTCTCACATGTAGGCCCACCAGCCTTTTCGCGCTAAATTTGACGCCGTTAGAATTTTGGCACAGATCTACAGTTTGGACCCTGAACGTAAAGCCATAGATCTACGGCACGGACCCTGAAAGGATTAAGTTAATTTTAAGCCTGCCCATAATGCTCTGCATACAAGGGGCTGTTGGCATGTTACACTTAACCACTGTATTTCTTTGTACATCTATGTATCATGTACAAATTAATAATAAATAAAAAGTTGAAATTGGTAAATGGGCAGTTTCTTGTACTCAGTCGATAGAACAAATGGAGTTCTAAAGGAATAGCTATGAGTTTGGTCGACTGGAACAATGGAATTGTCTGAAAATAGGGCTCAAAGTTGGCAAAATCACCGATTTGTAAATATCGCTGAGGTCGCTAACTTTGCAAGAGCATAATTCCATAAGTTTTCCATCAAATTTCGTACTTTTGGTGTCATTACCATCGGGAAAAGATTCTCTATCATTTCATAAGAAAAAATCATTTTTTTTTTCAAATATTTTGCGACACCAGGAGACACCTCAGGATTTGGGGTTGTGACAGTGAAAGGGTTAATATCTACCATATATTTTCATTACAGGTCTGGGGTATACCTGGAGAGGGTTTCAGGGGTCAATGCCCCCATGGCCTGGTCTGTGACCAAGCCTCATGGTGGATCAGGGCCTGATCAACCAGGCTGTTACTGTTGGCCGCACACAACCCGATATACGAATGACAGCCCAGCTGGTCAGGTACTGAATTTAGGTGCCTGTCCAGCGCCTTCTTGCTGGCACTGTACTTCACCTCCAAGACTCGAGTCTGGCAAACTGGTTTCCCTAAATTCCTTCATAAATGTTATTCTGCTCACATTCCAACAGCACATCAAGTCATATGACCATTTGCCTTCACTCGAATGTATATTGGAATAACATTTAATAGTAATTATAATTATCTACACATGATAATTCTGTTTTATTATTTATTATTTTTTTATTAACACACTGGCCGATTCCCACCAAGGCAGGGCGGCCCGAAAAAGAAAAACTTTCACCATCATTCACTCCATCACTGTCTTGCCAGAAGGGTGCTTTACACTACAGTTTTTAAACTGCAACATTAACACCCCTCCTTCAGAGTGCAGGCACTGTACTTCCCACTTGAGTCCTGGAGATGAGAAGTACAGTGCCTGCACTCTGAAGGAGGGGTGTTAATGTTGCAGTTTAAAAACCGTAGTGTAAAGCACCCTTCTGGCAAGACAGTGATGGAGTGAATGATGGTGAAAGTTTTACTTTTTTGGGCCACGCTGCCTTGGTGGGAATCGGCCAGTGTTAATAAAAAAAAAATAATAAATAATATAACAGAATTATCATGTGTAGATAATTATAATTACTATTAAATGTTATTCCAATATACATTCGAGTGAAGGCAAATGGTCATATGACTTGATGTGCTGCTGGAATGTGACCTGTATTCAGCTTTAATTCAAATATGTACTCACATCAACTGAACAAATGTGTTAGTATTAAGTAGTTTAAAGTTATAGTTTCAGTGTGTCTAAATGCTTTGCATAAACAAGGATTTTTCCCAAAATGTAAGATACAATATTTCAAAATACCGTATTCTTTTTATTTCTTTTGAAAACAGTTTTGTTTGTAATCTGATGTAGCTATTATTGCATAGTCCATGTGTGAAAACAAGGACAGTAAGATTACATACAATATTTCTTACCTTGAATTCTTGCTGGTGATACTTACAAGTCTTGACATGAGTGGTGAGAGGATAGTGTGGTCCTACTGGGCCAATATGAATGGCTGCTGTTGTTGGATTGTGAAGCATGGTTGTGGTTGATGGTCTGAGGGAAATGGTTGTAGTTCCTGAGCTGAGTTGGATGTCTGTGGTCCTTGTATATATGTCGGGAATTAACAAGAGTGAGAACCTTGATTGTCTCCTAAATAAAAGGCAGTGATTTTGTCTTTACCTTTTAATACAAAGGGATTCTGTGAATGATAAAAAAACCACAGACTTGCATCTGAAGTCACTTGATGCATTAGTGCAAAGATTCAAAATCACACAATCCTTCACCATCTTGAATCCTGGTGAGCTCATCTTTTGCTTGTTACTGCATGTCCTACATGGCATCTTCGAAAATATAACTGTCTTGTCAGCATTAAACTCTTGCTCAGACTTCTAGTTACCCCTGAAAAATAATTTCCTCCAACTAGGTAGGGAAATTTCCAGTGGCAGAATTGTCATCCGATGCATTTTCTCCATTAAATTTTATATTATAGTGCTGAGAGCACACTTTAATTCAACTGACCCAGCCAGAACTACATGAACATTCTTGTGGTGCCTTCCCCCCCTCCTCACATATTAATTTATAGAAGATGTACAGGTCGGCCATCACTAATCTGGCAATCAGTTATCCGATTCCATCAGTAATCTGGCACTAATTTCAGCTAGCATACTTTCAAATTTCATCATTATACTGACTCGAATCATTATATTAACTCAAATTTCATCATATTACTAACTCAAAAATTGTGCAGATAGTTGTAAATACACAGCAGCAGCATGGCAGAGATTATTATTATTATAATCAAAAAGAAGCGCTAAGCCACAAGGGCTATACAGCTGCATGGCAGAGAAAGCACTGATGAAAATGAGGAAGATGTAGCATATAATCTATACTGATAGGTTCATTAAGTGTATTCTAGCCTAACCACTCTGCAATCCGGCATACTCACTAATCCGGCACACTACGGGTCCCAATAATGCCAGATTAGTGATGGCTGACCTGTATTTGTGCTTTCCCTCCCTTTGACTGTCGAAAGGCCCAATCCTGAAGTGTCTCCTGGTGTCGCAAAATATTAGAAAAAAAAAAATTATTTTTTGTTATGAAAATGTTAAGATTATTTTTCTGATTGTTTTAGTCCCCCAAAAAAATTTTCCCATCAGTACTTACCCAGATATAGAGGCATGAAGTTTGCAGAAAATGAGCCGCGTATGGCAACAGCGGCGACTGCCGCTTACCCGGTAAACTTTAGTTTACTTGTATTTGAAGGTTTGTTGTTTTTTTCACTACTTTATTTTTTCACAAAAACTTATGTGGTATGGACCAAAGTAAGGGGCAAGTACATTATCCCCCCCCTTGTATACAACAAAATAAAAACAAAAAATTAATTATAACGTGGCCCCCGTTAACGCCCCCCAAAATTGAAATTATGAAAGGGTTTTTTATGAAAAGTGCGTTTGTGTGTATTTTTGGGGGGTTGAAATGGATAATTAGGGGTTCCAATATTCCTTAGGGAAAAAAAAAGTCGGTCTGTTGGACCTGAACATCTACTGGAATGAAAAAGTTGTTAACCGGGGGGTCCATGTATATTGTTTACAAAACTTGTTTACAAAACAATCAAAAAAATTGTTTTTATATTGTTCTATAATATATATCCAATTACAGTCATGAAATTTTCCCTAAAAGTTCTGCGTTGGGGAACTCTTTGAAAAATGGTGTCATAACAGGGGTGTTTTAATTTACACAAAAAAACTGGTTTATAACGGGTGTTTTACATTTACACATAAAAATGGTGTTTTCACAGTGGTGTTTTCATCTTAACATAAAACATGGTGTCATAACAGTGGGTTTTACACCCCTCAACATAAAAATGGTGTCATACCGTGGTGTTTTACATCTTACACATAAAAAATGGTTTGTCTAACAGTGGTTTTTTTACACTCTCACACAAAAAAAATGGGTCATCACAATGGGTTTTACCTCTACACATAAAACATGGTGTTACACGTGGGTTTTCACTCCTCAACATAAAACATGGTGTCATACAAAATGGGGGTTTTACACTCTCACACAAAAACATGGTGTCTAACATGGTGTTTTACACTCCACACAAAACATTTGTATACACAATGGTGTTTTACACTCTCACATAAAAAATGGTGTCTACCAGGGGTTTTTACACTCTCAACAAAAAAACATGGTGTCATACATAAGAACTAAGAGAAAATAAGAACGAAGGAACACTGCAGAAGGCCTACTGGCCCATGGAGGAGGTCCAAGTCCCTCCCGGTTTAAAGCCAATGCACCCCAACCTGTAGGCAGGTCACATTACTTAAGGGGGGAACCGGAACCGCCTGTTGACAAGTTAGGCTAAATCACACCACCCACATCTACTCATGTATTTATCAACTATTTTAAAAACTACACAAGTTCTGGCCCCTAACGGTATTGGGGGTTTGTTCCACTCATCCAAACTCTATTACCCAAAACCCGTACTTTCCCAATCCCTCCCGAATTGAATTTTTTTTCCAACTTAAAACCCTTGCTGCGAGTCCTGTCTAGGCTAGAAAATTTTGCACATATTTTCTCCCCCTTTTTTTTTTTCGTTTCCACTTTAAACCTAAACATTCCCCCCCAATTCTACGTCTTTCTAGGAGGCAGTTTAGGGCCTTAGTCTATCCCTAGGGAAGGTTTCTGATCATGGGGTCTTTTGTCATCCTCCTTTGTCATTTTCCAGGAAATTTTTTCCTTCTGTAATCGGGGCCAAAAAATGTGCAGCATAAACTAAATGAGGCCTAACCAAGGGGTGTATAGAGTTGAGAACAACCTGGGACCCCATTATTTATGCTTTGATTAGCCAGGATTCTTTAGCTTTTTTGCGAACACTTATGCACGTTTTTGGTTTCAGATTATGTAACCCGAACTCCTAAATCTTTTCGCAATCCCTAATATTAAAATCTACATTATTTAGTTATAGTGGAGGGGTTTTTGTCCCGTCCAAAATTTGAAATTTGCATTTGTCTATATTAAACTGCTCTGCCTTCTCCGACCTGCATCAGTCTTTCAAAATTTTTCCTGGAGTGCCGAATGTCCTCGTCAGAATGAATTCGAGGCCCCATTTTTGGGGTTTTCAAATCGGAAATTGCCTGTCGCTTTTATGCCTCATCCATGTCGTTTTGTAGATTGTGAAACAGGGGGCCCAACACTGACCCGTGGAAAAACCCCTCGTGACGCTTCCCCCTCGATTTCTCCCCCTTTATGCAAAACTCTCTGCTGCCCATTTTTCAACCTGCCCCCTTTTCCAGGAAAAAAATTTCTCCCTTTCCCTGTGCTTTTAAAATTTTTTCAATATCTTGATGTGGGGGGCCCTGTCAAAAAACCTTTCTGAAGTCCATATACACAAAATCAATTTTTGTTACCCTGATCTACTCCCCAAATATTTGTGAAAAAAGTTAATAAATCGTAAGCAGGAAAAGTCCCTTTGTAAAACCTGCTGAGATTCGTTGATTAATTTTGCTTTTAAGGTGGTCGAACTGCCCCGGCAATTATTGTTTTTATTAAATTTTCCCACTATGGGGTTAGGCTTTTGGTCTATAGTTCGAAAAATAAGGACCTGTCACCCGTTTTTAAAAAAGGGTTTACATTTGCCCCTTTTCCCCTTATCTGGCACCATGCCGTTTTTAGTGATATGTTGAAAAAGATTAGCCAAAGGTGTGTAAGTCCTTTTAATTCCTTTTGAACCCTTGCATCAGTTCTCAGGGCCTGGGGATTTGTTAGGTTTTAATTTTTTTATTTGCCTAAGGACCATGTACTTGGACCCCAAAGTGCAAGTTTTTTATCGTCTGTTTTACTAATTTTTCAAATGGAATATCCGGTATCCTCCTGTGTAAAAAACTGAGAGGAAGTATGTGTTAAAAATTCTACCATTTCCTTATCCTGTCAGTGAGCTGAACCCCAGGAACTTTGAGTGGGCCTTCTTGTCCCGATCTTATTCCTGTATACCTGAAAGATCCTTTTGGGTTAGTTTCGATTCTTTGCAACTTTAACCCTCATAATTCTTTTTGCTTTTCTAATTCCCTTTTTTTTCTCTCTTTAACTGAAATTATCGATTTCTTAATTCCCCCTTCCTCTTTTGATTTGCCTATTTTCCCTCTCTTTTGCCCAATCGATTTTTAATCTATTGTTCACCTTTTAGGATCTTTTTTTTTTGACTGTTTCCCATTTGGAACATAATTTGACTGGCAGCTGAACTTGCCCTGGAAAGCATCTAGGGGGGAAACCATCACACCTCCCTGCCCCCTAGTCGGGTCATTCCAGTTCGCCCACCTAAGAATTTTTTCGCCCTATAAAATCACCCAAGCAAAAAGTCGGGACGGAGCTTGATTGCCTTTATTGGGGGAAATTTCCAGATATTTTAAAAAAATGAGTGTTGTGTCCTCTCCCAAGTATCATTAACCAAGATTATTTTTAGTTTTTCCCTTGGCAAGAACCAAGTAAAGGGGGTTTTTTCCCCCTATTTGGCTCTGTCAAAATGTTTTAAAAAAATCCTGGTCGTATAAAGGGAAAAGTCCCCGACTCAAAAATTTCCCTGTCAAATTGCCCCAGTCAATCTGTCTATAGTTGAAACTCCCATTGCACAACTTTTCGTTGTAGATGCCTTCGATTTTTCGTCCATAAAAGTTTACTGCCCCCCTATCAAGATTTGGGGCCCTGAAAAATCACACCCAAAATTAGTTTTTTGGGCCCCTCGAGAAGCTGTAACCAAAAAGTTTAGGGCTGCGTTTAAATTTTTTTCTTGTTAAAAACAACTTTAAATTGTCTTGACATCATCGTATCCCCCCCTTTCTGTTGCCCTGTCGTGTGGAAAAACTTATAGCCTTGTATGTGACATTCAGGGGGCATCTCTCTTCTTTTAGATTGAGCCCGGTTCTGTTATAGCAATAATATCTTGTTTCCTGCCTTGCAATTAATCTTGTCATCTATTTTTTTTCTAAAACTCCTGCTATTAGTATAGTAAACCCCAAGGGAGTAGTCCCCCTTTTGCCCCCTGTGTCCCCCCTTTTTTTTCGACCTGTTTATTGTCTTTTTTTTAATTTATGCTGAATGCCCTTTTTTACATTTATGTTTTTCCCAAACCCCAGTGTTGAACTGTTGTTTCCCCCACACACCATACCTTATCTTCCATCAGTTTAAAAACATAGGCATTTCACAATTGGCCCTTCAATCGAGTTGCAAGTGCTACCACCCCGCCCAGGAGTGAACCCCCTCCCCTTTCAACTATCATGTTTGCCATAAAAGTTGTTAGTTGTCAATGAATGGGATTGCAAGTTCCTTGCAGTATCTGTTAGCCGCAATTTACACCAAAATTTCCCCAGACAACCATTCATTTACTCCCCCTTTTAGGCAAAATGCTACATATGATTGGGATCCCCCCCTTAGATTAAAGAAAAACTATGCTGACCTGTACTTATCTAGCGCTCTTTCTCCTACCTTCCCAATATCATTTCCCCGCACTGAGACAGATAATGGGTTGTTCCCCTTTTACCTGCATGACATTATCCAGTTTGTTGACAATGTCCCCAACCCCAAGCTCCGGGGAAAGGGCAACTCTATCTCTAATCTTCTTTTTCCCTATTAAAAAAAAGCACGGTCAACATTTCTTCCCTGAGATTTCCCCCAACCACAAAAATGCGTTTTCCTTCTTTAGGGGGGCGTAGTCCCTTTTCCTTCAGGGGGCCCACTGAAGTACTTTTAACCCTGGGAAAAGAGAAGCGTTTTTCCTACCTTCAGATCTTCACTCTTAACTTTCCTTCTCTGAGCCCTCCCATTACTGTGAAAAAACTCGCCACTTTTTGCAGGGCGGGGCTGCCCCTAACTGCTGGTACCCTTTTGCTACCCCCCCCCCTACACCCTCCTCCCCGGGGAGAGACAGACTAAAACCTCACTGCTAGAACCCTCATTCCCCCCTTTCCCCAAAACCACCTCACACTCTCTCCCGGCCCCTTTGAGGGGGGCCCTTCCCGCCTCCTTAAATCTCCCCGGGAAAAGAAGCAAGCCCTCATCCTTAACTCCCCAAAACTCATTTTTTAAAAAACACTGCAAAAGGAAAGAAATTGTTTTGAAAATTTCCACGCTAACCCCCAAAAAGCAGCTCAGGGTTGTGACCTCACTTTAAACGACTGACCATGAAAAATGACGGACTGCCCACGAACTTTGGTGTCATACACATGGTGTTTTACACTCTCACACAAAAAAACGGGTGTCTTTAAAAACAGTGGTGTTTTTCACTCCTCACACAAAAAAACATGGTTTTCATACACAGTGGTTTTTTTAAATCCTCACACAAAAAAACATGGTTTTATACACAGGGGTTTGTTTACACTCAAACACATAAAAAATTTTTGGTGTATACACGTGGTGTTTTACACTCTCACAAAAACATGGTGTCATAAACAGTGGTTTTTACATTTCCTCAAAACTTTTAAAACTTTGGTGTCATAAAACAATGGTGTTTTACACTCCTCAAACAAAAAACCCAGTGTGTGTGCATTTTTGGGGAATTTTTTTTTTATGTGAAAAGACAAAACACCTCGTCTGAGCAGTTTTCTTCACAGTATTAGCAGGCAGTTGTGTTATGTAGTTATCCTAGGTAAATGGTCGTGTGTCATCATTCCTTCCTTCCTAATTTCCTTCATTCCTTTCCTTCCTGGAGGCTACCTGGAGGGCATTCCACCTCTCTTCCTACATTCCTTCATCTGTCCTTCCTTACTTTTTTCCTTCCTTTCATCTAGTCCTTCCTTCATTCCTGCCTTCCCTTCTTGCTTCTAGTTTCTATAATATATATACACATATAAAGTCACTAGATACTTTCATAAAACTGCTATTATCATCATTCAGCAAGCTTGTCTTGGGTGCGAGTGTGTGGCTTATAATTGTTTTGAGTCAGGAGTCGGCAGCTGTCAAAATGACATATTGTCTCATTACTCACTCCCCCTCCCGCCTGTCAAAACAATGGGGTCGGATGCTGCTTCCCCCCATTCTATCTAATTATCTTTCTCCCTCATTCTATCTCTTTCAATCTGTCTCTCTCTTTCTCTCTGTCGTATCTCTGTCTCACAGGTACACATAAATACAAGTATACATAGTGTAAATTACCTAGGATAACCCAAAAAATCCAGACAAAGTGCTATACTCTGCTTGAAGATGTGAGTAAACGTGATGATGACAGTCTTGTGGCTCTCTCTGAGACAGAGCTAGACGGATAGACAGGGAGCTTGGCAGACAGACAAATAGCAGACAGCAAATGTTTTGTTTGTCTCTCCTCCTCCTTCTCCTCTTCTCCTCCTCCTTCCTTCTCCTCCTCCTTCTTCTCCTTCTCCTCCTCCTTCTTCTCCTTCCTTCTTCTCCTCCTCCTCCTTCTTCTCCTTCTCCTCCTCCTTCTTCTCCTTCTCCTCCTCCTCCTTCTCCTTCTCCTCCTCCTCCTTCTTCTCCTTCTCCTCCTCCTCCTTCTCCTCTCCTTCTCCTTCTTCTCCTTCTCTCCTCTCCTCTTCTCTCCTTCTCCTCCTTCTTCTCCTCTCCTCCTCCTTCTCCTTCTCCTCCTCTCCTTCTCCTTCTCCTCCTCCTCCTTCTCCTCCTTCTTCCTCCTTCTCCTTCTCCTCCTCCTCCTGGCTCTTAGACAGATAGACAGCTGCCCCCCTCCCTCCACCCTCGTTTACGCTCATCAAAGGTCAGCTCTTATCAGATGTTATCTCCCCTTATCTTGTCACTGTCATGGGGTGAACTGTTTTCGTGCCCCAAGGGAACATATTATTACATATTATTATTATTAGGTATTATTATTATTCCTCTTCTTCTTCTTCTTCCTCCTCCTCCTCCTCCTTCCTCCTCCTCCTCCTCCCTCCTTCCTTCTCCTCCCTCCTTCCTCCGTATATATACGACCGCGACAGTCAAAGGGTTAAGCAGTACATTTTTTTCTGCTCAGGTCACACATTCAGTAACTTTTTTCTAATTTAGCTGTATTGTCCTCTTTCCCATTCTTTTCAGCATGTCACAATCTTCATTATTCATTGCACAAGCTCTTATCTTCACCTTATTCTTTCTAATTGTATAAAATATTGCTTCATGTACACCAACGGTGCAAGCCAACTCCATCATACGTGCATCACTTTAATCATGGCTAACACCTCTGCCATTTAAAAAAAAAAAAGTTCATACTTTTCCTTCTTGGCATCTTCATCAGTAGCCCTCTTAGGTGCCGTAGTTAATATCAAGAAACTAAATGGGCAGTGATGAAAAGATCAAAACTTGGTTTAATATTACACAAGTGAGTAAGATATGGTATGTGTCCGTGAGGATACTGGGGGGAGGAGGATTCTTTACATCATGAGGTGACACAAGGGCTCCCTCCTAAAAAACAATGGATTCGCTTGTAGACTAACTGCGGTGTGGAAGGAAAACTTTGTATCCCACAGAATGTTCTAACAGGATTTGATGCACAACATGGGTTGATTTTTGTTTTCCACAAGTTTATGGCATGCTGTAAGAGTTTGCTCAGATTTTTAACTCCAAGGGTTAGCCACCCAAGATAACCCAAAAAAGTCAGTGCATCATCAAGGGCTGTTTGTCTTATTTCCATTGGGGTCCTTCAGTTTTGTCCCCCAGGATGCGACTCTAACCAGTTGATTAACACCCAGGTATCTATTTCCTTGCTAGGTGAACAGGGACAGCAGGTGTAGGGAAACATGCCCAGCTTCTCCACCTGTCTGGGGATCAAACCACAGACACAAATGTGTGAAGCAAAAGCGTTGCATACCACACCACAGAACAACCTAAGACAGTAAGCAATACCATTTTTTTCTCCCATTCAACATGGATTTGAAAACAATATTTCATTTGTATTTTATTAAAAACATGCTGTGTGGATGCATGTTACATGAGAGTATTTGGTGTTCATGGTAGAGATGAGGTGTAAACTACCATGATCAACAGTGATAACTAAGAATAACTTCTATTCTGAGTCAGAAGAGCTGTGAAGCTCTACCGGTGAAAATAATGTAGATTGGCAAGAAGTGGCAGGTGGCTGAAAAGACATGCCAGTCAGATGCCAGTATTTACTTTGGACTGTTTTTCAACTGGATTTTTTTTTTTGTGTGTAAAATTAGCTATGTTTTCAACTTCTGTACACTTTACAGGGTAGTTCTGATATCTGAATGGGCAATTTCTTGTGCTAAGTCTATAGAATGAAAGGCATACTAGTGAAATAGCTATAAATTTGGTCGACTTAAGCAATGGAAATGGCTTAACCCTTAAACTGTCCAAATGTAGATCTACGTTCACTCGCGTAGTGCTCCAAACGTAGATCTACTTTTTTTTTTTTACATGCTTTCAAATGGAGAAAATAAAGGTCGGAACGCTACGCACATAAACGTAGATCTACATTTGGACAGTTTAAGGGTTAAAATACAACTAGAATTATAATAATGTTAGTAGAATTACCAATAATATGTTAGGTAAAAGGACACAAGTGGAACTAATGTGACATTTTATTGTGGTTTAATTAGCAAAGTTTTGTTCTCCAGGAGCTTTCTCAAGCTGTTACAAAGAATACAGGGACACAGAGAGGTATGGATACAGAGATACAACACGTAATATAATTGTTGTAGGTAGTAGTAGTAGTAGTACTTGTGAGGGTAGTACTAGTAGTGCTTGTTGTGGTGGCTGTAGTAGTAGTAGTAGTGGCAGCTATGTGATGGTGGGGTTTATTGCTTTGAGGAGAATTCTTGCCAATACTTCAGAGATGATGAAGCTGCCTTAATTCTGTTTAATGTACCATTAGTTCCACTTGTGTCCTTTTACCTAACAACTAGAACTGGGTGAAATCACTGATGTTCAAATTGCGCTAACTTTGCACCTGCGTAATTCCATCAGTTTTCATATTTTTGGTGTCATTACCTTCAGAAAAGATTCTCTACCATTTCAGATTTTTATTTTTTATTTTTTAGATATGGACACTGTAAACGCTTTTAATTTCGAAGTTTAATACAGAACATGTTTTAGAAGCCATTGTTAACTGTACTTTACTTAATATGTTAATAAAGTCACACAAAACACTGCAAATCTTGGGAAAATTGGAGACTGATTGCTAAATTTATGCACGAGTGAGCACAAACAGTAAACTGGTGTTGGCAGCCTATGGTCTCGGGGAACAACAAAAACAGGTCCTGGATGTGGCTACTTTGACGTGTACTGGACAAATGTTGATGCCATTGGACTTAGTCCAATGCTCCAAAAGACAACCACAACAGACAGAATCTGGAATTACGGATTTTTTTCCATTTTCTCTGATGCTTCCAACATTTGTCAGGCCAATTTTTTTTTTTGTCTGAAATTCCTAAAAATCCATTCATTGAAGGTCTGCTAGTGAGAGGTTTTACTCCCCCTAGTACTACAGCTATAATTGCAGAGTCCATTCATAAGCATTCCGTTTAACCCCTAAACGGTCCAAACGTATATATATGTTCTTACACGTAGCGCCCCAAACATATATGTTTTAATTTTCCTGCCTCCAAATTTGGCACGATTGGCCTGAGATGCCTGGTCAGCACAGATTGGGTCTTAACACTCGGTGTGTGCAGTATTAAAAAATCTGGGACCGCTTAGTACCTTGTGAGAGCGCCAGAGCAAGAGCAAACAGTGCGGGAAACACCAAGGATTCACTGATGTAATGTCATATTAGCACTCCTCTTTTAAGAGGAAAGTGATGTTAACCCCAAGTTTGGGGTCTGTCGATCTCTGTCTGTCTCTATCTGTATCTGTCTGTCTGTCTGTGTGTGTCTCTGTCTATCTGTGTGTGTCTCTATCTATTTGTCTGTCTCTGCCTTTGTCTATCTCTGTCTCACAGGTACACATAAATACAAGTATATGTAGTATAAATTACCTAGGATAACCCAAAAAATCCAGACAAAGTGCTATACAGTGGACCCCCGCATAGCGACCTTAATCCGTGCAAGAGGGCTGGCTGTTATGCGAAATGTTCGGTATGCGAATGAATTTTCCCCATAAGAAATAATGGAAATCAAATTAATCCGTGCAAGACACCCAAAAGTATGAAAAATTTTTTTTTACCACATGAAATATACATTTTCCTACACACAAAGAGAAGGATACATGCACAATAGTAGAGTAGTACATGCACAATATATATTGTGCATGTACTACTCTACTAAATGAAGAATAAATGACACTTACCTTTATTGAAGATGCAGCAATGACTGATGAGACACTGTGTCCTGGGAGTGCCTTTTCCTCCTGAGTACTGTAGGTCCTGTTTGGTATTTTCTTCCAGAACAGGCCTTATCACACTGTGTATGCCACTACGATTCTTAAATCTCTCAAACCAACCTTTGCTGGCTCTAAATTCACCAATATGAGCACTAGTTCCAGGCATTTTCCCTGTTCACCTGGGTGTTAGTCGACTGGTGTGGGTTGCAATCCTGGGAGACAAGATTAAGGACCCCAATGGAAATAAGTTAGACAGTCTTCAATGACACTGACTTTTTTGGGTTATCCTGGGTGGCAAATCCTCTGGGGTTAATTGTTTCTTGGTATTCTCAATAAGCCACACCAACAACGGTGGTACAGCAGCAGCAGCAGCTGACGGTGGTACAGCAGCAACAGACGATGCTACAGCAGCAACAGACGATGCTACAGCAGCAGCAGATGATGCTACAGCAGCAACTGACGATGTTACAGCAGCAGCAGACGATGCTACAGCAGCAGCAGCAGCAGACGATGCTACAGCAGCAGCAGCAGCTGACGGTGGTACAGCAGCAACAGACGATGCTACAGCAGCAACAGACGATGCTACAGCAGCAACAGACGATGCTACAGCAGCAGCAGACGATGCTACAGCAGCAGCAGCAGCTGACGGTGGTACAGCAGCAACAGACGATGCTACAGCAGCAACAGATGATGCTACAGCAGCAGCAGACGATGCATCAGCAGCAACTGACGATGTTACAGCAGCAGCAGACGATGCTACAGCAGCAGCAGCAGCAGACGATGCTATAGCAGCAGCAGCAGCTGACGGTGGTACAGCAGCAACAGACGATGCTACAGCAGCAGCAGACGATGCTACAGCAGCAGCAGACGATGCTACAGCAGCAGCAGACGATGCTACAGCAGCAGCAGACGATGCTACAGCAGCAGCAGACGATGCTACAGCAGCAGTAGACGATGCTACAGCAGCAGCAGACGATACTACAGCAGCAGCAGCAGCTGACGGTGGTACAGCAGCAGCAGCTGACAGTGCAGCAGCAGCTGATGGTGGTACAGCAGCAGCAGCAGCTGTACCACCAATAGTAGCGATGGTTGATTGGGGTTTATTATACAACCTGGCCAGCTCGGAGACACACACTCCACTTTCATACTTATCAATGATCTTTTTCTCCATCTCCATAGTAATTCTCACCCTTATTGCTGTAGGGTTGGCACTAGAAGCTTTCTTGGGGCCCATGGTCACTTATTTTCCAGAAAAAATCACCAAAAACACTGTAATAATACGAAATGTTCCGATTGTATGCTTGGATGTTACCGCGGAGGCTGGCTGGTAAACAATGCCACCGGCGGAACATGTGAGCGTGGCTCAGGCCGCACATTGGACGCGTCTCGGACGAAGGGCGGTGAGCGGGTTTTTGGGCGGTATGCGAGGCAAAATTTTTGCTATCAAAGCGTCCGGTATGCGGATTGTACGGTATGCGATGCGTCCGGTATGCGGGGGTCCACTGTACTCTCTTGAAGACGTGAGTAAACGTGATGACGCAGTCTTGTGGCTCTCTTTGAGACAGAGAGCTAGACGGATAGACAGGGAGCTTGACAGACAGACAGAAATGTTTGTGTACCAGAGAAAACAAAGCAGGGCGATGTTCATCAAATGTCACCTCTAATCTTTTCTTATCAGCTGCACCCTCCCACACCCTCATGTATGCTCATCAAACGTCACCTCTTATCAGATGTTATCTAATCATATCACTGTCAGGGGTGGACACTGTTTTTCATGCTTCAAGGGAACTTATTATTACCTATTATTATTATTACGTATTCTTCTTCTTCTCCTCCTCCTCCTCCTCCTCCTCCTCCTTCTCCTCTTCCTCTTCCTCATTATTATTATATACTTCCACATATCCAAAACATTGCTGGGACCTATAAATACTTTGTTTATATTCCAAGACAATAGTAAATGACCTAGGCAGGTGTAAATCTCCACCTGTCAATGTGTTTGTGACAATTCGAGTACAATTTCAGTACCTAATACTAGTGTCAGAACAAAGATTGGTTATGAAATGACAAAAACTACTATAAATTGTAATTATCAGAATGTAAAAATTATATAAAATAATATGAAAAATAGAAAAAGAGGTATATCGGCAAAACTTCTGCAAGCGGCAAGACTCCATGTTGCTGTCACATGAGCATCCAGTGCCAACTTCTCTGCCTCATATCTCTGTAAGTACTGACCCTAATTTTTTTTTATTCTAAAACACTTAAAAAAAATGTGCTCTTTTTTTTTCTATAAAAAAGCAATTTTTTTTTTTTTTTTAAATATTCGGGGCGCTGTGCGAGTGAATGTATACAGTGCACCCCCACCTTACGAATGCATCGCGTTACGTTAAATCCACCATACGAAGCATTTGAAAGCAAAAATTTTGCCTCGCCTTATGTGATTCATCTGGGACACGTCCCACATGTGGCCTCAGTGTCTACAAGCTAGCCAGTGCCGTCACATCTACGCATACATTCAGTACATTTCACATTATCCCAGTGTTTTTAGTGCTTGTAACTGCAAAATAAGTCACCATGGACCCCAAGAAAGCTTCTAGTGCCATCCCTGTGGTAAAAAGGGCAAGATTTAGTATGGAATTGAAAAAAGAGATTAAGGAAATGTGTGAAAAGTGGGTTGAACTGTAAACCTTTACAGATGAAAATCACCCTGACACAGCTACTGCAAGCCGTGTTGGCAACCTGTAGAATGACAATGTTATGGCCCATTTTAGGAAAGTCTTAAAGGAATGGGAGGTACAGAGCTCTATGGACAGATTTATTGTGCAACAGAGATCCAGTGACTCTCAAGCTGGTCCTAGTGGCATTAAAAGAATGGAAGTAACCCCGAAAAAGGACTTGCTACCTCAAGTCCTAATGGAAGGGGATTCCCCTTCTAAACAATAACTTCCACACTCCTCCCATCCCATCAATCATCACCAGATCTTCAATAAAAGTAAGTGTCATGTATTCTATTCTTAGTAGAGTAGTAATTGTGCATGTCTTCTTCAGTTTGTGTGTATTAAAATTAATATTTCATGTCATAAAATTTTTTTTTTTTTCATACTTTGGGGTGTCAGGAACGGATTAATTTGATTTCCATTATTTCTTATGGGAAAATTCTAATTCGGTCTAACAATACATTCAGCTTACAATGAGCACACCAGAACGGGGCGGGTGCACACTGTATCATCCTTTTTGGACAAAAAACAAAAAATGGAGGAAAAACCACTTAAAGGTTAAATGGTGAGTACAGTACTACAAGGATTAATAAATTCTCTGATTTATAACTATAATTGTAACACCCCATCATAAAAACTATATACAGTAGGCACTGTTTCTGGTGTTCGCCATACTGCGCACGTCCCTAAATACAACTATTTCAAATTAATGACCAAAACTTGCTATATGCAAGCGTCCTCTCAATACACCGTGCCCACCGGTTTGTTTACTATTCTCCGTTGAGCTCCTCTATTATGCTCTGGAAACTTTCCAAACATTATCAGAGCTTTTAAAGTTACTGCATGTTTTATATGGACTCGAAATTATACTTATGTACCTGTACTCTAAATATACTTACACACTGTGCTGCATGCAAGTAACAAACATATAGTCCACTAAGAGTCACTCTTTACTCTCGCCGCCAATTATATGTATGTTATCTCTTGGTGTATTAAATGACGTATAATACCGTAATACAGTGGACCCTACCGCATAACGATACCTCCGAATAGCGACCAATTTTGTAAGTGGTATTTATGTAATGCGTTGTAACGTGTATGTTTGGGGTTCTGAATGGACTAATCTACTTCACAATACTTCATATGGGAAATAAATTCGGATCATAACTGGCCACCTGAACATACTTATGGAGTGAAAAAAAATCGTTAACACGGGGTCCACTGTATAGACATTTACATAATCCATCTAAGATATTTTTTCTCAAATAATATAATAAACACGCTTACGTAACCTATTAACATGATAAATTACATCCACAAGTAGATATTTTTTTTTTTTTTTTCAACAAGTCGGTCTTCGGAGCTCCCACCAGGCAGGACCAAAAAAAAAAGAAAGAAAAATCCCCAAAAATAAATACTTTCATCATCATTCAACACTTTCACCACACTCACACATTATCACTGAGCTTTTGCCAGGTGCTTCCAAATACCACAGTTTAGAAGCATATACGAATAGAGATACCAACATATCCCTCCAAACTGCAATATCCTAACCCCTCTTTAAAGTGCATACCTTGTATTTCCCTTTCCCGGACTCCAAGTCTGACTATATGAAAATAAACTGTTTTCCCCTGAATCCACTCATGTTACCCTGCTCCCACTCCAACAGATTCGTCAGGTCACCCCAAGTATCATTCGTCTCCATTCACGCCTATCTAACATGCTCATGCACGCTTGCTGGAAGTCCAAGCCCTCACCACAAAACCTCCTTTACCCCCCCCCTCTTTCCAACCTTTCGAGAGCGACCCCATAACCATCATTCCTTCCCCCTATAGATTTATAATGATTTCCATGTCATTCTACTTTGATCCATTCTCTCTAAATGACCAAACCACCTCAACAACCCCTCTTCTGCCCGCTGACTACTGCTATTTTATTTAACCCATCAACCTCTCCTAATTTCCACACTCACGAATTTCTGCATAATATTACACAACACATTGCCTTAACAGACATCTCACGTGCCTCCACCTTCTCCCTCGCTGCTGCATTTACCACCCAAGTTCACATCCATTAAGAGTGGTTGCGTACTACTTAAACTTTCATACATTCCCTTACTTGCCTCCAGAACATAACGTTTTTTGACTCCACATATACCTCAACTCAACCATCTCACCTTTTTTCCCTCATCAATTCTATGATTAACCTCATCCTTCATAATCCATCCCGCCGACACTCAACTCTAAGTAGCAGAAAAACATTCACGTCTTCCATACTCCTCCTCCCCTTAAAAATTTTATTTTTTTTTTTTTGGTTTTGGATATCCAATTTCTTATCTAAACTCATTTGAAACCCTCATCACTTACTCTTTTCTATGTTCACTATTCAACTTTCTACTCACCTTTACACACACATTCTCAACTCATCCAAAACCTTTGCATTTTTTCTTTAGAATCTCCCATAATGCACATATCATCACAAAAAGTAACTGTGTCATGTCCCATTTTGATTTTGAATACCCATAATTTTAATCCCACCCTCTCCGAACACCCTCGCATTACGTCTTATACAACCCCAATCCTATAAATATATTAAACAACCATGGTGACATTTACACATCCCCTGTCTAAGCCTACTTTTACCGGGAAGTAATCTCCCTCTCCTCTACACACACCTAACCTGATGCCTCACTATCCACATAAAAGCTCTTTACAGCATCTAGTAACTAACCACCATTCCATATACTTGCAACATCTGCGACATTGCCCTCTATCCACTCTATCATATGCCTTTTCGAAATCCATAAATGAAATAAAAATTTCCCTACCTATTATTAAATGCTGTTCACAATATATGTCTTCATGGTAAACACTTGATCTACAAATGCCCCTACCCACTCTGGAAGCCTCCTTGCTCGACTCGCAATTCCACATTCTGTCATACCTCTAATCTTTCAATATAACGCCTACCGTAAAACTTGTCCTGGTCTACTCAGTATACTTATTCCTCTATAATTTTACATCTCTTTTGTCCCCCTTTCCCCTTTATATAAAGGACATACATTCTCTCCTCCAATCCCTCGGGTAACTTCCCCTCTTTAATACATTTATTAAACAAAAGTGCACCAACCACTCCATCACTAATATCCCACCCTGCTTTTAACAATTTCCTGTCATGAACATCCCATCAAGTTTTCCAGCTGCTTTACCCCCTTTCATTCTACGTAATGCTCACGTAACCTCCACCAACACTAGCATTATGCTCTTCTTCACTCCTAAAAAGATGTAAACTCCCTGGCCATGCATGAAAATACCGCCTCCCTTTCTTCCCTTAACATTTAAAAGATCCTCAAAATCTCCCTCACCGAATCTACCTAATACCTCCCACTCCCCATCAACTAACTCCCCTACTTCCCTTTTATACTGAAAATCCATACTTTCCCAAGTCCTTTCTTAACTTGTTTAACCCTCACTCCAAAATTTTTTTCCTATTTTCATTATACATTTCTTGAACAGTGCCTCTCCCACTCTTTCATCTGCTCTCCTTTTGCACTCTCTCAACCACTCTCCTTCACCTTTCTTTTACTCGTCCAAAACTCTGCTCTCTTATAACACTTCTGCGTTGTAATAACCTCTCGTAGCTACCTTTTTCTCTTATCACACCTTTACTTGTCATCATTCCACCAATCACTCCCTCTTCTCCTGCCCCCACCCTCCTATAACCCCAAACTTACTGCCCCACATTCCAATACTTCAGCATTTTATAAAACTATCCAACCCTCTTCAACCCCCAACTACTCATCTTTGTACCCAGCCCCACCTTTCTGCCAATAGTCGCTTATATCTCGCCCGAACTACCATCCTCCTTAGTTAGACACTTTCACCTCTACCTGTCTTACTTGTTGTTGTCCACCTCCTCTTTTCCCATCTACTCTTACTTAACCCTTTGAGGACGACAGCCCTCTCCAGCAACTCGTTCTCAGTCGCCAAATTTAAAAAAAAAAAAAAATTAATTTTATCTCTTATGAAAAGATAGAGAATTCACTTTTCCCCCCGATCATAACGACACACCAAAGTTTGAAATTTGATAGAAAACTTACGAATTAGCCTTCTCGCAAAAGTTAGCGGGTCTCGGCGATGTTTACGGATCGTCGATTTTGCCCCAATTTGGCCTCGCTTTTCGGCCAATATCCACTGTACTCTCAGTCGACATAAAACAGATATTTCGCTAGAACTCCATTTTTTCTATCGAATGGTGCAAGACACCAACCCATTTATAATTCAACTATCCAGTACAGTGTCCAGAAGTCAATTTTGCAAATTTCCACACAAATTCACAAAGATGCCAATTTCGGAATAGGGTCCAAGAATAAACATGTCAAAGACATTCCCTGGCACTAAAATGACATTTCCTCTATCATTGTCCAAGTCTCAAGCCCTCTTATATCTTTTTGCTTTCCACTTGGATTTTTATTCTCACAAAAAAAATAAGATTACTGTTATGCAGACTATACTGCATTTATTGTAAAAAATGGTATAAATATTATGTGCACTTGTGAAAGAATATTAGACTTACCAGTTACGTGTATTGCACGCTTGCACGATTTGTTTACTTTCTGAAGTATGGTAAAAATCGAACATTTTTTCTGCTACTTTGAGCTAAATTTCAAGCACCTTTATTTGTAAAAACATCACAATCATCTCGACATCTCAATTTCAGTAATAATGTCCTCCATTCTATAAAATGAGACAAGACAACTAAATACAACAGATAAATACCATCGCAAATACACTGCAAAGTCCTGATTCATTAAAAAAAACTGGAACAAGTTTTTTTTTCTCATTATGCCAACTGTGTGATGCAGATTTTTTTTAGCTGTGCACACTGACCACATAGACCCATTCTTCCTATGAAGCCAACCATCTTTGCTCCCACTAATTTGAGGTCGCTAAATTTATGAGTACTAGTACTCAAAACCCCTACGCTTAAGCGTCCTAGTCCGACGAAAACCCTCAAAGGGTTACCTGTAGCTACAACTCTAAATAATGATCCTAATAATATCAATTTGACCTCCTCTAATAAACATGTACATCCTGGAGCCTACCCATCAACCTTATAATCCACCAATACATAATCTAACAACTACTTCATTACGTGCTACAATCAGACCTTGTATATTATTTATCCTCTTTTTCAAAAATAATTGTTACTTATTACCCAATTTCTATCTTCTACACATAGCTTCAATTAAAGACTCCCTCCCCCATTTAATTTACCCTGGCACCACCAAATTTACACTACTACTACCCCTCCATAACATATTTACCCACTTTAGCATTCGAAATCCCCAACCACCCAATACTCTCCACTTGATTCAAAACTCCCCACGCCTTCACTCAACCTTCTTCCAAATTCTCTCTCACTCCTCTACACTTCTCTCTCTCCAGGTGCATACACGCTTACTATACACCCACTTTTCACATCCAAGCTTATTTTACTCCACATAATCCTTGAATATTTATACATTTGTAGTCCATCTTTTTTTCTGCCAAAGCTATCCTTCACATTATTGCTACTCCTCTTTAGCTCTAAACTCTATTGAAACCCCTGACCCAATCCCATTTATTCCTCTCCATTGAAACTCTCCCACCCACTTCAGCATTGTTTCACTTAAAGCCAAGGACAACCAGTTTCTCTCATTCATCAACATCCACAATCAGCTCGTCTAATCATTTGCACACATCCACAGCACATTCAACTTCCCACTTTGAACAATTTTTCTTCTTCTTATCTTTTTACGTAATCTTTTCAACAAGGAAAAGGGGGTTACTAGCTCTTGTTCCCGGCAATTTTAGTTGACTTTACAACACATGCATGCTTATGGAGAAAGATTCTTATTCCACTTTTACCCCATGGATAATAAAAGGAAAAGTAATAAGACCAAACCTCTTAAGATAAAATCAAAGAAAACTCAATGATTGGTATAATACGTGTACGAGTATGTGTAAGTGTGAACACAAGATTTAAGTAAGAAGTAGCAATACGTACTGAAATCTCTTGCATATTTATGAACAGACAAACAGACAAACCAGCCTCCTATCCATCAGTAAAACAATTACAGGTCTTCTCGTTAACACTCACTTGGGCAAGACGTATTACCTACCTCCCTGGGTGTATGCAGTCTACCAACCTACTACCTATAAATAAATTTCACCAAAAAATGATATGTTGTAACCAGGCAAAACTAGTATCCAACATCAGAGAAAAATGTGTACACTTACAGTGACATCAAAAAGACCTTGGAAACCCTATCCGAAATTCTAGGAACAAAAAAGATAACATAACACGAAATAGCGAAATTAAATGAACAAAAGCAGATAACCCCAACCCCACCAACAGAAACAGCAAACTGACTCAATGATTTCCCTTCTCCACTTAGACACAAAACTCTGCCAATAAATCCCAAGCACAGATACCCCACCAAATGACTACCATCACTTGCAACTACCCGAACACGACTGTTCCTAAGCTCTGACTAATACCATAGAATTCTCCCTTAATATCAACACACTAAAAAACAAGATAGAAGATCTAAGATACTTACCACCCTTTTATATACAAAAAAGTGTCACAAGTGCGATCACCAATCACTGCAACACTCTTTAACAAATCCATGAATCTTCTACTTCCCTACAGTTCTCAAAATAGCAAGGTCACCCCGATCCAAAAAGAAGGAGACCAACAGAGTTGAATAACTATCCAATATCCAACTTACACCCTCTCTCTAAAACTTCGAAAAACTTAATTATAAAACGAATCTACTCCTACTCATCTCCCAAACATACTCAACCCCTGCCATTTGTTTCAGGCCTAAAAATACAAATCGAAGCTATATACACATGCTAGACCAATAATAACACTGCAATAGAGAAAAAAGAAATCCCACTGGGATCTACATTACGTATCTAAAAGCTTTGATACAGTTGACAAAGACTTGCTCCACCATAAAATTGTCTCACTATGGTATAAAGGCAATCTCCCTCAACTCCTCAAGGCCAAACCTCAGCAACAGAAGCCAATATGTGTACACAATGGGCAAACTCTCTGCACAACCAATTACAGTTGGTGTCCACAGGAAGCGTCCTTATGCGATCCCTCTCTCTTTCTCCTAACATAAATACCTACAAATGCCTTTGCAATTACTCAAACCCACACTATTTGCAATGACATACATCCGTCTCTCTCAATCCCAGCCCAGTCACGCTAGCCAATACTGTAAATCGCGAATTACAGAAAATATCCACCGGATGAGGATAACTTAAACTTACTCTAAACATGACAAAACCTAACTTCATTCAGTATGGAACAGAGCTCAGATTTCTCCTCTTAACATAAACGATAAACGATCACCTATCACAAAGCTAACAGAGGAAAATTCTTAGAATCCACCTTGATAATAGACCAAATTTCAAACACCTATAACAACAAATTTCTACAGAAATTTTCCAAGACCGTAGGCATTACTAGGAAGATACGTTACTATGTTCCACATCGCACTCCTGGCAAGTATCACTCCTTTTTCCCCTATATCGCCTATTTGGAATTTGTGCATGGGGCCAACACTAAAAACCCACCTCAGACCACTACTTAACTCCTCACAAAAGGCTGCAGTCAGAATCACACATATCCCACTATAACACAGCACACTCCACCATATTCAAAACCCTTAACTACTCATACAAAACATCCATACTTATTACTGCACCTTTTACATACATAGAACACTTAACTCTGATATTAACCCTTTGAGGGTTTTGGTCAACTAGTACACTTACGCGTAGGGTTTTTGTTCGTACTAGTAACGCATAAATTCTAGCGCCTCAATCTCACAGAAAAGGCTGATAAAGCCTAGATTTAGAGAAATTGTTCTGTGTGGGGTGAGCGCAGTAGAAAAAAAATCTGGACCCAGTGGTGCATTGTGGGAATCCAGCATAGACAGCAATTTCCACGTGCCCTGTGGTAATGGAAGTTCCTCACTCCCGGCGAATTGGAACACTTTTGTCCCCATGACAGTTCTAATACAGATGGAAGTGACAGGAAAGATGAGATTCCAGGTTTCTGGTGAGGTGTGACGGCGAGAAACAAATGACCAGAATATGCGGTAATATGAGGAAAACCCAGACAAACCCCCCAGCCTTCCACCCCTCTGGTGCTGGGCCATCTTGTCACGTTCATTGGTACCAGAAGTCAAAGAGGTAAACTCCTATTTTCCAAAATCCCAACACAGATGAGCGCATTGGTGATGATAGTGTAGATGATTATAACTACAAGCTCTTCAACTTGGTCCAAAATGAGAGGAGGAGACAAGGATGATGAGGCATTAGGAGTAGGAGGCAAGAGAGGAGGAGCAAGAGAGGAGGAGCAAGAGGAGAGGAGTCAAGAGGAGGAAGGAGAGGAAGGAGAAGAGTAGGAGGAGGAGGAAGACGATAGAGGAGTGAGGAGGAGGAGTAAGATGAAGATGCGGAAGAAGAAGAAGAAAGAATACGTAATAATAACAATAATCCATAATAATAATAAACATAATAATAATAATACAGAATAATAAACAAATAATAATAATAAAGGTACATTAATAAAATGTTCACCCATGACATAACTAGATAAGGGAGATAACATCTATAAGTGTGACGTTGATGAGGGTAAATGAGGTAGAGCTGAATGCCAAAAGATGAGATAAACATCACCCTCCCTTTGTTTATGCTGTATACTAACATTCTCATGTCTGTCTATTTGCCGTCGTCAAGCTTCCCCTGTCAATCCGTCTAGCCCTCTGTCCACCCTCAAAGCCGACAAACTGTGTCAATCACTTTTACCTCACATCTTCAAAGCAGAGTATCGCACCTTTGTCTGTTTTCTGGGTTATCATAGGGTAATTTATACTATTATATCTTTGTATTTATGTTACCTGTTAGACAGAAGATAAGAAAGACATATCAATTAGGGAGAAATAATATTATATAGAATGAGGAAGGGAAGCCGCATCCGACCCCTTGTTTTGGACCGGCGGGAGGGGAGTGAGTAATGAGACCATCTGATCATTTTGGACAGCTGCCACTCCCTGGTAATTTTAACACTATGAGGAGAAGGAAGAAGGAGGAAGTAGTAAGGGGGAAGAGGAGAAAGGAAGAGGAGGAGGAAGAGGAAGAATAGGAGGAAGAGGATAAGAGTAAGAGGAGGGAGAAGAGAATATTAGGCAGGAAGATTAGGGGAAGAGGAGGAAGACGATGAAGAATATAGGAGGAGGAGGATGAGAGGAAGAGTCGGAGGAAGATGAAGAGTAGGAGGAAGAGAAGAAGAGAAGGAGAGGAAGATGAGAGGTAGGAGAGGAGAAGAGGAAGAGTAGGAGGAAGAGAAGAGGAACAGTATGAGGAAGAGTAGGGGAAGAGGAGAAGAAGTATGAGGAAGAGGAAGAAGAGGAGGAGGAGGGTAGGAACACTAGTACACTGGTACTGGTACATCTAACCATTTTGTCTGTCCTATTTGTCTGTCTGCAAGCCCCAGTCTTATCTGTCTATCCGTCGTAGCTCTCTGTCATCATAGAGCCACAAGACTGGTCATCACATTTACCACAATCGTCAAGCCAGAGTATAGTCACGTTTGTCTGGATTTCTTGTTTACTCCTAGTTAACTTTATATACTAATGTATACTTGTATTTCTGTGTACCGTGGAGACAGAGATAGACAGACAGATAGAAATAGAGAACAGATTGAAAGAGAAAGAATGAGGGTAGAAATTAATAACACCATTGGTATACACCATATTTTCAGAGTTCCACAAGCTGCAGAACTAATAGGAATATGTTATCAGTGACTGTATATTGGTATATATATATCGAACAATAATATTAAACAATGTTTTGTATTGTTTGTTTTTGTCAACCATGTTTTGGTAACAATATATTGAATAATTATGCGTTGTGTGCTTATTGTGATGTATACAACGAGTGTATCTATTACATTACACCATACTTTGGTCCTCTAGCCACATACGTCTTGAAAAAATAAAATAGTGAAAAAAACTACAACCCTCCAACTACAAGTAAACTAAAGTTTACCGGGTGAGCGCAGTCCGCCGCCTGTTGCGCTGCCATACATACGCGCTCATTTCTGCAAACTTCATGCATCCATATCTCCTAAACGTAATTGATGGTAAATTTTTTGTTATCCTATCCTTAGTTAAGAAAAAAAAACTACTATTATTTCATAAGAAAAAATAAATTGTTTTTTTTGAAATTTGGCCGACCCTGAGAACGAGTTTCGAGAGGGCCTGTCGACCCTCAAAGGTTACCCATCCCCCTCAAACATCTGCTTTGCCCACCTCAACATAACTCATGACCATAACACAAGACACAGATCACCTTTGATGTTTCCTCGTGCCCATGCTCACGATATCAAAAACTCTGGCACATAAAAGGCCCCTAAAACTGGGACTCATTACCTGTACCTATAAAAGAAACGCGACCTGTTTAAAAATTCAAGTCTCTTCTCAATGATCACTTACTCACCCAAAACCAAATAAATACTGAATAACTGAACCTTATAAATTGTATATCCTAAATGTTTCTCACAATTATATCACATAAATGTTAAACCTAAGACCCAATCTAACTTTGTTATTTTTTAAATACACTACCTAACAGAATACTCCATTCTACTGAATGTACAGCAATGCATGCAACCATATGACCTGTCTTTGTAATACTCATTTGTGCTTTATTGTTATCTGTTTACAATAATGTTTTATCACTGATTACATCTTTGCTTAGTTAATCTTAAGTTAATTTTAAGCCTGCCCGTAATGCTATGCATATAAGTGGCTTTGGCATGCTACTCTTACCTGTATTTTTTTGTACCTCTGTATGTATGCTACAAATTATAAAATAAATAAATAAATAAATAAAATAAAAATATAATATCACTGGGAGTAACTAGAAAACTATTCCTTTTGTATGTCAGTTTATTCAGGTATACACAAATACAGTTACATAGATTATTATGCATAGCAACATATGTGTAGAGAACCTAGGATAACCCAAAAAAGTCAATGACTTATTTCCATATGCCTTCACTCAGTGTCTCATTTCTTCTAAAATTGGTGTTACATGAGAACGGGAGTGTTTCTCTTTATTTATTCTACTGTATCAACATGGAGATAACTTGTACAAAATGTAAAGTGTTTGTACGGAAATAAGTCACTTTGTCTGACTTTTTTGGGTTATCCTTGGTTCTCTACACATATATTGCTATGTATGATAATCTATGTAACTGTATTTGTGTATACCTGAATAAACTTAATTATGGTATAATACAAAAAGTGTATGAACGAAAACCACACACGTTCACCTGGTTTGTTTACATTACGTGTAGGTGGGGTGGGGGGCTACCTCGGCTGGCTACATACTTCACATACCTGACTTCTTACAAATAAAACTCACCTCTCACCCTACATTAAGACTACAAATATTTTAAGGTAATTAATGAATGTACTGTATATTATTTTATCACTCTGGGGCGCTTTAATTTAATGTAGTATATTACGTGTGAGTGGGGTGGGCTGACCTGGCTGGCTACCATACCTCCCAAACCTGACTTCCTACAAATAAAACTCACCTCTCACCCTACATTAAGACTACAAACATTTTAACCCTTTCAGGGTTGGCAGGCCCTCTCCCAAACCTGTTCTCAGGGTCGGTAAAATATTTTTTTTCTAAATTTTAATGGCTAAAAAAAATTTTTTGCCATCAATAGTTACTGAGATATGGAGACATGAAGTTGACAGAAATTGAACCGCATACGGCAACATCGCCGACTGCCGGTCACTCGGTAATAGTTTATTTTGTTTTTTCTACTTTTTTCTTTTATTTTTTAATATTTTATTTTTTCAAATAACTTTTATGGCCTCTGAGACCAATATAAAGACTATTTGGTATATATTCACTCATTGCATACTACACAAAAACAGCACAAACTCTGCTGTCATTATATTGTTTACAAAACACGTTTACACAAACCAATAATAAAAAATGTTGTTTATTACTATTTTTCTATCATATACACCTACCATCTGACTTACGACCTGCTCGACTTACGACCACTCGACTTACGACCGTGTTTTTTTATGCCAAATTTCTGGGAAATAAACAACTGTTTGTGTTGTACACAGTGTTTATCCTAAACCTTACAGTATAAAATACAGTACTAACAGCATAAAAAGTAAAGTAAAACATGAAATACCACAATAAAATAAAGTCATTACAAAAATGTGATGTTGATATTCAGTAGTAAAGTTCGACTTACGTCCATTTCGACTTACGACCGGTTTCTTGGAACCGAACTCGGTCGTAAGTCGGATGGTAGGTGTATATACTCATATAGAATCACTGCACATGTTCCTACAACTACAAGAGGTTCCGAAAGCTTGTAGTAGTGTGGGGGTGGACTTGTAAATATGCTGAGTCACCGGTGTGTCTTGTGTCACAATGATGCATCATACCACCACTCACTAACTTCACTGCCTTCCACAACACATCCCTTCCTCCCCACACACCTACCTTCCTTCATTCTCTTCCTACCTACTTTCCCTCCTTCCTTCCTTCTCTCCCTCCCTCCTTCCTCCCCTCCCCCCTTCCTTTCCTTCCTCCTTCCTTTCCTTCCCCCCCTTCCTTTCCCTCCCTCCTTCCTTCCCTCCCTCCTTCCTTCCCTCCCACCTTTCTTCCCTCCCTCCTTCCTTCCTTCTCTCCCTCCTTCCTTCCCTCTCTCCTTCCTTCCCTCCTTCCCTTCTTCCCTCCCTCCTTCCTTCAAGTAACTTTTCTGGCCTGTGAGACCAATATAAGGTATATTGAATGTATATTCACTCATTGTCTGCTACACAGTAACCGCACAGTTATTATATTGTTTACAAAACATGTTTACACAAACCAAGAATAAAAAATGTTGTTTATTACTATTTTTCTATCACATATATACACATATAAAGTCATTGGACACTTCCCAGAACTGCTACAGCTTCTGTAAAGCTGGCAGTTGTTGTGTGGGGGTGGACTTATAAATATGCTGAGTCACCGGCCTAATTAGTGTCACAATGACAAATAACACCATCACTCACCACCCTCACTGCCTGTCAACACCCATCCCTTCCTCCCCACCCCACCAACCCACATGGAAATAAGTCACTGTCTGAATTTTTTGAGTTATCCTAGGTTGATGGTCTCCTTCCTTCCCTTCTTCCTTCCTTCCCTCCTTCCTCTCATCTCTTCCTTTCTTTCTTCCTTCCTTCCTCTCATCTCTTCCTTCTTTCCTCCCTTTCTTCTTTCCTTCTTGCTTTCTTCCTTCCTTCCTTCAGGTTGGTTTCCTGAGCATTGCTTTCGGTCACAAACTCCTCAAAACCATTAAATTCATCTTCACTGACACTTCCATCTGTGTTTGAACTGTCACTTGAGAACAAAAGAGCCCCAATTAGCCAAGGAGTGAGGAGTCTCTTACTGCTAGACATGGTGAACAAGGTGTAATAAAATGGCTTTCCCACAATGCACCACTGGGTCCCCGATTTTTTTTATACTGCGCACACTAACCATGGAGACCCATTCTCTCACATCCAGGACTACCAGCCTTTTCCTGCTTGATTTGAGGACGCTAGAATTTATGCGTACTAGTACAGTACCAACCCTGGCACATAAGCCGTACTAGTACAGCACCAACCCTGAAAGGGTTAAGGTTAATAATGGGTGTACTGTGTGTGTATTTTACTTTTTATTGTTGTTAATGCCTAGTTCTATTACTAACTTAATATGTTAGTGTAAACTTGTTATCTGGCATTATATGCATTTATAAGTGGAAAAAATGGAGTTCTGCTTTCCAGCGATGTCTGCATTCTGGCAGTAGCTTGGAACCTAACCTGCCATATAAGTGGGGCCCTACTGTACGTTGGAATGTAAGTACATAGAATAAAAAATATTTTATTTCAATTGTACAGTACTGCTGAATTATTATTTTCCTTTAAATGCTGTGAGTGAAGAGTTAAACTAAACACAATATATATTCTATTTATCAAATCTGAACCAAATACTAAGATAACTTCAGTAATAAATCATATTTTCTGAGCACAAAATCATTAACAGATAATCTCAAAAGAATCAAAATGACAATTGTGTGCATACAGTACAACATTTTAGTTTATGTATATTAAAAATCTGGTAAACTGAACTACTACTATTGATACAAAATGGAAATATCCAGCAACAATTCCTTATCAATACATCATGTGTGTCAATCAATGGTTTAACTAATATTACATTCAACATCACTCTAGTGGTATCTATTATATGTGTATATAGTTACAAGAGAAATCTATTCTGCTTGCCAGATGCTCTTCAATGAACTTTTTTCAATCTTAAATATACAGTATCAGCATAGTTTTTTACTTTGTGTTCAAGTTATCTACAAAGAGTTTTTTCACTGTATACTGGTACTAAAATTTGAATAAATCATTAATGCCCATAAAAGATTTTGTATCATTAATATACTGGGAAAGTTGAATCTATTTTATGTGCCCATGCTGTCAATCCACCAATGATATCCTGAATCTGAATTTCATGGTTATTCAGTGCACACTGCAGCTGCTGCACTGCTAGCTGGGAGTCGTTACCACGGCGACAAACACAATATACCCTCTTAGTTTCTAAATCCAGTAATTTCTCTTCAATGAGAGCAATACTCTCTATGCTACTTAGCTGCTTCAAAGGAATGTTTATACAATTTGGAAGGGCACATATTTCTAACTCAACTGGAAGTCGCACATCAATTAGTATATGAGGCAAGTTTGTCTCTAAAATTGCTTTATATTCCTCAACAGTTACTCTTTCATCCTTTTTTAGGAGCATCATATTTTTGTCTTTGTCAGTAGCTGCTGCTCCACAAAACTGTTCATAGTCTATTAGTTTAACAATCTTGGGAGTATCTCCACAAACCTCGCATGAATTCCTACTCCCTCTCAATTTTACAGTGCGGAAGGCTCCTTGCAAACCATCAAAAAGCAACAATCTCTGTGATAAAGTAGATCCCAAGCTACAGATTATTTTGATTGCTTCCAGAGCTTGCATGCAGCCTATCACTCCAGGTACAACTCCTAAAACACCTCCATCAGAACAGTTGGTGACAGTTTCAGGTGGAGGTGGCTTTGGATGGATACACCTGTAGCAGGGACCTCCTTCAAAGTGATAAATGGTTAGCTGACCTTCAAATCTCAGAGCTGACCCAGAAACTAAAGGTTTATTAGCCATGACACAAGCATCGTTCAGTAAGTAGCGGGTAGCAACGTTATCTGTACAGTCCAATACCAGATCGTATTTGCTAATTACTTGCATAGCTACATCACTTGTGAGAGCTATTTCATATGGAATGACTTCTACAAGACTGTTTAATTCCTGTACTGAAAAGGCTAAAGAGGCAGACTTTGATATACCAACTCTTCCCTCTGAATGTGAAATCTGTCTGTGAAGATTACTCACTTCTACTGCATCATAATCAATCAACCCAAGGCGCCCAACCCCAGCAGCTGCCATATATATTGCAGCAGGACATCCCAAGCCACCACAGCCAACAATCAGAGCTGAAGCTGCTCCCAATTTTCTCTGCCTTTGTGGTCCTAATTCTGGTAAAATCAGCTGTCGAGAATACCTTGCAACTTCTGCTTTGCTTAAAGGAGTTTTAGTCTTTGGTAAAATGTTGTGATTAGTTAGGTCCTTGACAAGACTGGCTTGCAATGCATCAAGGTTCTTGTCTTGATATTTTGCCAACTGCAACTTTAGATGTTTATTTTCCTTTTCTTTTTTCTCGAGCTCTTCAAGTAACTCTTCTCTGGACAAGTTCTCCATTTCTGAAAGTACAGCAATTTAAATAGCAATGGGTAAATTTAGATTTACAATGTGCTCAATGCTTATTCTGTTCCACTTACAAAAAAAAAAAAATTACAGTTACAACTAAATTTTGAAGGAGCTATGAGGTTTTAGGGGTTTTACATGAGCTCAGCAAATTTACTGACTAATCTGCCAAGGTACACAGTACAAAATCCTAACAAAACAGGATGTAAGTAAGTCTGTCTCCTAACACTTCATGCCTAAGCTACCTAGCAATAAACAGGACCTTGGAAATATGGCAGACTGACTTCTAGAAGCATCCTGGGTTATTAACCCTCCTTGGTTGCTAATGTGAGTAGCGCAGTCTTGTTGTTAGTTTTCTTTTACAATGTCTGAAGCAAAATACAGATACAGCAAATTGACAAAGGGATTAAAGTTAAACATTTGTGAATTCCCTCTCACAAAGACCTCCAGAAACATGATAAATTTGATGTTTTGGATAAACAAGCATCAAACAAAAAGAATGCTTAAAAGCCACTGACAGACAACAACTAGTAAATGACTTTGAAGAACGTACAAAAAGATATAGGAACTAGCAGAGACATAGTTCATTATAATGAAATGTGTCAAGTACAGTGGCACCCAGAGTTTTGCATTGCTCCCAACTAGAACAATTATGTAAGTGTATTTGTGTAAGTACGTTTGTAAGTGTATTTTTGGGGGTCCGAAATGGGCTAATCTAATTTACATTACAGTGGATCCCCGGATTAAGACATCATCGCATTAAGCAATAATCGAATTAGGTAACGTTTTTGTGTCAAAATATTGGCTCGGTTAACGACACTGAACTCAGTTAAAGTCATTCGTCCCAAACGTGTCTGCGCACTGTGAGCAGCCCGGCTACTCCATGTACAGCCAGTGTGCCAGTGTTCACAAGCCAGTGAGGACGATTCCATGCGTACATGTGATACATTTTGTATTATTCCATTGGTTTTAGTGCTTGTAACTGCTAAATAAGCCACTATGGGTCCAAAGAAAACTTCTAGTGCCAGCCCTTTGGTAAAGAGGGTGAGAAACACTATAAAATTCAAGAAAGAGATCGCAAAATACGAAAGTGGAGTGCATGTCTCCAAGCTGGCCAGGTTGTATAACAAACCCCCATACAACCATCGCTACTATCCTGGCCAAGAAAAAGGCAATCAAGGAAGTTGTTGTTGCGAAAGGTGCAAGTATGTTTACAAAACAGAGATCACAAATACTCGAAGATGTGGAGAGATTGTTGTTGGTCTGGATCAAAGAGACACAATTATCAGGAGATGGTGTTTTGCAGTAATTACAGTGGAACCTCAAATTTCGAACTTAATCCATTCCAGGAGCTAGTTCTAAATTCGAAAAGTTTGAAAAGTGAAGCAATATTTCCCATAAGAAATGATGGAAATACAATTAATCCATTCCAGAAACCCAAAAATATTCACAAAAAAAAAAATATTTTATCGAGATTAATTATAGTTTTACATGCACACAACCATTATAGTGTACAATTATGTATTAATAAACTTAAATAAACATATAAAACAACATTTTTACTTACCTTTATTGAAGATTGGTGATGGCATCTGGAAGATAGGGAGGAGAGAGGGAGTTGGGGTTAATGTTTGGAAGGGGAATCCCCCTCCATAAGGACTTTAGGTATCAAAGCCCTCTCTGGGGTTACTTCTCTTCTCTGTCTTTTAATGCCACTAGGACCAGCTTGAGAGTCATTGGACCCCTTTCTCACAAAATAACTGTCTACAGTCCTCTGTTTCTGGTGCCTCTTTAAGATTTCCCTAAAATGGGACATGGTTTTGTCACTGAACTTTTCACAAATAATCGTCTCTGAAACACTATCACCTGCCATCTCTTTATCCTTGATCGCACAGCAACAACTTCTCAACCTGATCAATTGTTTATGTTTTTTTTTTTGGTTAGCATATTAACACCTTTCACAACATCAGCTTCCTTGATTTCTTCTTTCTTTGAAAGGATAGAAGCGATGTTCGACTTGTTTTTTCCCCATACATCCTGGCAAGCTCAACAAGTTTCACACCACTCTCATACTTCTGTATTATTTCCTTCTTCACATCTATGGTGTTTCTCACTTTCTTTACCACAGGGGTACCACAAGCAAGTTTCTTTGGGCCCATGGTAGCTTATTTCACAGTCCCACAAGCACTAAACACAATGAATTAATCGTAAAATGTTTGAATGAGACTGCAGGTTGGTGCTCACTCAAGCATCAACAAAGCCAGACTGGCTCAAGGCGCCTGCGCGGAGACGCGGACAGAGTGGGCTGGAGGACAGGTCCAGTACTTGGCGGTTCGAAAATAGGGGCGACTTTGACAATAGGGACAAATGTGATGAATGGTTTGAAAAACCGACAAGTTGAAGATTGAGACACTTATGCAGCATATGGGAATCTTTATTCAGGAAACGTTTCGCCACACAGTGGCTTCATCAGTCCAATACAAAGAGGAAGGCGTAAGGAGAGGAGGAGTATGAGGTAATCAGTCCCTCAGCCTGGAGTCGATGTGTTCAGTCCATCAATCTTGTAGAATGTACAGCATAGGGCCCTATGCTGTACATTCTACAAGATTGATGGACTGAACACATCGACTCCAGGCTGAGGGACTGATTACCTCATACTCCTCCTCTCCTTACGCTTTCCTCTTTGTATTGGACTGATGAAGCCACTGTGTGGCGAAACGTTTCCTGAATAAAGATTCCCATATGCTGCATAAGTGTCTCAATCTTCAATAGGGACAAAGTTGGTTTGAAAAATGCGGCCGATTTTCGAAGTTCGATAAGCAATACGTTCGAAATTTGAGGTTCCACTGTATATGTGAAAAGGCAAGGCAGTTGCATGATGATCTCATTAAGAAAATGCCTGGAACTAGTGTTCATATTGGTGAATTTAAGGCTAGCAAAGGTTGGGAGGCAGTTGAACAGTCTTGGGCCCCCTGACACTTATTGTGTTGTCTCTTATCATGCTAGTGGCACCTCTGCTTTTCACTAAGGGGGGATGTTGCATCATCTGCCAAGTCCTTTGCTTTCATAGAGAGTGATTTTCTTATGCAAGTTTGGTACTAATCCCTCTAGGATTTTCCAAGTGTATATAATCGTGTATCTCTCCCGCCTGTGTTCTAGGAAGTAGAAGTCGAGGAACTTCAAGCATTCCCAGTAATTGAGGTGTTTTATCGCAGTTACGTGTGCCACGAAGGTTCTCTGTACACTTTCTAGGTCAGCAATTTCACCTGCCCTGAAAGATGCTGTTAGTGTGCAACAATATTCCAACCTAGATAGAACAAGTGACCTGAAGAGTGTCATCATGGGCTTGGCATCTCTAGTTTTGAAGGTTCTCATTATCCATCCTGTCATTTTTCTAGCAGATATGATTGATACAATGTTATGATCTTTGATCCTCTGACATGATCACTCCCAGGCCTTTTACATTAGTTTTTCGCTCTACTGTGCAGTTGGAATTTGTTTTATACTCCGATATACAGTGGATCTCCGGTTTTCATCCTTAATCCATTCCAGGAGGTCAGTCGAAATCCAAAATGGACGAAAACCGAAGTAATATTTCTCATAAGAAATAATGTAAATCCAATTAATCCATTCCAGACACCCAAAAATATTAACAAAAAATAAAATAAGTTAGTAATAGAACTAGGCATTAAAAAATGCAATAAAAAGTAAAATACATACACAGTACTTTCATTACTTACCTTAAAATATTTGTAGTCTTAATGTAGGGCGAGAGGCGAGTAGTATTTATTTGTAGGAAGTCAGTGTAGGTACCCGGTAGGTGTAGCCCAGGCAGGCTACCTACACTGTGACCCAGAGCCATATTATTACCATCGACATATCATGTTCACTGAGTTTAATCATTTCTAGCAACTACCTTTAGATGCCATCATAAACAAAGGGAGAAGTAATGAATATTTCATGTCGAGAATTGTAAACAAAAATGTTATGTATTATGGGCATTGACTGGGCCAATGAAGACTCATACACGTTTTCTCTAATGCTGGACCAAAGAAAACATAAGGTTTTCCTCCACTGACTACCACCCCTGCATAGCACATAAACACTGCATGTTTATATGCTATGTAACGTGTTCCTCATATAGTTTTGAAGAAAATATCATAGATGGATTAATGAAAATGTCTATACTGGCATAAAATAAGACATTTACTGTGCCCAAGAGTAATTATTATTAAACATACATAGCATATAAACACTGCATGTTTATATGCTATGTAACACATTTCTTATATACAGTGGTACCCTGAGTTTCGTACAGCTCCCAACTCAAACAATTTTGTAAGTGCTTTTGTAAGTGTATTTTTGGGTGTCTGAAATGGACTAATCTAATTTACATTATTCCTCATGGGAACAAATTCGTTCGGTAACAGCACTCGAACAGCCTTCTGGAATGAATTATGGCTGAAACTTGGGGTACCACTGTAATTTTGAGGAAAATGTCATAGGTGGATTAATGAAAATGTCTATATTAAAATAAAATAAGACATTTGATGTGCCCAAGAGTGATTATTAACACAGTGGTCCCTCGTTTATCATCGTTAATCCGTTCCTGGAAGTGCGACGATTATCGAAATAGACGATTTTCGAATTAATTTTCCCCATAAGAAATAATGTAAATACAATTAATCCGTTCCTGACACCCAGAAGTATTAAAACAAAAAAATTTTTTACATGAAATATAGATGTAGTACATAAACAATACAGTGGGACATGATGAATGAAACAGTAACAGCATAACACTTACCTTTATTGGTGATTCTTCTTAGTGTATGGAAGACTGGAGGAGGAGAGAGATTGGATTAGTTACTGTTTGGAAGGGGAATCCCATTCCATCAACACCTCAGGTACCAAGTCCTTTTCTGGGGTTACATACTTCTCTTCTGTTTCTTAATGCCACTAGGACCAGCTTGAGAGTCACTGGAGTCCTGTCTCGCAAAAAAACTGTCCAGAGAGCTCTGTTTCTGGCGTCTCTTTAAAACTTCCCTAAAATGAGCCAAGACTCTGTCACTGTACAAGTTGCCGATATGGCTTGCAACATCCTTCTCAGGGTGATGTTTCTCCATAAATCTTTCCATCCTACCCCACATTTCAAAAATCTCCTTAATTTCTGAAGAAGGCACCTTCTTACATTCTCTTCCTCCTCCTCTGCAGCAAGATTCTGAGCTGTGATTTGTTGCTGTTCCTGCTGAAGCTCTTGCAGCTCCTCAGTGGTTAGCTCTTCGTTGTGGTCCTCCACCAACTCTTACACAACCTCCAAACTCACATCCAACCCCATGGAACTCCCCAATGCCACAATAGATTTCACAACTGACATAGGCTCATCAGGGTCAGCCACAAACCCTTCAAAATCCCTCTTGTGGACACAATCTGGCCACAATTTTCTCCAAGCAACAACAGCTTCCTTGATTTCCTTTTTCTTTTCCACGATGGAAGATATGGTTGTATGGGGTTTGTTATACATCCTGGCCAGTTCGGCCACACGTACCCCACTTTCATATTGTTCAATGATGTTTTTCTTAAATTCAATTGTATTTCTCACCTTCTTTACCAAAGGCTTGGCACTAGGAGTTTTATTTGGAGCCATGGTAGCTTATTTAGCACTTGCAAGCACTAAAATGAATGGAATATTATGAACAAGTGAGGGGACCATCGCTCACTGGTAAACAATGACACACTGGCTGGGAAGGGAGGCCGAGGCGGCTCAGAGCCGTGAGTACGTGTCCAGGACGAACAACGATTAGCGAATCAACCGACCATTTGCGAGCCAATGTTTGGACAAAAATAACGCGACGATTTCTGAAAAGGACGACTATCGAGCCCGACAATTATCAAGGGGCCACTGTACATACAGTGGACCCTCAGCTAATGAAAGCATCGTCTAACGTTATATCTGCCTAATGAAGCGTTTGAGCGTAAAAATTTTGGCCTGGCCAACAATGAAAAACTTGCCCAAAGTAATTCGTCCAGAACCTGTCCATCCAGCCTGAGTGCCTCAGCTGCCCTGCCATTATTGTTTACAAGCCAGGGTGGCCGGTTCCATGCATACATTCGATACAGTTTGTATTATTCCATTATTTTTAGCGCTTGTAACTGCTAAATAAGCCACCATGGGCCCAAAGAAAGCTTCTAGTGCCAACCCTGTGGTAAAAAGGGTGAGAAATACTATCGAAATACGTACTATCATACCACAGTCAGCTGCTGCTGCACCACCGTCAGCTGCTGCTGTACCATGGTCAGCTGTTGCTGCTGCTGTACCATGGTCAGCTGCTGCTGCTGTACCATGGTCAACTGCTGCTGCTGCTGTACCATGGTCAGCTGCTGCTGCTGATGTACCACAGTCAGCTGCTGCTGCTGCTGCTGCTGCTGTACCATGGTCAGCTGCTGCTGCACCACCATCAGCTGTACTACTCGAAGATGTGGAGAGAGTGTTGTTGGTGTGGCTTAACGAGAAACAATTAACTCCAGAGGAGTAACCACCCAGGATAACCCAAGAAAGTCAGTGAGTCATCGAGGACTGTCTAACTTATTTCCATTGGGGTCCTTAATCTTGTCCCCCAGGATGCGACCCACACCAGTCAACTAACACCCAGATGAAGAGGAAAAAATACCTGGAACTAGTGCTCATATTGGTGAATTTAAGGCCAGCAAAGGTTGGTATGAAAGATTTAAGAATCGTAGTGGCATACAGTGTGATAAGGCATGGCGAAGCTGAAAAATTCCAACCCCAACAAGTGTTCAATTGTGACGAAACAGGTCTGTTCTGGAAGAAAATGCCAAACAGGACCTACATTACTCAGGAGGAAAAGGCACTACCAGGACACAAGCCTATGAAAGACAGGCTAACTTTCTTGTTTTGTTGTAATGCTAGTGGGGATTGCAAAGTGAAGCCTTCACTGGTGTATCACTCTGAAGATCCCAGTGTTCAAGAAAAACAGTGTCTCATCACTCATCAATACTCTTCAATAAAGGTGTCATTTTAACATTTATTTATGTAGTTATTGTGCATGTCTTTTTGTTTTCTTTGTAGAGAAATGTATATTTCATGAAAAAGAAAATTATTTTTTTTTAATACTTTGGTTGTCTGTAACGGATTAATTGGATTTCCATTATTTCTTATGGGGAAAATTAATTCGGCTAACGATAATTTCGTCTAACGATGAGCTCTCTGGAACGGATTAATATTGTTAGCCGAGGGTCCACTGTATTACAGTGGAATCTCAAATTTCAAACATATCGCTTATCGAACTCTTCGAAAATCGACCTCTTTTTTTGAACCAACTTTGTCCCTATTATCGAACTCGCCCTTATTTTTGAACAGCAGGGTACCGGACCTGTTCGCCAGCCCACTCTGTCCGTGCAGGCACCTTGAGCCAGTCTGGCTTTGTTGATGCTTGAGTGAACACTAACCTGCACTCTCATTCAAACATTTTACGATTAATTCATTGTGTTTAGTGCTTGTGGGACTGTGAAATAAGCTACCAGGGGCCAAAAAAAACTTGCTAGTGGTACCCCTCTGGTAAAGAAAGTGAGAAACATCATAGATGTGAAGAAGGAAATAATACAGAAGTATGAGAGTGGTGTGAAACTTGTTGAGCTTGCCAGGATATATGGGAAAAATAAGTCGAACATCGCTTCTATCCTGGCAAAGAAAGAACAAATCAAGGAAGCTGATGTTGTGAAAGGTGTTAATATGCTAACCAAAAAAAGACCACAAACAATTGATGAGGTTGAGAAGTTGTTGCTGGTGTGGATCAAGGATAAAGAGATGGCAGGTGATAGTGTTTCAGAGATGATTATTTGTGAAAAGTTCAGTGACAAAACCATGTCCCATTTTAGGGAAATCTTATAGAGGCACCAGAAACAGAGGACTGTAGACAGTTGTTTTGTGAGACTGGGGTCCAGTGACTATCAAGCTGGTCCTAGTGGCATTAAAAGACAGAGAAGAGAAGTAACCCCAGAGAGGGCTTTGATACCTAAAGTCATTATGAAGGGGGATTCCCCTTCCAAACATTAACCCCAACTCCCTCTCTCCTCCTCCCTATCTTCCAGATGCCATCACCAATCTTCAATAAAGGTAAGTAAAATTGTTGTTTTATATGTTTACTTAAATTTATTAATACATAATTGTACACTATATTTGTTGTGTATATGTAAAACTATAATTAATCTCTATAAAATGTATTTTTTGTGAATATTTTTGGGTTTCTGGAATGGATTAATTGTATTTCCATTATTTCTTATGGGAAATATTGTTTCGCTTTTCAAACGTTTCAAATTTAGAACTAGCTCCTGGAATGGAATAAGTTCGAAATTTGAGGTTCCACTGTATTACTATGGCGTTAAGACTAGAGGGACACTCTTAGTGAATGAGTAACAACGGCATGTTTATATGCTATGTAATGTGTCTTGTATAATTTTGAAGAAAATGTCATAGATGGATTACTGAACATATCTATAGGTAGTAGGTTGGTAGACAGCAACCACCCAGGGAAGTACTACCGTCCTGCCAGATGACTGTGAAACAAAAACCTGTAACTGTTTTGCATGATGGTAGGATTGCTGGTTTCTTTTTCTGTCTCATAAACACGCTAAGATAACAGGGATATCTTGCTACTCCTACTTACACTTTGGTCACACTTCATAGACACGCACATGCATATATATATATACATACATCTAGGTTTTTCTCCTTTTTCTAAATAGCTCTTGTTCTTTTTTATTTCTTCTATTGTCCATGGGGAAGTGGAAAAGAATCTTTCCTCCGTAAGCCATGCGTGTCGTATGAGGCGACTAAAATGCCGGGAGCAATGGGCTAGTAACCCCTTCTCCTGTATAACAATTACTAAAAAAGAGAAGAAGAAAAACTTTATAAACTGGGTTGCTTAAATGTGGTGGATGTAGTGCGGATGACAAGAAACAGATGATTGCTGATGTTATGAATGAAAAGAAGTTGGATGTCCTGGCCCTAAGCGAAACAAAGCTGAAGGGGGTAGGAGAGTTTCAGTGGGGGAAATAAATGGGATTAAATCTGGGGTATCTGAGAGAGTTAGAGCAAAGGAAGGGGTGCAGTAATGTTAAATGACAGTTTTGGAAGGAGAAAGAGAATATGAAAAGTGTAAATTCAAGAAATTTTGTGGATTAAAGTAAAAGGTTGGATGCGAGAAGTGGGTCTAATAAGCGTGTATGCACCTGGAGAGAGAGGAATGCAGAGGAGAGAGAGAGATTTTGGGAGATGTTAAGTGAATGTATAGGAGCCTTTGAACCCCAAAAGAGAGAGTAATTGTGGTAGGGGACTTGAATGCTAAAGTAGGAGAAACTTTTAGAGAGGGTGTGGTAGGTAAGTTTGGGGTGCAGGTGTAAATGATAATGGGAGCCCTTTGATTGAACTTTGTATTGAAAGGGGTTTAGTTATAGGTAATACATATTTAAGAAAAAAAGGAATAAATAAGTATACACGATATGATGTAGGGCAAAATGACAGTAGTTTGTTTGGGTTATGTATTGGTAGATAAAAGGGCTGTTGAGTAGACTTCAGGATGTACATGTTTATAGAGGGGCCACAGATATATCAGATCACTTTCTAGTTGTAGCTACACTGAGAGTAAAAGGTAGATGGGATACAAGGAGAATGGGAAGCATCAGGGAAGAGAGGGGTTTAAAGGTTTATAAAACTAAAAGAGGAGGCAGTTAGGGTAAGATATAAACGCTATTGGAGGATAGATGGGCTAAGAGAGCATAGGCAATGGGGTCGAAGAGGTATGGGGTAGGTTTAAAAATGTAGTGTTAGAGTTTTCGGGCAGAAGTTTGTGGTTACAGGAAAGTGGGTGCAGGAGGGAAGAGGAGCGATTGGTGGAATGATGATGTAAAGAGAGTAGTAAGGGAGAAAAAGTTAGCATATGAGAATTTTTTTACAAAGTAAAAGTGATGCAAGGAGGGAAGGTATATGGAGAAAAAGAGAGAAGTTAAGAGAGTGGTGAAGCAATGTAAAAAAAAAGAGCAAAGAGAGAGTGGGTGAGATGTTATCAACAAATTTTGTTGAAAATAAGAAAAAGTTTTGGAGTGAGATTAACAAGTTAAGAAAGCCTAGAGAACAAATGGATTTGTCAGTTAAAAATAGGAGAGGGAGTTATTAAATGGAGATTTTGAGGTATTGGGAAGATGGAAGGAATATTTTGGGAATTGTTAAATGTTGATTTAAGATAGGGAAGCTGTGATTTCGTGTATAGGGCAAGGAGGAATAACATCTTTTAGGAGTGAGGAAGAGCCAGTTGTGAGTGTGGGGGAAGTTCGTGAGGCAGTAGGTAAAATGAAAGGGGGTAAGGCAAACCGGGATTGATGGGATAAAGATAGAAATTTAAAAGCAGGTGGGGATATAGTTTTGGAGTGGTTGGTGCAAATTTTTTAATAAATGTATGGGAAAAGGGGTAAGGTACCCTAGGGGTTGGCAGAGAGCATGCATAGTTCCTTTGTATAAAGGCAAAGGGGATAAAAGAGAGTGCAAAAATTATAGGGGGATAAGTCTGTTGAGTGTACCTGGTAAAGTGTATGGTAGAGTTATATTGAAAAGAATTAAGAGTAAGACGGAGAATAGGATAGAGATGAACAAGGAGGCTTTAGGAAAGGTAGGGGGTTTTGTGGACCCGGTGTTTACAGTGAAACATATAAGTGAACAGTATTTAGATAAAGGGTAAAAGGTCTTTGTGGCATTTATGGATTTGGAAAAGGCGTATGACAGGGTGGATAGGGGGGCAATGTGGCAGATGTTGCAAGTGTATGGTGTAGGAGGGAGGTTACTGAAAGCAGTGAAGAGTTTTTACGAGGATAGTGAGGCTCAAGTTAGAGTATGTAGGAAAGAGGGAAATTTTTTCCCAGTAAAAGTAGGCCTTAGACAAGGATGTGTGATGTACACCGTGGTTGTTTAATATATTTATAGATGGGGTTGTAAGAGAAGTAAATGCGAGGTCTTGGCAAGAGGCGTGGAGTTAAAAGATAAAGAATCAACACACAAGTGGGATGTTGTCACAGCTGCTCTTTGCTGATGACACTGTGCTCTTGGGAGATTCTGAAGAGAAGTTGCAGAGATTGGTGGATGAATTTGGTAGGGTGTGCAAAAGAAGATAATTAAAGGTGAATACAGGAAAGAGTAAGGTTATGAGGATAACAAAAAGATTAGGTGATGAAGATTGAATATCAGATTGGAGGGAGAGAGTATGGAGGAGGTGAACGTATTCAGATATTTGGGAGTGGACGTGTCAGCGGATGGGTCTATGAAAGATGAGGTGAATCATAGAATTGATGAGGGAAAAAGAGTGAGTGGTGCACTTAGGAGTCTGTGGAGACAAAGAACTTTGTCCTTGGAGGCAAAGAGGGGAATGTATGAGAGTATAGTTTTACCAACGCTCTTATATGGGTGTGAAGCGTGGGTGATGAATGTTGCAGCGAGGAGGATGGCTGGAGGCAGTGGAGATGTCATGTCTGAGGGCAATGTGTGGTGTGAATATAATGCAGAGATTCGTAGTAGTTTGGAAGTTAGGAGGAGGTGCGGGATTACCAAAACTGTTGTCCAGAGGGCTGAGGAAGGGTTGTTGAGGTGGTTCGGACATGTAGAGAGAATGGAGCGAAACAGAAATGACTTCAAGAGTGTATCAGTCTGTAGTGAAGGAAAGGCGGGTAGGGGTCGGCCTAGGAAGGGTTGGAGGGAGGGGGTAAAGGAGGTTTGTGTGCGAGGGGCTTGGACTTCCAGCAGGGCATGCGTGAGCGTGTTTGATAGGAGTGAATGGAGACAATGGTTTTTAATACTTGACGTGCTGTTGGAGTGTGAGCAAAGTAACATTTTATGAAGGGATTCAGGGAAACCGGCAGGCCGGACTTGAGTCCTGGAGATGGGAAGTACAGTGCCTGCACTCTGAAGGAGGGGTGGTTTAATGTTGCAGTTTAAAAACTGTAGTGTGTAAAGCACCCTTCTGGCAAGCTACAGTGATGGAGTGAATGATGGTGAAAGTTTTTCTTTTTCGGGCCACCCTGCCTTGGTGGGAATCGGCCGGTGTGATAAAAAAAAAAAAAAAAAAAAAAAAAAAAATCTAATTTTTGTAAAGTAAAATTTTAAACCGTAAACGGTAAACAAAAAGTTCAAAACTCGGCCAAAATCAGGGCCCCCTTTCGAACTTCCAAAAGAGCAGGGCCCAAGACGCCCCAAGCCAAAATTTTGGGAAATTAATTTTGGTCCTTTCAACCCCCCTACTTACAAACGCATTACAAAATATCCTTACAAATTGGCGCAGGGGCTTTTGAAAGGGGTCTATTTATTTTGAAAAAAAAAAAAATAAATTTTTTTTTTAAAAAAAATAAAAAAAAATTTTTCAAATTTTATGGAAAAAAAAAAAGGGGGTCACCCTTCGGAATAAGGGGGTTTTGGCGCTGGGTGCTTACAGCAAACATTGAGCCCTCCACTTGCAAAGTGTACTCATTACCTTTTTTTCTATTTTTCATTTTATTTTATATAACTTTTATGTTCTGATAATTAAAATTTTGTATAGTTCTTGCCATTTTATAACCAACTTTTTTTGACACTAATTTTAGGTACTGAAATTGTTCAAATTGTCACAAACAACTGCAGGGGGAACATTTACACTCCTTGGCCATTTACTATTGTCTTGGAATATATACAAAGATTTATAGGTCCCAGCAATGTTTTGGAATTGGAAGAAATAATAATAATAATAATAATAAAAATAAAAATAATAAAAATAATAATAAAATAAAAGAAAAAAGAAAAGAAGAAGAAGAGAAGAGAAAAAGGAAGAAGAAGAAGAAAAGAAAAAAGAAAAAAGAAATATAATAATAATAATAAAAAGAAATAATAATTCACTTAACTGAAAAACAAGCCTCAGTCCCCCCCTGACAGTGACGTGATAAGATGGATAGTTAGACAGAGTAATTTTGATGGCATATGAAGGGTGCAGTGATAAATTAAAATAAGACAATTAGAGGTAACATTTGATAAGCATGGGCCCTCACTTTTCTCGCGGTCCCAAAACATATGTGTCTTCTTCAAGCTCCCGTCTATTTTCTTCTGTCCCACCTCTGTCTGAGAGAGACCACAAAACGCATACATTTACTATTCTTCATGCAGAGTATATAGCACTTTGTCAATTTTTTGGGTTTATCCAGGTAAATTTTCACTATGTATACTTTTATTTATGTGTACTTTTGAGACGAGATAAAGACAGAGAAAAATAAAAAGAAAAACACTGCAACGGCCTACTGACCCAGCAGGCAGGGCCCCCCCCCCCAGATTAGCCCAATGACCCCCCTCCAGATAGCCCCAAAGACCCACCCCGTTGGTCACCTCCACTCAAGAAGGGGGTGGCATCAGACCCACAGCCAAGCTAGTAGGTTTCCCACTCCACCCCCCACACTACTAATGTATTTTTCTAACCTATTTTTAAAATTACACAAAGTTTAGGCCTGAATATCTGTACTCAGGAGTTTTGTTCCACTCATCCCCCAACTTATTACCCAAAACCCGTGCTTTTCCCATATCCTTTTCCCGAACTGAAAATTTTTTCCAACTTTAACCATTGCGTGAGTCCTGTCTTGGCTGGGCAGAGATAGACATAGAAAAACAAACTGAGCCAGGCTGCAGCACCAGCCAGCCAGCATCTGGCCAGCCCGCCCGCCAACACCCGTCAGCCAGCCTGCTGAACAAGTATTACATTCCAAATTTTTTCTCTTTCTTTGGGATAGGTTATAAGACTTTTTAAAGGGTGTTGCAAAAAATGTTGAAAAGGGTTTTTATCAAGTTTTTTGATTTTTCCTCGACCACTTATCCACACCACCCAAAGCCACAAACTCAGGGGCAAATCATTTTCCTCTTAAAAAAGGGGAGTTAATACTACACGAAATCGGAATCCCAGGTGTGTACCACGCTATTTCTCTAGCTGGCGCTCATTTTAACTGGTGCTCCCCCAAGGGACTAAGGGTCCCAGATTTTTTTTTTAAAACAATGCACACTTAGTGTTTTAGACCCGTTCTATGTGACAAGGCATCTCAGGCCCAACTGCAATATTTGAAGGAGGAAAATAAAAAGTTTTTTACCTTTTGGGGGACTAGCGGAAAAAAAGTATATATACTTTTGGGCCGTTTAGGGGGGAAAGTGTCCAAGGTGAGTCTTTAAGACAAGTGGGCCTAGGCATGTGTCTGGTACAGACGATTTCCGAATCGATGTACAAAACCCGGAGTAAAAATTTGCCAAAAAAAGTGGTCGAAATCCAAACTGTACAATACTCGGATGAAAACCATAGTTTGACTGTAGCTTTAATTTCTTCACGTTTTCCATATAGGAGTAATTGAAATTTCTCCTCACTGAACTTCATATTGTTTTCTGCAGCCCATTTAAAGATTTGGTTGATATCCACCTGGAGTCTTGCAGTGTCTTCAATGTAGGACACTGTCATACAAATTTGGGTGTCATCTGCAAAGGAAGACACGGTGCTGAGGCTTACATATCTGTCTATATCAGATATAAGGATGAGGAACAAGATGGGAGCAAGTACTGTGCCTTGTGGAACAGAGCTCTTCAATGAAGCCGCCTCAGACTTTACTCTGTTTACTACTACTCTTTGAGTTCTATTTGTTAGGAAATTATAGATCCACCTACCAACTTTTCCTGTTATTCCTTTATCACACATTTTGTACGCTATTACACCATGGTCACACTTGTCAAAAGCTTTTGCAAAGTCTGTGTATACTATATCTGCATTTTGTTTGTCTTCTAGAGCATCCAAGACCTTGTCATAGTGGTTCAGTAGTTGAGACAGACAGGAGTGACCTGCTCTAAACCCATGTTGCCCTGGGTTGTGTAACTGATGGGAATCTAGGTGGGTGGCAGTCTTGCTTCTTAGAACCCTTTCAAAAAATTTTATGATATGGGATGTTAGCACTATCGGTCTGTAGTTCTTTGCTATTGCTTTACTGCCCTATCTGTGGAGTGGGGCTATGTCTGTTGTTTTTAGCAGCTGTGAAATGACCTCAGTGTCCATGCTCCCTCTCCATAGAATATTAAACATGCATGATAGGGGCTTCTTGCAGTTCTTGATGAACACAGAGTTGTACTAGTCTGAGCCTGGGGCAGAGTGCATGAGCATGTCTTTATCACCTTTTCAAAGTCATTTGGCATCAGGATAATATCAGATAGGTGTGTGTCTACCAAATTCTGTCTCTCTCATAAAAAATTCATTTAGGTCTTCAATTCTCAGTCTGGTTAGTGGCTTGCTAAAAACCAAGTCATACTGGGACTTGAGTAGCTCACTCATTTCCTTGTTGTCATCTGTGTAGGACCCATCTGTTTAAGTAGAGGCCTAGCACCGGATGTTGTTCTTGACTTTGATTTGGCATAAGAAAAGAAATATTTTGGGTTTCTTTCAGTTTCATTTATGGCTTTTAGTTCTTCCCATGTTTTTTGACTCCTCTAGGATTCCTTTAGCTTTAGTTCAATGTCTATTTCTTTGACCAGTTTCTCCCTACGTATTACAGATATATGTATTGGCCTCTTTCAGCCACTCTATTATTCTTAGCCTTAGCCTGTATAGGGAGTGCCTTTCTCTTTCTAGTTTACATCTCCTTTTCCTGAAAGGAATATGCCTGGAGCATACCTCGAGAGCCACAGAGTTAATTTGTTCTGGACATAGGTTTGGATCTGTGTTACTTAGACTATCTTCCAAGTTTATATCATTTAAGACCTGGTTGACTTGGTCCCATCTTATGTTTTTGTTATTGAAGTTGAATTTGGTGAAGGCTCCCTCATGACTGATCACATTTTGTTGGTCTGGGGCCCCGCACATACATGTTTGAACCTCTATTATGTTGTGATCTGAGTACAATGGACCCTCCCTTTTCGTTGATCTCCGTTATTGCCGATTTCCATTTTCGCCAACTTTTTCGTCAAAATATTGGTTCCGTTTTCGTCGATGGTACGGAACCTGTCCAGTGCGCAGACAAAGCCACCTCCCACATGGCACCTAAATTACTGGGAATGGTTGAAGGTCCTTGATCTATATTCCCTGGAACACAGGCAAGAGAGATACATGATAATACAGTGGACCCCCGCATAATGTTGCCATCACATAACGCTAAATCCACATAGCGATACATTTTATCGCTAAAATTTTGCCTCGCATAGCGCTAAAAAACTCGCTGAACAAGATTTGTCCAAGACACGTGCATGTGCCGCCTGAGCCAGCCTCACTTGTTCCGCCGGTGGCATTGTTTACGAGCCAGGGTGGCCGGTTGCATGCATACATTCGATACATTTTGTATTATTCCATTGTTTATAGTGCTTGTAACTGCTAAATAAGCCACCATGGGCCCAAAGAAAGCTTCTAGTGCCAACCCTGTGGTAAAAAGGGTGATAAATACCATCGTACCACAGTCAGCTGTTGCTGGATCAGTCAGCTGCTGCTGCACCACGGTCAGCTATTGCTGGATCAGTCAGCTGCTGCTGCACCATGGTCAGCTGTTGCTGGACCAGTCAGCTGTTGCTGGATCAGTCAGCTGCTGCTGCTGCACCATGGTCAGCTGCTGCTGGACCAGTCAGCTGCTGCTGCACCATGGTCAGCTGTTGCTGGATCAGTAAGCTGCTGCTGCACCACGGTCAGCTGTTGCTGGATCAGTCAGCTGCTGCTGCACCACGGTCAGCTGTTGCTGGACCAGTCAGCTGTTGCTGGATCAGTAAGCTGCTGCTGCACCACAGTCAGCTGTTGCTGGATCAGTCAGCTGCTGCTGCACCATGGTCAGCTGTTGCTGGACCAGTCAGCTGTTGCTGGATCAGTAAGCTGCTACTGCACCACAGTCAGCTGTTGCTGGATCAGTCAGCTGCTGCTGCACCATGGTCAGCTGTTGCTGGACCAGTCAGCTGTTGCTGGACCAGTCAGCTGTTGCTGGATCAGTCAGCTGCTGCTGGACCAGTCAGCTGCTGCTGCACCATGGTCAGCTGTTGCTGGACCAGTCAGCTGTTGCTGGATCAGTAAGCTGCTGCTGCACCATGGTCAGCTGTTGCTGGATCAGTCAGCTGCTGCTGCACCACAGTCAGCTGCTGTTGCATCACCATCAGCTGTTTCTGAGCATGACTCGTCCCGAACCTGTCCGTCTAGCCTGAACGTCTCGGCTGCTTTGCTGTCATTGTTTACAAGCCAGGGTGGCCGGTTGCATGCATACACTCGATACATTTTGTATTATTCCATTATTTCTAGTGCGTAACTGCTAAATAAGTCACCATGGGCCCAAAGAAAGCTTCTAGTGCCAACCCTGTGGTAAAAAGGGTGATAAATACTATCGTACCACAGTCAGCTGCTGCTACTCCATGGTCAGCTGTTGCTGGTCCAGTCAGCTGCTTCTGCACCACGGTCAGCTGTTGCTGGGCCAGTCAGCTGTTGCTGGATCAGTCAGCTGTTGCTGGACCAGCAGCTGTTGCTGGATCAGTCTGCTGTTGCTGCACCACGGTCAGCTGTTGCTGGACCAGTCAGCTGCTTCTGCACCACAGTCAGCTGTTGCTGGGCCAGTCAGCTGTTGCTGGATCAGTCAGCTGTTGCTGGACCAGTCAGCTGTTGCTGGATCAGTAAGCTGCTGCTGCACCACGGTCAGCTGTTGCTGGATCAGCACCATGGTCACCTGTTGCTGGACCAGTCAGCTGCTTCTGCACCACGGTCAGCTGTTGCTGGATCAGTCAGCTGTTGCTGGACCAGTCAGATGCTGCTGGATCAGTAAGCTGCTGCTGCACCACAGTCAGCTGTTGCTGGATCAGTCAGCTGCTGCTGCACCACAGTCAGCTGCTGTTGCACCACCATCAGCTGTTTCTGAACATGACTCATCCCGAACCTGTCCGTCTAGCCTGAATGTCTCGGCTGCCTTGCTGTCATTGTTTACAAGCCAGGGTGGCCGGTTGCATGCATACATTTGATACATTTTGTATTATTCCATTATTTATAGTGCTTGTAACTGCTAAATAAGTCACCATGGGCCCAAAGAAAGCTTCTAGTGCCAACCCTGTGGTAAAAAGGGTGATAAATACTATCGTACCACAGTCAGCTGTTGCTGCACCACGGTCAGCTGTTGCTGGACCAGCCAGATGTTGCTGGATCAGTCAGCTGCTGCTGCACCACGGTCAGCTGTTGCTGGACCAGTCAGCTGTTGCTGGATCAGTCAGCTGCTGCTGCACCATGGTCATCTGTTGCTGGACCAGTCAACTGTTGCTGGATCAGTCAGCTGCTGCTGCACCACGATCAGCTGTTGCTGGACCAGTCAGCTGTTGCTGGATCAGTCAGCTGTTGCTGCACCACAGTCAGCTGTTGCTCCACCACAGTCAGCTGTTGCTGCACCACCATCAGCTGTACTACTCAAAGATGTGGAGAGAGTGTTGTTGGTGTGGCTTAACGTGAAACAATTACCGAGAAACGATTAACCCCAGAGGGTTAGCCACCCAGGATAACCCAAGAAAGTCAGTGCATCATCGATGACTGTCTAACTTATTTCCATTGAGGCCCTTAATCTTGTCCCCCAGGATGCGACTCACAACAGTCAACTAACACCCAGGTGAACAGGAAAAAATGCCTGGAACTAGTGCTCATATTGGTGAATTTAAGGCCAGCAAAGGTTGGTTTGAGAGATTTAAGAATTGTAGTTGCATACACAGTGCAATAAGGCATGGCGAAGCTGAAAAATTCATCCCCCAACAAGTGTTCAATTGTGACGAAACATGTCTGTTCTGGAAGAAAATGCCAAACAGGACCTACATTACTCAGGAGGAAAAGGCACTCCCAGGACACAAGCCTATGAAAGACAGGCTAACTCTCATGTTTTGTTGTAATGCTAGTGGGGATTGCAAAGTGAAGCCTTCACTGGTGTATCACTCTGAAAATCCCAGTGTTCAAGAAAAACAGTGTCTCATCACTCATCAATACTCTTCAATAAAGGTGTCATTTTAACATTTATTTATGTAGTTATTGTGCATGTCTTTTTGTTTTCTTTGTAGGGAAATGTATATTTCATGAAAAAAAAAATTCATACTTTTGGCTGTCTGGAACGGATTAATTGGATTTCCTTTATTTCTTATGGGGAAAATTAATTCGCATAACGATAATTTCGCATAACATTGAGCTCTCAGGAACGGATTAATAGCGTTATGCGAGGGTCCACTGTACACACTTGGAAGGTCCTGGAGGGATTGGTACCAAACCTGTACACAAAAATCACTCCCTATGAAAGCAAAAGACTCGGAATGAGATGCAACATTCCCCTGATGAAAAGCACATTGAGAAACAACACAATAAGTGTCCAGGGCCCAAGAATGTTCAACTCCCTCCCAGCATACATAAGGGGGATTACCAACAGCCCTCTGGCTGTCTTTAAGAAGGCACTGGACAGGCACCTAAAGTCAGTACCTGACCAACCAGGCTATGGTTTGTAAGTCAGCTTGTGTGCGGCCAGCAGTAACAGCCTGGTTGATCAGACCCTGATCCACCATGAGGCCTGGTCTCAGACTAAGCTGCGGGGACACTGACCCCCGAAACCCTCTACAGGTAAATCCAGTAAAGCAGTTCTCATCACTCATAATCCTGTTGGGGTCTTTAAAACATTTATTTATTGTTATTGGCATGTCTTTTTTTGTTCTAAAAGTAGGGAAATGTCCATAGTCTTTGGAAAAAAAAAAATTCAAAAATTTAGGCTAGTCATGGGGGAAAGGATTGAATGTGATTCCCTTTTTTTCTCTATGGGATGAATAAAAGCAATTCGCATAACGATATTGCGCCCTACAATGGTAGGAAGCATTAATAGGTTAGCAAGTCAACTGGTACACACTTTGGAAGGATAAGATTTACAAACCTGAAACCAAAAAATCATGGGCCTATTGAAAGAAAAGACTTGATAGTGAGGAATGCTCTTTTTCCCCTATGAAAGCACATTGAGAACAACACAATTAAGTGTCCAGGGCCAAGAATGTTCAATCCCTCCAGCATACATAAGGGGATTACCAAAGCCCTCTGCTGTCTTAAGAAGGCACTGGACAGGACCAAAGTCAGTACCTGACCAAACCCGCTATGGTTTTTAAGTCACTTGTGGCGGCCCGCGTAACAGCCTGGTTGATCAGACCCTGACCACCATGAGGCCTGGGCTCAGACAAGCTCGGGGGCACTACCCCCCAAAACCCCTACAGTAAACTCCAGGGAAACCATTCTCAGCAGTCCGTGTTGTTTTTTTAAAACATTTCGTAAAATCCATTTTTTTTGGGGACTTTTTTTTTTTTATGTACTACTAAAAAAGCCACCAGGCCCAAAGAAAGCTCCTATGCCACCTTTGGGAAAGAAATTAGAAACACTAAATTAAGAAAACATAGCAAAAAAAACCCAAGTGGGAGAAAAAAGAGAGGGGGGAATTGCCTTTTTCAGTGATTTTTACTATGTAAACTAAAGCGCACAATCGGGAAAGGCTAAGCGCCACCAAAGGTATGTACATTTACAGTGAGCAAGTTAAATGAGTAAATCTTATTTTTTTGTAAGAATAAAAATTCAAACTGGAAAGCCAAAGAAATATAAGAGGGGCCTGGGGATTTGACTAACGAGCAGAGAACTTGTTATTTTAGTGCCAGGAACGTCTTTCTTGTTTATTCTGGACCCTATTCGGAAATTGGCATCTTTTGAAATTTGTGTGAAATTGGCAAAAATTGCTAAATTCTGACCACTTTATTGGATAGTTGAAATCAGTAAATGGGTGGTGTCTTGTACTCATTCAATAGAAAAAATGGAGTTTTAGCGAAAGTTATTATTTTTGTCGACAAGTACACTGGAATTGGCCGAAAATAGGGCTCAAAATGGGCAAAATCGCCGATGTGTAAACATCGTTGAGACCGCTAACTTCGCGAGAGCATAATTCCGTAAGTTTTCCAACAAATTTCATACTTTTGGTGTCATTATGATCGGGAAAAGAATCTCTATCTTTTCATAAGAAAAAATAATAATTTTTTTTTTTTTAAATTTGGCCAGACCCTGAGAACAAGTCTATGAGAGGACCTGTCGACCCCCAAAGGGTTAACCCGTAAGCGGTCCAAATGTATATATACATTTTTTCAACATTTGAAAGTATGTAAAAAAAAGTAGATCTTCTTATTGTTTTTTTTTACATTTGAAAATGTGTAAAAAAAACTTTGATCTACTTTTTTTTTTGTTATATTTGAAAATATGTAAAAAAAAAACATAGATCTACTATTGTAGCACTACACATGTGAACGTAGATCTGCTTGGACCGTTTACGGGTTAATAAAGGTAAGTGTGATGTTAAATGTTCATTTATACATTTTATTAGTGCTTTATATTTATTTGTCATTCTTTTCTGCATATAAATCTATATTTAAGCTAAAAAAAATTATTTTGTCAATACTTCTGAGTGTCTGAAACGGATTAATTGGATTTACATTATTTCTTATGGGGGAAAATGGTTTCCGTTTTCGCCAATCGCTCCGGAATGGATTAAACATGAAAATCGAGGGTCCACTGTATAGTTTTTGATATGGTAATATTTCATATCAGATCATCATAGTTAGTGAAGATGAGGTCCGGTGTATTCTCCAATCTTATAGGCTTTATTTGCTGGTTTAAAGTGATCTGGGTGCAGAGATTTAAAAGCTCATGTGTGTGCAAGTTTCCATCTGAGCTGGCTCCTGGTGTTATCTCTGCTACAACATTATTTGCTAAGTCCTCCATTTTAAGTGCCTTAGGTTGAAAAACCCCAGAAGCAAGATGCTGGGGGGCAGGAGTTTATCTGGAGTTTATCTGGAGAGAGTTCCGGGGGTCAACGCCCCCGCGGCCCGGTCTGTGACCAGGCCTCCTTAGGTCAGTGTCCCAGGATGCGACCCACACCAGTCGACTAACACCCAGGTACCCATTTTACTGATGGGGAACATAGACAACAGGTGGAAAGAAACACGTCCAATGTTTCTACTCTGGCTGGGAATCGAACCCAGGCCCTCACCGTGTGAAGCGAGAGCGTTAACCACCAGGCCACCAGAGCCTGGAAGATTTTCCAGAAAGTGATCAATTTTCACAAGCTGTTCCTGGAATTGTTGGGAAGTTGCATCTGGAGGCTTGTATACAACCACAATGACCAGGTTTTGGTTCTCGATCTTTACTGCCAAAACTTCAACTACATCACTTGAGGTACGTATTTATTAGTTACGAGCATATAAGTGACTCTGTGATATACTGGCCAACTTCCTTCCCTTTTGCCTGTTCACTCTGTCGCATCTGTATAGGTTGTAACCCAGGATCCATATTTCATTGTCAAGGTGATCCTTTATATGGGTGTCTGTCAGTGGCGTCACTAGGGTTGGTGTCACCTGGGGCGGAATCTTTGGTGTCCCCTGGGGCAGCATCTTTGGTGTCACCCCCATGAAATCCAAGGGCGGGGGGATGGGGGGATTAAACTCCAGTTATGTCACTACTGCATGACCAATGATTAATGTTTAGCAATGAGAACACTGAAGGGCCATACACCGAACAGGAGAATACTTCTCAACTTTATTAATGATAAAATCAATAATCATAGTAATATTGAGGAAACAAACTCAAATGCCACTTTGAGTACAGGCAACAGATCCTACATTTATTTATCTTCAACAATGAAAAAAAAAAAAAAAACTTGAGAAATAAAGAAAAACATTGCAACATCAGAAAAACATTAGTTCCGATTTGACCCGAGTACAGGTAACATCTCAGTGAATCTGACCTTACATTTCTTTGCCTTCAATCCTGCAAAATCATCATTTGTACCTTGTAATCATATAATAGGCTATCTAGAAACAAAGGATTTTTGTCTTATGTTGCTGCAGCACTATTTTGTGTATTAGTGTCACCTTCTTTAGAGGCTCTATGGTGTCACCCCCTAAATGGTGTCACCGAGGGTGGGCCCCCCCCCCCATTTACAACGCCACTGGTCTCTGTGAAAATCATGAACATTGCGTTTGACTCTGTAAACAGTCCATGGATGAAAGGTATTTTGTTGTTCGTTGCCGGCTTTAGACCCTGTATATTTGCAAAGATGAATGTTGTCAGATTGGTGGTACTGGTGGTATGGGGGGGGGTTTCCTGGCACTAATATCTGCTGTTTTGGAGTGGAGGCCATCAACTGTGATTCCACTCTAGAAATGATCGGAGTTAGTGTACGATTTGAAAGTTAAGACACGTGCAACATCTGGATATCTTTATTGTAGACGTTTCGCCATCCAGTGGCTTTATCAATACAGATTCTAGGACATAATTGGAAGACAGTAGAACTATATACAAAAGATGAGGTAATCAGTCCCTCAGCCTTGGAGTTAGTGTTCACAGCATCGTGGTGGAGGATTTCTGTCATTTCCTGCCAGTTTTTTTTCTTTCCTGGTGCTAAAAGACCTCTCTCTCTCTGGAGTGGTTGTGGATACCCAGGTTTTCCCATGGTCTGGATGTTCTGTATCTTCTTGTCCCCTTTAGGTTGTGTTATAGCATTGTCGCTCTGAACTGAAAAGTGACACATTCCTGGGTGGAAAAGCTTACAGGAAGGAAGGTTACATTCTCCTGTTGTCATATGGGCATGGCATTTCCTGGGATGGTCAAAGCTTCATGTCCCATCTGTTTGTCCAGATATTCCATGCCTGCAGATACCTAATGCATAGAATTTGCATAGGCCTGGTTTCTGTTTGCCTTTGTTTTTGTGACTGCATTCCCTACTGCATGTTTTCCTGTCCCATTATTATCTTCAGCACTTTTACTACCAATGGTGCCTTTACCAGTTATTTCTGGTAATTTATCTTCACTATTTCTCAGGGCATCCCCTTGTTTACTATCTCCCATGGTATTGCTAGTTTGTAACATTGGTTTTAGCATGTCCTTGTCTACACCTGTTTCCCCACTAGAACTCCTGTCTCCCTCTGGGCCACCAACTTTCATTTCTCTATTTTTACAGTTACTGTCTACCAGGACAGCATATGCACCAGGGGCCATAGCACAATCTGGCCCAGTCCTTTTATTTTCCCATCTGTTATAGAATGCTGTCAGATTTTCTATGAAGGTCATTTTCGTGTCTCCATCTTTTAAAACCAATGTGATTTCTTCCACAAGAGGATCTCATTTGGACATACCCAAAAACACTTCCCTGGTTTAATCTCTTGTAGATGATTCCTGAATATTTGCACAAGATGCGCCTGCCCATTTCCCACAGAAATTGCACGTAATCCATGCAGTAGCCCGTTTGTTTGTTTGTATGTATGAAATGAATGTGTATGTATACCTGGAGTATACCTGGAGAGGGTTTCAGGGGTCAACGCCCCCGCGGCCCAGTCTGTGACCAGGCCTCATGGTGGATCAGGGCCTGATCAACCAGGCTGTTACTAATGGTCACATGCAATTTATGTATGTAATGCACGTATGTATGTAACATATGTAATAATAATAATAATAATAATAATAATAATAATATAATAATAATAATAATCATAATATTTCTACAAGTACATGTACAAGGTATACAGACCATAGCTGACATCAATGACATACTACTATATAGAAAGCCCATTGTTATGCTGAGCATTTCAGGCAAATTAGGTCAGTTTTGTCCCAGGATGTGACCCACACCAGTCCACTAACACCCAGGTACCCATTTTATACTGATGGGTGAACATGGATGGCAGGTGTCTTATGGCAACATGTCCTAATGTTTTCCAGCCATACCGGAGGAGATTCAAACTCTAGACCTCAGTGTGTGAGCTGAATGCGCTAGCAATCGAGCTATGTATGTATGTAATGTAATGTAATGTATGTAATGTTTGTATGTATGTATGTATGTATGTATGTATGTATGTATGTATGTATGTATGTATGTAATGTAATGTAATGTATGTAATGTATGTATGTACTGTATGTAATGTATGTATGTATGTATGTATGTATGTATGTATGTATGTATGTATGTAATGTAATGTAATGTAATGTATGTAATGTATGTATGTATGTATGTATGTATGTATGTATGTATGTATGTATGTATGTAATGTAATGTAATGTATGTAATGTATGTATGTACTGTATGTAATGTATGTATGTATGTAATGTATGTATGTATGTATGTATGTATGTATGTATGTATGTATGTATGTATGTATGTATGTATGTATGTATGTATGTGTATGTATGAGTGTACATATGAGTGTATGTATGTATGAGTGTATGTGTCTATATGTATGAGTGTATGTTCTTCTTTTGTTGGGTTTCAGGGCCAATGACAGCATACGCCGTATCGAGCCTGGCCGTCCAGTGCTAGGAGAGGGGACTTTGACCAAAGTAGAAGAATGTTTTGACTAATAACTGTGTATCATATGTCCCTGATACGCCCTGAAGCCAGCAGGAAGGAGCAGGTACAGGCCAATATCTCCTGACGGTCCAGAGGGCGAAACCCCTCCCCGTTGAAAATGACAGGTAGAGTGAAAGTGTGCACCCCAAGCGTGTGCAAGGCCGCACGGAGAGTAGTCCGTGCAGAGTGATAACGTGGGCACCACAGCAGGAAGTGTTCCACCATCTCAGGCTGTGAGGGACACCACAGGCAGTACAGAGAGTCCGTCATCCGAAGGCAGTACAGATGAGCCGCCAGCTGCGAGTGCCCGACTCGAAGGCGAGTCAGTGCAACGTCCACTGAGCGGTTGGGATGGCGAGCCCAAGGGCAGGGGCCATTAAAGTTCAGACAGAGCCCAACACTGAAGAAGAGAGGGAGTGTGCCAGGCCCTCTTGCCAATGATGGCGGATTCCCTTCCAAACAGCCCTTGTGAAATCACTGTGGCCCAGGGCAAGAGGGGTAATAGTAGGAAGTGTGTGCATGAGGGAGGCCGCTCAATCTGCCACTTCATTGCCCCAGATTTCAACATGGGTGGGTACCCACTGAAGGGAGATGCTCCAACCTGGGCTCTGCAAGAAGCACAGGAGGAGAGATTGTGTCTGACGAACGAGGATGCGCAGTGACCGTGGATGGGTGGAGCACAAAAGTGCCAGGGAGGATTGGGAATCAGAGAAGAGAACCAATGGTTGTGGGGAAATGTGATCTAGGACAAAAGCCAGAGCCTGGTGAATGGCGAAGAGCTCCCCTGCCAGAACAGAATGAGCAGGGTCCAACCGCCAGGTATGACACAGGGAGAGATTAGCGTAGAAGGCCACAGAGGATGTGGAAGGGGGGAGGGGAGGTCCGTGCTGAGCTATCCGTGTAAATGGAGAATGAAGAGCCATATGTAACAGAGCGAAACTCCTCAAATAGTAATGCAACTAACTGAGGGGGTTCCCTGTTCCTGTAGTGCCAATCCAGGTGAATGTATCGCATCAGGTCCAGCCAGGGGGGGACCGGAGAGTGGAGAGGGGAGGGAGTCATCACAAGCGCAGGAAGTGTAAGGCAGGTCAGGGAATGCTGGGCCCTGGCTACAAAGGAAGGCTGAACCAAACATGGGGGACAGAGGCTGTCTCCCACATCTGTGGAGAAAGGCGGCAGGGGTGAGTACAATCAATCAATCAAGTTTATTCTCTATAAAGATTACAATGCGGGGTTTACAGATTTTGGATATTGTGTGGTTTACATGTTATAAAATACTAATTACAGAGGGGCCACTATGACACCTAGCATGGCTAGGCATTTCGGGCAGACTTAGATTAATTTTTAACTCTAAATTATTACAGGCAGAGAGGCCATATGATGGAGTCGTAAACAGTTCCTCACTGTCCTCACCAAGGAGGGAGGGACTATCCCCAACTCTGCCTCCAAGGCTGCAATGGGGGTGGAGGGGAATGCCCCCAGCATACTACAGATGGCTGAATTCTGGAGAATGTCTAAGCGATGAAGAGACGAGGAAGAAGCCGAGCCATACACCTCACTCACACAAGTGAGCTTGCTGCGAACCATAGCTGTACAGAACCTAAAGAGAAGGTCTCGATCCGCCCCCTCGATCCGCCAAAGATCCGGCGTGTAAGTGCAGTGCGATGTGCACACGAGAGGTGGAGGGCCACTGTGTGTTTCTTCCATGTCAAGAATGGTGCATCTAAGGTGACTCCCAACCAACGATGAGAGGAGACCAAAGGGATTGGTGTCTGATTCAATGAGACTGATAGAAGAGTGGGGAGTTGGCGTTTAGTAAAGCACAAGAGCTTGGACATAGTGTCACTAACCCCCAAACCCCAAGTGGCGGCCCATGATATGCGTTGCAGGGTACGCTGAAGTGTTTCCAGCGCTGTCAGTAAAGCCGGGGCACTGCACATAAGGGCCACATCATCCGCATATACCAGAGCATGCACTCCCTGGATGGAAGGGAGATCCGGGAGAAGCTCCTGGAGAGACAGAATGAACACGAGCCCGCCTTAAGCATGGCCCCTTGAAGAGATGCGACAGCCTTGTCTAGCAAGGGGTCCTGAGGCAGGCTGTAATCAGCGAGGACCCGGTTATAGTTTATCCAACCAGCCTGGGTGGTTTTCCATAAACGAACTGCCATCACTGGCACTGCTAAGGCTTCATTTGTAGAATTAAGGACTGGAAGATAACTCCCCATGAAGGGACCTACAGTAACAGCAGCTGTAGTAAAACACCCACACCCAAGAACGAGGTCCAGGGTAGAAACTCGCCCGGTATAAGGATCCACTCTAGTCTCCAAACCTGGTGGTGTGAGCAACGAAAGGTGAGATGCAAGGAGGGTTTGGAACAGGGCCCTACCTATGGATTCACCGATCCCAAAGAAATGGATGGCTCCCAAAACTGGTGCCTTACGTTAAAGTCTCCTATCACAAGCGTAGAACCACTGAGTTGCCCAAAGTAATACGTAAATTCACTTTGTGTAACCGACCTGCCTGGATTATAGATCAGGAGTATGTTGCACCACTGAGTGCCCAAGGCAACTCTCACAACCAGAGTTTCCAACACTCCACTCTCATAGGCTTGGAGAGAGAGGGTCATACTCTGGAGCCAGTTGCATACAAGAGCTAGGCCACCACTGCTCCCTGCGAGATGATCCCTACGGTAAACAGTAAAACCAGGCATCCGAAGAGAATGTCGAGGGTGTAACCATGTCTTAGAGAGACCCACCACCAGTGGCTGTACCTCAGCCAGATACCTCTGAAGGTCTGGAAGCTTTCCCAGTACAGAACATGCGTTCCAAAGAAGAAAAACAGAGGAGTGAGAATGATTCATGTGTGTGAACTAAGCAGCCCAATAAGGCGAGGGAGAACCGAGAGACATGCAGTCACAAAAGAGGTGCCCTGGGGGTAGGAATGTAGCACCTCCTCCACCAGGAGGAGAACAGGATGAAGGAATAAAGCCCAGGCAGGAGAGAGTGAAAAAGCGGGACCTTCAGACACGAAGGGTCCTGGAGTAGAGACAGGCCGAGGCTGGGTTGAGGAGAATTGGGGGGGGGGGGAGTCGGCTGCAAGGAGGCTCCAAGTCGGGTATGATGTCCACCTGAACTGGGTGGGTTACTGAGCATCGAGTCGATTTGGAAACTGCACCACCTCGACGGGAGGACGTGCGTTGTGGACGAGGAGGGGCATGTGCAATAACTTCCACAATGGAAGCCAGGTCCGAGGACGCCCTGAGTTGATGTTGCCCCGGTGGTGAGGAATCCTCTAAAGGGAAAGAGCGGTCCGCAAGAGCCCCAAACCGATTTGTAACAGGGATATTAGCCCTCACAGCTGCAGAGTACAGGTGCCCTGGCTGTGTTGGTGTTGGGGAGACTCCCTTAGTGGTGGGCACTGAAGGTGAAGGAGGCAGGGGCTGACGAACTGTGACTGGCTTTACAGACCGCAAGCAGGAGTTACATTCATCGAGTGAAAGAGACTGGACCCTGGCTGAGTTTGCCAAATCAAGAGCCTGGCAATATGACGGGCAAGACCAGGACATAACCTTGTGGTTCCCTTTACAGAAGTAGCATGAAGCCGGGCGGGTACAGGTAATGCTGTCTTTAACGACTGGGTGAAACCCGCTGCAGTTCACACATCGTACCTTACCACAGCAAGACAACTCTCCATGCCCAAAAAGGAAACATTTCTGACACCGGAGTAAAGGAAAAGTATAAGGAAGAACAGGAAACCTTAGAGTGCCAAAAGTCACAAATCTTGGGAGAGCACCCAAGAAACATACATGAACCATACAAGATGGGGCAGGACAATTTGAGAGGCTCCAAACCTCCTGCAAACCTAAGTCGTCACCCCCGCTGTAAACCAATTCAGAGTGGATCTCCTCATCTGACAGGGATGCAGAAATCGGTCCAATTCTGCTGTAACAACAACCGGCGGCGAGGATTGAGGAGCAGACCTCCCAGCAGACAACATTCCACCTACCCAGGACATGAATAGCATTTAGTGGCAAGTTTCTAGCCAGAAAAGACTTACAATGTAGCCAGAGCTTTAGGGCTGCACCCCTACTGAGTTGCTGGATGCCCCCATCTATGCAAGCCTTGCCGAAAGGAGATCACTGATGGTGTTGGTGATGTCCCGTGGATTGGTGAAGGGTGTACCACAATCCTTAGGGCGCACAAGAACCACCACATCTGGAGTAATTTGAGGAGAAGGAGCATAGTCTGGACAAGTGGTGGGTTGGCATTTTGGGCTAGACAGGCGCCTGGCACTGTTATCAACCTCAAGGGCCCGTTTGTTTATCGCTGTAGGGGGCACACTAGCCATATCTTGGTCCAGCGGTAATGAAACAGTTGTCAACTGAGTAGGGACCGGAGGGGGGGTCCCCTCTGTGGGGGCGAACGATATCTCAGTCGAACCCCCCATAAATGGGCCACACAACACTGCCTGATGGAGAAAACAATGACAACACAAGCACACAAAAAAAGAAAGATGGTGAAGCAGAGCCTAAACAGGGCCTACACCACCAACAAACAACTGAGGCGCCTTCGGAAGACACGTCCACACTCCACCAATGCCGACCGAGCTCTTTACGAGTGTATGTATATATGAGTTTATGTATGAACGTATGTATGTATGAATGTATATGAGTGTATGTATGTATGAGTGTATGCTATTTAAACAGGTGGATTGTGTTGTCCATCACTAAACTGAACAATCATTCACACAGTGGCTCTTTAAGTTACTAATGAATTTAGGTGATTTGTTGTAGTAGATGACCAGGAATAACACCGTAGCTGAGGTGTTGTTGGAGGTACACCTGACCCTAGTGGGTGTAGCGCTTCTTTTTCAATATAATAATAATGTTTGAGGTACATAGTGACGTATCATGTAGAGGATGGTTTATTTTAGGGTAAATTTTATATAATTTACCATATTAAACTACTGGAGAAAGTTTCAAGTTCAGCGGCGGCAGCAGCAGCAGCGACTTCCAAGCTCCGTACTTTTCTCCAACTATCAGAGCTACCAATGCTCCTATGATGACCTAGTTACAAGCAAAACTGCACTACCCAACGTAGCACCCAGAATGACCAAAGATTACCAACAGTGAAACCTACAAATCGAAAATAATAGAGATCAAAGGAAGACTGCCCACAAACCGAAAGCAACACCCCGCTGCCAGCCGAACAACGTAACCCTAAGCTTTGTATAACTACAACTTCTTCTTAACTACAACAATTCCTGTAGTATTATGAGGCGCAATCTAAGAGGAAACAGCACCAAGGCCAGCAAGAAAACACTGAAAAATCAACTATTCAACAAGAGTAGCCAGGAGGACGCCGGCCCAGCAACCACCCCACTCACCACCGCTCAAGGCGACACCACAACAATAACAACAAACATGGCTGCCACCAGCCCATCCTCCCCTCTCTTCCCCGGATTCAACCTACCAAGTAGTCTCTCAGGTATGACCAACGATCCAGATACCCTAAAGACATGCATCTCCAACTTAGTATTGAAAATATGATCTTCGAGAGATGCTAACAAACAAGACACCAGGATGACACAACTCGAGAACAAATCCTCAGTCTTGAACAAAAATTATCAACACCAGGAATGACTAACTGTGACAAGACCATCCAGACAGTCATAGGGTAGCCATACCCAACAAATAATATCTCTTAATACAAAGGTTGAAGAGCAGTAAAAGAATGGAAGAACAACTTAGATAACCCGTTTCAGGACTACTTTGCTCTCCAAAAGGAAAAAAA
>NC_069403.1:4376570-4456239 GCF_026875155.1 Cherax quadricarinatus | reverse complement strand
GAAATAAACACAGTGGTAAACAATAATATGATAATAACTTTAGTGCGGTTATTGTGTTCAATACAGTGAGTATATATATATCAATTATATACAGTATTGGTCTCTCAGGCCCCAAATGTTAGTAGGAATAGAAAAAAAATTGGAAAAGAAAAGAAAAAACAACTAAAACAACAAAATAATATAATACGCGTATGTGGAATTCGTCGATGTTGCCGCCACCACATCATTTTCTACAAACTTCTTGGCACTGTATCTCGGTAAGTACTGATCAGATTCTATTTTTTTTTTTTTGTTTTATTACCTTCACAAAAATATGCTCTTTAATTCTGTAAGAAAAAATAATTTTTTTTTTTTTTTCAAAATTTCTTGGACACTGGTGCGTGACTTCAGATTTTGGCCTTGGACCCTGAAAGGGTTAAGCCAGGTCTCAGTAAGAATAATGCAGGAGAAGGGTGTCTTTAGTGATTCAAGGAGTGCCAGGAGGTCATCATAGTGTTTGCTTAAGGACCTGATGTTGTAGTTAAGTACTGATAGGCTTTTAGCATTGTTTAGGATAGTGCTGGCTTGTGATGCTGTGTAATAAAGGCAGTTACTTTCCAATAAGTTTTGATTGGGTGTCAGATTATGGAGGTTTAGATCAGGGTCAACATGATCAATCATCTTCTAGGTTTAAATTATGGTTATTTATATCCTGAGTTATGTGTTGAGTTCTAGTACTGATATCTGTAGTGGTGGGAAGCTTGGATAAGTATATAGCTAGAGTATTTTGGTCATATAGAGTATAGTCACTACTACACATAATGAAGTTGATGTTGTCTATGTGTTGTGCTGGAATGAACTAAAGTACAACTAGGTATAAACTAGTAATATAAAAATACAAATTTAACCCTTTGACTGTCGCGGTCGTATATGTACGTCATAGGAGATACCGTGTTTGACGTATCTATACGCATAAATTCTAGCGGCTTCAAATCAAGCAGGAGAATGCTGGTAGGCCCACATGTGAGAGAATGGGTCTCCATGGTCAGTGTGCACCACATAAAAAAAATCGGGGAGCCAGTGGTGCATTGTGGGAATACCATTTCAGTTGTCCTTTTTCAGCATGTCTAGCGGTAAGAAATATGTGACTTCCCTGCAAATCTGGGACTCTTCTCTTCCCAAGTGATGCTCTAACACAGATGGAAGTGTCAATGAAGATCAATTTCATGATTTCGAGGAGTTTGAGACCAAAAGCAATGGAGGAGGAGGAAGAGGAGGAGGAAGAAGAGGAGGAGGAAGAAGAGGAGGAGGAAGAAGAGGAGGAGGAGGAAGGAAGGAGGAAGAGGAAGGAAGGAGGGAGGAGGAGGAAGGAGGGAGGAGGAGGAAGGAGGAAGGAGGGAGGAGGAGGAAGGAGGGAGGAAGAAGGAGGGAGGAGGTTGGAGGGAGAAGGAGGGAGGAGGAGGAAGGTGGAAGGTGGAAGGAGGAGGAAGAAGAAGAAGAAGGAGAAGAAGAACAAGAAGAAGAAGAAGAAGAAGAAGAATACCTAATAATAATAATATGTAATAATATGTTCCCTTGAGGCATGAAAACAGTTCACCCCATGACAGTGACAAGATAAGGGGAGATAACATCTGATAAGAGCTGACCTTTGATGAGCGTAAACGAGGGTGGAGGGAGGGGGGCAGCTGTCCATCTGTGAAGAACCAGGAGGAGGAGGAGGAGGAGGAGGAGGAGAAGGAGAAGAAGGAGGAGGAGGAGGAGGAGGAGAAGGAGGAGAAGGAGAAGGAGGAGGAGGAGAAGATGACAAACAAACATTTGTCTGTCTGTCTATTTGTCTGTCTGCCAAACTCCCTGTCTATCCATCTAGCTCTGTCTCAGAGAGAGCCACAAGACTGTCATCATCACGTTTACTCACATCTTCAAGCAGAGTATAGCACTTTGTCTGGATTTTTTGGGTTATCGTAGGTAATTTACACTATGTATAGTTGTATTTATGTGTACCTGTGAGACAGAGATAGACAGACAGAGAGAAAGAGAGACAGATTGAAAGAGATAGAATGAGGGAGAAAGATAATTAGATAGAATGGAGGGGGAAGCAGCATCTGACCCCATTGTTTTGACAGGCGGGAGGGGAAGTAAGTAATGAGACAATATGTCATTTTGACAGCTGCCGACTCCTGACTCAAAACAATTATAAGCCACACACTCACACACAAGACAAGCTTGCTGAAGGGTGATAATAGGAGTTTTATGAAAGTATCTAGTGACTATATATGTGTATATATATATTATAGAAACCAGAAGCAAGAAGGGAAGGCAGGAATGAAGGAAGGACTAGATGAAAGGAAGGAAAAAAGTAATGAAGGACAGATGAAGGAATGTAGGAAGAGAGGTGGAATGCCCTCCAGGTAGCCTCCAGGTAGGAAAGGAATGAAGGAAATTAGGAAGGAATGATGACACACGACCATTTACCTAGGATAACTACATAACACAACTGCCTGCTAATACTTTGAAGAAAACTGCTCAGACGAGGTGTTTTGTCTTTGCACATAAAAAAAAAATTCCACAAAAATGCACACACACTGATTTTATGTGTGAGAGTGTAAAACACCATTGTGTATGACACCATGTTTTATGTGTGAGAGTGTAAAACACCACTGTGTATGACACCATGTTTTATGTTTGAGGAGTGTAAAACACCACTGTGTATGACACCATGTTTTATGTGTGAGAGTGTAAAACACCACTGTGTATGACACCATGTTTTATGTTTGAGGAGTGTAAAACACCACTGTGTATGACACCATGTTTTATGTGTGAGGAGTGTAAAACACCACTGTGTATGACACCATGTTTTATGTTTGAGGAGTGTAAAACACCACTGTGTATGACACCATGTTTTATGTGTGAGGAGTGTAAAACACCACTGTGTATGACACCATGTTTTATGTGTGAGGAGTGTAAAACACCACTGTGTATGACACCATGTTTTATGTGTAAGAGTGTAAAACACCACTGTGTATGACACCATGTTTTATGTGTGAGGAGTGTAAAACACCACTGTGTATGACACCATGTTTTATGTGTAAGAGTGTAAAACACCACTGTGTATGACACCATGTTTCAGAGAGTTCCACAAGCTGCAGAACTTCTAGGAATATGTTCAGTGACTGTATATTGGTATATATATTATAGAACAATAGTAATAAAAAATTTTTGTATTGTTTGTTTTTGTAAACAAGTTTTGTAAACAATATATTGATAATTATGTTTGTGTGCTTATTGTGTTGTATACAACGAGTGTATATATGTACATTGCACCTTACTTTGGTCTCACAGGCCACATAAGTTATGTGAAAAAATAAAATAGTGAAAAAACAACAAACCTTCAAATACAAGTAAACTAAAGTTTACTGGGTGAGCGGCAGTTGCCGCTGTTGCCATACGCGGCTCATTTTCTGCAAACTTCATGCCTCTATATCTCGGTAAGTACTGATGGGAAAAAAATTTTTTGGGGACTAAAACAATCAGAAAAATAATCTTAACATTTTCATAAGAAAAAATAATTTTTTTTTTTTTTCGAATATTTTGCGACACCAGGAGACACTTCAGGATTGGGCCCTTCGACAGTCAAAGGGTTAAAATAGAACAAGACTCTCACTTGTAATTGCACTAAGGTCTAATATAATGACTTTTGTGGAGTCTATGTTTTGAGCTAGAATGAGCTATAGTACAACTAGATTTAATCTAATAATATAAAAATACAAATTAAAAATAGCACCAGTCTCTCACTAGTAATTGCAGTATGGTCTAATATAATGAATTTGGTATTGACTATAGTACAACTGAGTTTAATCTAATAATATTAAAAAAGGCACAAGACTCTCAATTGTAATTGCACTAAGGTGTTATGTAAGTTGTTTACAAGAATTAGAGTATAACTAGATTTAAATTGACAAGATAAAATATACAAGTTAAGGTAGCAAAAGAATAAAAAAAGTAGAAAAAAAAAAGATATATGAGGTAGTTGGTACTAGTTAGCAAAAGATAGTTAAGGGCCTTGAACAATAATATAATTGAAATTTACACTAATTGCACACACAATATAGTCACTAAGATATGAAAACAATCTTAGAGTAGGAATTATAATATAAACTTATAATATAAAAATACAAATTGAAATGGTACTTGCAATTGCACTAGAGTCTGGTATAGGTTGTTGACAAGATCAAGAGTATAACTAGATTTAAATTGACAAAATAAAATTCACAAAGTACTGTGGACGCGTCTCGAACGAATCGCATTGGATGAGTTTTTTAGCGTTAGCTGAGGCAAAATTTTTGGGTTAAAATGTATCGTTAGCTGGATTTAACGTTAGCTGATGCCATCGTTACTTGGGTCCACTGTATATACTCATAAATTCTAGCGGCTTCAAATCAAGCAGGAGAAAGCTGGTAGGCCCACATGTGAGAGAATGGGTCTGTGTGGTCAGTGTGCACCACATAAAAAAAAATCCTGCAGCACACAATGCATGAGAAAGAAAAAACTGACCGTTTTTTTAATTAAAACTCCGACATTGTGGTCTATTTTCGTGTAGTATTTATCTATGTATTCCCGCTTTCTTTTTCTCATTTGATAGAATGGAAAACATATTATAGAAATAGAGGTGATTTTGATTGGTTTTACTATGAAAAGAACCTTGAAATGAAACTCCAAGTAGGGGAAATGTTTGGTTTTTGCCGATGTTCAAAGGTAAACAAATGATGTCATTTTCCAATAAATGTCCAAGTAGCCATTCTAATATGCAGTCATGAATAAGTTGACATTATTTATACAATTATTACAGTATTGCAGTAGTCTGCATAACAGTGAATCTTCTATTTTTTGTTTGAATAAAAATTCAAAATAAAAAGCAAGAGTAATATCACAGGGGCCTGGAGACATGACTGATGAACAAAGAAAATGTTATTTTAGAGCCAGGAATGTCTGCATTGTTCATTCTGGACCCTATTTGGAAATTGTCATATTAATATTTGTGAAATTGGCCAAATTGCAAATTTCTGACCACGTTATTGGGTAGTTGAAATCGGTAAATGGGCAGTTTCTTGTACTCAATCGATAGAAAAAATGGAGTTCTAAATAAATAGCTATGAGTTTGGTCAACTGGCACAATGGAATTAGCTGAAAATAGGGCTCGAAGTGGGCGAAATTGCCAATTCGTAAATATCGCCAAAGTCGCTAACTTCGCGAGAGAGTAATTCCGTCAGTTTTCCATCAAATGTCATTGTTTTAGTGTCACTACAATCAGGAAAAGATTGTCTTATCATTTCATAAGAAAAATAATTGGGGGGGGGGGGGAATTTTGCAACACCAGGAGACACCTCAGGATTTGGGGCTGCACGGTTTTACAAAGGGGCGTTCCTATCTTACGAATTTACTAACTTTCTTCACTAAGGCATTTGAGGAGGTAGATCATGGTATTGAATATGATATTGTGTATATGGACTTCAGTAAGGCTTTTGATAGAGTTCCACATCAGAGTCTATTGAGGAAACTTAAGGCACATGGAATAGGAGAAATTTTTTCCTGGGTAGAGGCATAGTTAACAAATAGGTAGTAGAGAATTTGCATAAATGGGAGAAATCAGAATGGGGGCACGTCACAAGCGGTGTTCCACAGGGGTCAGTGTTGGGCCCCTTGTTCACAATCTTCATAAACAACATAGATGAGGGAATAAATAGTGACATAAGCAAATTTGCTGATGACACCAAAATAGGCCATTCAATTCATTCTAATGAGGACATTAGAGCACTCCAGGATGAGTGGAATAGACTGATGCAGTGGTCGGAGAAGTAGCAGATGCAGTTTAATATAGACAAATGCAAAGTTGTAAATGTTGGACAGGAAAATAACCATGTCATATATAAACTAAATAATGTAGATGTTAATATTATGGATTGCGAAAAGGATTTAGAAGTTCTGTTCAGCAGTAATCTAAAACCAAGACAACAGTGCATTAGTGTTCGCAATAAAGCCAACAGAATCCTTGGCTTCATAGCAAGAAGTATAAATAATAGAAGTCCTCAGGTTGTTCTTCAATTCTATATATCTTTGGTTAGGCCTCATTTAGATTATACTGCACAGCTTTGGTCACCGTGTTACTGAATGGATATAAATTCACTGGAAAACGCACAAAGGAGGATGACAAAGATGATCCCATGTATCAGAAATCTTCCCTATGAGGATAGACTGAGGTCCCTGAATCTGCACTCTCTAGAAAGGCGTAGAATTAGGGGGGATATGATTGAGGTGTATAAATAGAAAACAGGAATTAATAAAGGAGGTGTAAATAGCATGCTAAAAATATCTAACATAGACAGGACTCACAGCAACGGCTTTAAATTGGAAAAATTCAAATTCACGAAGGATATAGGAAAGCATTGTTTTATTAATAGAGTTGTGGATGAGTGGAACAAACTCCCGAGTACCATCATAGACGCTAAGATGTTGTGTTGTTTTAAAAATAGGTTGGATAAATACATGAGTGTGTGTGGGTGTGAGTTGGACCTGACTAGCTTGTGCTACTAGGTCAGATGCAGTGCTCCTTCCTTAAGTGACGTGTCTGATCTCACTAGGTCAAGGCATTGGCTTAAGCTAGTGGGAGAATTGGACCTGCCTTGCATAGGCCAGTAGGCCTGGTGCAGTGTTCCTTCTTTCTTATGTTCTTATGAAATAGGTCAATGATTTACTTTTGAGATATTCCAGGAAACGTGTACATAGCTGATTGCTTTTTTTTTTTTTTTTTTTTTTTTTTTTTTTTTTTTTTTTTTTTTTTTTTTGAGAGAGAGAGAGAGAGAGAGAGAGAGAGAGAGAGAGGAGAGAGAGAGAGAGAGAGAGAGAGAGAGAGAGAGAGAGAGAGAGAAAATCGCACATTTTTTGGTTTGCATAGGATAAGAGTGATCTATAGTTACCCTTCAGGTGCATAACATTTTCTCAGTCACTTTTTTTTTTTTTTTTATCCCTCTCTGCCCTCCACCCTGCAATACCTTTCTATATAATGTCAGTTTTTATTAATTTGGGAGTCTTTATCATTATCTATGTTATACCTATTATTATTCTGGAATAAATATGATAGGTAGATAACATTGATAGTAATAGTACAGTGGACCCCCGTATTACGTAATTAATCTGTTCCAGAGAGAGTGACTTACTCTGAATTAATTTTCCCCATAAGAAATAATGGAAATTCAGTTAATCCGTTCCAGACACCCATAAGTATTAACCCTTTCAGGGTCTGTGCTGTAGATCTACGGCTTTATGTTGAGGGTCCAAACCGTAGATCTATGCCAAAATTCTAGTGGCGTCAAATTTAGCGCGAGAAGTCTGATAGGCCTACATCTGAGAGAATGGGTCTGGGTGGCCAGTGTGCACACTATAGAAAAAATCTGGACGCCCGCATGGCATTGTGGGAACACCACCAAAGTAGCTTTGTTCATCGTGCTGGCGGCAAGGAAGCTCTCACTCCCCACTCACTCTCCTGGCGAATTCTGACTCTCCTCTTCACAACTTACAGTTCTAAGACTGATGGAAGTGGAGCTGAAGAGGAATGACATGGCATGGTAATGATATGGTACCATTGTACCATATGGTACAATGGTACCATATGGTACATTGGTGCCATGTCATACAATGGTAAATGGTACAATGTGCCATATGGTACATTGTACCATATGGTACACTGTACCATATGGTACATTGTACCATATGGTACATTATACCATATAGTACATTATACCATATGGTACATTATACCATATGGTACATTGTACCATATAGTACAGGGTACAGGGACCCTAATGGAAATAAGGCTGTCTGACTTTTTTGGGTTATCCTAGGTTCTCCAAACATATGCTGCTAAGTATGATATTCTATGTAACTTTATTTGTGTATACCTAAATAAACTTACTTATGATGCCACATGCACTTGAGTAAGTTTATTCAGGTGTACAAAAATACAATTACATGGATTATTATACATAGCAGCATATTTATAAAATCCTAGGATAACCGAAAAAAGTCAGGGTGAGTCCTGTACTGTATGGTACCCTGTACCATATGGTACCCTGTGCCATATGGTACCCTGTGCCATATGGTACCCTGTGCCATATGGTACCTGTACCATATGGTACCCTGCACAATATGGTACTCTGCACCATATGTTTTCCTGTACTGCATGGTACCCTATACCATATAGTACAATGTACCATATGGTACCCTGTAACATATGGTACCATGTACCATATGGCCAATAGGTGTTGGTGGCACAAGACATCAGCCAAGACTGAGTGAGTGGTGAGGCAAACTAGCTACTGATTCAGCAGTTTCCAAGACAAAGTACTTTGTCATCCACCTCAAGGAACATGTTGAGTTCCCGTATATTTGTAAATATATAATAGAACATTACTAATATACAACATTTTTGTATATTTTTGTTGTAAACAATTATTGTAAACAAAATAATGATGAAAATATTAGTGTGTTTATTGTGTTGAATACAACAGTACCATACGATACAATGAACCATATGATATCATTGTGCTGTATGGTACAATGTACCATAAGGTACCATTGCACCATATAGTACCATTGTATCATATGGTACCATTGCACCAAATGGTGCCATTATACCATATTCTACCATATGGTACCATTGTATCATATGGTACCATTGTGTCATATGCCATTGTACCATATGGTACCATTATACCATATGGTACAATTGTACTGTATGGTACCATTGCACCCTATGGTACCATTGTACCATATGGTACTATATGATACCGTTGTATTCAACACAACCACACTAATATTTTCATCATTTTGTTTACAATAAACTTGTAAACAAGTTTTGTAAGCAATATAATGATAAACAAATTAGTGCAGGTATTGTGTTGAATACAATGAGTGTACACTTATACAATATACATTATGTTGGTCTCACAGGCCACAAATGTTACTAGAAAAAAAAAATAGAAAAGAAAAGAAAAAAAAAAAAGTCACTGATGTTGCCGCCACCCGGTCATTTTGGGTCAACTTCCCGCCGCTGTATCGTGGTAAGTACTGATCAGAATTTTTTTGTTTTATTACCTTCACAATTTTTTTTTTTTTTTCAACAAGTCGGCCGTCTCCCACCGAGGCAGGGTGACCCAAAAAAGAAAGAAAATCCCCAAAAAGAAAATACTTTCATCATCATTCAACACTTTCACCACACTCACACATTATCACTGTTTTTGCAGAGGTGCTCAGAATACAACAGTTTAGAAGCATACGCCTATAAAGATACACAACATATCCCTCCAAACTGCCAATATCCCAAACCTCTCCTTTAAAGTGCAGGCATTGTACTTCCCATTTCCAGGACTCAAGTCCGACTATATGAAAATAACCGGTTTCCCTGAATCCCTTCACTAAATATTACCCTGCTCACACTCCAACAGATCGTCAGGTCCCAAGTACCATTCGTCTCCATTCACTCCTATCTAACACGCTCACGCACGCTTGCTGGAAGTCCAAGCCCCTTGCCCACAAAACCTCCTTTACCCCCTCTCTCCAACCCTTTTGAGGACGACCCCTACCCCGCCTTCCTTCCCCTATAGATTTATATGCTTTCCATGTCATTCTACTTTGATCCATTCTCTCTAAATGACCAAACCACCTCAACAACCCCTCTTCTGCCCTCTGACTAATACTTTTATTAACTCCACACCTTTTCCTAATTTCCACACTCCGAATTTTCTGCATAATATTTACACCACACATTGCCCTTAAACAGGACATCTCCACTGCCTCCAACCGTCTCCTCGCTGCTGCATTTACCACCCAAGCTTCACACCCATATAAGAGTGTTGGTACTACTATACTTTCATACATTCCCTTCTTTGCCTCCATAGATAACGTTTTTTGACTCCACATATACCTCAACGCACCATTCACCTTTTTTCCCTCATCAATTCTATGATTAACCTCATCCTTCATAAATCCATCCGCCGACACGTCAACTCCCAAGTATCTGAAAACATTCACTTCTTCCATACTCCTCCTCCCCAATTTGATATCCAATTTTTCTTTATCTAAATCATTTGATACCCTCATCACCTTACTCTTTTCTATGTTCACTTTTAATTTTCTACCTTTACACACATTCCCAAACTCATCTACTAATCTTTGCAATTTTTCTTTAGAATCTCCCATAAGCACAGTATCATCAGCAAAAAGTAACTGTGTCAATTCCCATTTTGAATTTGATTCCCCAAAATTTAATCCCACCCCTCTCCCAAACACCTTAGCATTTACTTCCTTTACAACCCCATCTATAAATATATTAAACAACCATGGTGACATTACACATCTCTGTCTAAGACCTACTTTTACCGGGAAGTAGTCTCCCTCTCTTCTACACACCCTAACCTGAGCCTCACTATCCTCATAAAAACTCTTTACAGCATTTAATAACTTACCACCTATTCCATATACTTGCAACATCTGCCACATTGCTCCTCTATCCACTCTATCATATGCCTTTTCTAAATCCATAAATGCAATAAAAACTTCCCTACCTTTATCTAAATACTGTTCACATATATGCTTCAATGTAAACACTTGATCTACACATCCCCTACCCACTCTGAAACCTCCTTGCTCATCCGCAATCCTACATTCTGTCTTACCTCTAAGTCTTTCAATTATAACCCTACCGTACACTTTTCCTTGTATACTCAGTAAACTTATTCCTCTATAATTTTTACAGTCTCTTTTGTCCCCTTTCTCTCTATGTAAAGGGACTATACATGCTCTCTGCCAATCCCTAGGTCCTTTCCCTCTTTCATACATTTATTAAACAAAAGTACCAACCACTCCAACACTATATCCCCCCCTGCTTTTAACATTTCTGTCATGATCCCATCAGTTCCAGCTGCTTTACCCCCTTTCATTCTACGTAATGCCTCACGTACCTCCCTCACACTTACGTTCTGCTTCTTCTTCACTTCACTCCTAAAAGATGGTAGTAGGTTGATAGACAGCAACCACCCAGGGAAGTACTACTGTCCTGCCAAGTGAGTGTAAAATGAAAGCCTGTAATTGTTTTACATGATCGTAGGATTGCTGATGTCTTTTGTCTGTCTCATAAATATGCAAGATTACAGGTATGTCTTGCTACTTCTACTTACACTTAGGTCACACTACATATACATGTACACATTTATTTATACACACTCATCTGAGTTTTCTTTGATTTTATCTTAATCCATGGAGAAGTGGAATAAGAATCTTTCCTCCGTAAGCCATGCGTGTTGTAAAAGTCAACTAAAATGCCGGGAACAATGGGCTAGTAACCCCTTTTCCTGTAAAGATTACTAAAAAGAATAAGGAGAAGAAAAAAATTTCACAAAAATATTATCTTTAATTCTGTAAGAATTTTTTTTTTTTTTTTTTTTTTTTTTTTTTTTTTTTTTTTTTTTTTTTTTTCTTTTTTTTTTTTTCTTTTTTTTTTTCTTTTCTTTTTTTTTTCAAAATTTCTTGGACACTGGGGCACTCCTTCAGATTTTGGCCTTGGACCCTGAAAAGGTTAAATAAAATAATTTTTTTACATGAAATATACATTTCCCTACACAGAAACCATTAGACATGCAGAGTAAAACATTACCAAAATGACACTTGCCTTTATTGAAGACTTATTGATGACTGATGAGATGGGAGGAGGGGAGAGGATGGAGATGTACTATTGTTTGGAAGGGGAATCCCCTTCCATAAAGACTTCAGGTACCAAATCCTTTTTTGGGGTTAGTTCCCTTCTTTGTTTTTTAATGCCACTGGGACCAGCATGAGAGTCACTAGACCCCTGTTGCACAAAATATCTGTCCAGAGAGCTCTGTTTCTGGCATCTCTTTAAGATTTCCCAAAAATGGGACACAACATTGTCATTGTACATGTTGCCAACACGGCCTGCATCAGCTGTGTCAGGGTGATGTTCATCCATAAATGTTTGCACCTTTGTCCACATTGTACAAATGTCCTTAATCTTTGAAGAAGGCAACTTCCTCCATCTCTTCCTCCTCCTCTGAAGCAAATTCCTGAGCTGTGGTCTGCTGGTGTTGCAGATGAAGGTCTTGCAGCTCTGTAGTGGTTAGCTCTTCATCATGGTCCTCCACCAACTCTTCCACATCCTCCAAGCTCACATCCAAGCCCATGGAATTCCCCAATAGGCTCCTCAGGGTCAGCCCCAAACCCTTCAAAATCCCTCTCTTGTACACATTCTGGCCACAATTTTCTCCAAGCAGAGTTCAAAGTCCTGGAAGTCACTCCCTCCCAAGCCTTACCTATAAAGTTTATGCAACTGGGGATACTGAAGTGATCTTTCCAAAAATCTCTTAGGATCAGTTCAGTGTCTGAGATCACTTCAAAGCACTTTTGAAACACTACTTTGGTGTACAGTTTTTTTGAAATTTGAAATGACCTGCTGGTCCATGGGCTGGAGGAGGGGAGTAGTATTAGGGGGCAAGAACTTGACTTTGATGAAACGAAACACCTGCACCATTCGTTTTTCCAAGTCCGGAGGATGAGCAGCAGCATTGTCCATTACCAGGAGGCACTTGTTTTCCAATTTATTTTCCAGGAGGTATTTCTTCACACTGGCGCCAAACACGTCATGGAACCAGTTGAGGAAAATGTCCCTCGTGATCCATGCCTTACTGTTTGCCTTCCATATCATACACAGTTTACTCTTGACAACACTGTTTTTCTTGAACATTTTGGAATTTTCAGAGTGATACACCAGTAAAGGCTTCACTTTGAAATCCACACTAACATTACTACAAAACATGAGAGTTATCCTGTCTTTCATAGGCTTGTGTCCTGGGAGTGCCTTTTCCTCCTGAGTAATGTAGGTCCTCTTTGGCATTTTCTTCCAAAAGAGGCCTGTTTCATCACAATTGAACACTTATTCAGGTTGGGGTTTTAATATTTCAGCCTCGATTACCCCATCATTTCCTGAACATATTTTTCCTCCGCTTTTTTGTCAGAACTGGCAGCCTCGCCATGCCTTATCACACTGTGTATGCCATTGCAATTCTTAACCCTTTCAGGGTCGACAGGCCCACTCCCAAACTTGTTCTCATGGTCAAAAAATATTAGAAAAAAAAATTATTTTTTTTCTTATGAAATGATAGAGCATATTTTTGTAAATATTATAGGCAAAAAAAAAATTTTTTTTTGACCAGTACTTACCGAGATATGGAGGCGTGAAGTTGACAAAGTGAGCTGCATACAGCAACATTGCCGACTGCCGGTCATGTGGTCATGTTTATTTATTTTTTTCCTACATTTTTCTTTTATTTTTTAACATTTTATTTTTTCAAGTACAGGTCCTCAATCACAAATCCGGCATCATTGGGACCTGTAGTGTGCCGGATTACTGAGTTTACTGAATTACAGAGTGGTTAGGTTAGAGTACACTTAATAAAATTAACCAACTTGACTTACACAAAGTTCATTGAACATTGGCAAAAATCAAACATTTCCGCTACTTTGAGCTCAATTTCAAGGTACTTTTCGTCATGAAAGCAATCAAAATCATATCTATTTCTGTAATATATCTTCCATTCTGTCAAATGAGTCCAAAAAAATGAGAATACAACCATAAAAAACCATACAAAAATATACTACAAATAGGCCCTTGGCTAATGGCTGAGATGCAAACTCCCTTATTTATTGTCCGTCTTTTTTATTTTTGTTGTACTTTAAAAGCATCTTTCCATATACTTCCCCAAATTAAATGAATAGCTCAACAAACAACCGAGAAAAAAAAATATTTACCAAAAATCATATATGGCAAGCCCAAGCCAGGTACGGGAAATAAGCCACTTTGTCTGGGTTTTCTGGGTTACCTAGGCTCTATACATACACTGCATGTAGAAATCTATTAACGATTGTTATACCTGAATAAACTTATTTACTTCAGTCTGTCAACTGAGTAAAAGAAACCCCCCCTTCACTTATTTTAAACACCCAATAAAGTGGTCAGAAATTGCATTTGGCCGACCACACAATTCAACAGATCCAATTTAAAAAATAGGGTCCAGAATAAACAATGCAGACATTCCTGGCACTAAAATAACATTTTCTCTGTTTATTAGTCATGGCTACAGGCCCCTCTTATATTACTCTTGCTTACCATTTGGAATTTTTATTCACAAAAAAATAGAAGATTTACTGTTATGCAGACTATTGCATTATTGTAATAATTGTATAAATAATGTCAAACCATTCTTGACTCGGTATTGGAATTTGGACTGGCAGGCGGACAGGTACTGGGCGGTGACGTCATTTGTTTATTCTTGAGCTTCGCTACAGAATAGAACATTTTTGCTACTGTGAGCGCAATTTCAAAGTACTTTTCGTCTTGAAAGCAATCAAAATCATATCTATTTCTGTAATATATCTTTTATTCTATCAAATGAGACCGAAAAAATGAGAATATAACCATAACATACAAAAATACAGCTAAGCGGCCGCTAATGGCTGAGAAATGAACTCTGCTATTTATGGTCTGTTTTCTTTCATTTTTGGTGTACGTTAAGAAGTATCTTTCCATCATACATTGCCCAAGTTTGAATAAGATTACCCAGCAAACAACTGAGAAAATAATAATATAATAATAATATCTTTATTTACTACACGTACATGTACAAGGCATACAGGCCTAGCTGACATCAGTGACATACTACTGTATAGAAAGCTGTGTGTTATGCAGAGTATTTCAAGAAAATTAGGTCAGTGTCCCAGGATAACACCCACACTAGTCGGCTAACACCCAGGTACCCATTTACTGATGGGTAAACATAGACAACAGGTGTAAAGAAACACGCCTAATGTTTCTACCCTGGCTGGGATTCGAATATTTACCAAAAATCATATATGGCTAACCCAAGCCAGGTACTAAAAATAAGCCACATTGACTTTTTTGGGTTATCCTAGGTTCTCTACACATATGCTGCTATGTGTGATAATCTATATAGAGAAAATAACCTTTGTTTCAGGTTTATGGTGCAGTACGAGTTTATATCACAGCCCTGTGCTATACTCCGTTTTCTCTAATATAAGCCACCAAGACAGGGATAGGAGAATGGTATTTGTATACCATATATCTTCATACCTTCGTCGAACTGCTCAGTGTTATGCCAAATATTATTTATTCTGGAGTATTTAACATGTTTTATGCTATTTATATTGTTTATTATGTCATATTAGATCAGTTGTGATAGGCAAATAAGCTGTAGTGTTGATATTAGCGTAATAATAAAGCATATTCTCCTGCTTCATGAGACTGAGTTCATGACAACCAACAGTGGCTTCAAAGCTACCTTATCTTTAATGGATAATGTACTGTGTAGGTGCTTTACATAATGAGAAGCATTTCTTTTATTCATTGGAACCATGGCTAGGGCTAAAAGTAAGCAGGTTAAAACATTAAATGGAGAAAAAGAAATTGGAATGACTTATGCAGCAAGTATCGCCACCAAACAGTACCAGCAGGTTGGTGTGGCGACCCTGGAAATTTGAAATTATGCTAGCCAAAATTAGTGCTGAATAACTGAAGGAACCGAATAACTGATTGCCGGATTTGTGATGGCGAACCTGTACATAACTTTTATGGCATGTGAGACCAATATAAGCCATATTTTGGATATATACACTCGTTGTATACTACACAGCAACTGCACAAACATTGACAGGTGAACATTTTCACCTATTTTAGTCACATACTATTGCCTAGAAATATATACAGTGGTCCCTCAATTATCGTCCTTAATCTGTTCCTGGAAGTGGGACTATTATCGAAATAGACGATTTTCGAATCAATTTTCCCCATAAGAAATAATGTAAATCCAATTAATTTGTTCCAGACACCCAGAAGTATCAACAACAATTTTTTTTTACCTAAAAGATAGATTTACATGCACAAAAGAATGAACATTCAACATGACAGTTACCTTTATTGAAGACTATTTCCAAAATGGACGACTTTCAGGCCGGACGATTATTGAGGGACCACAGTATATAGTATTTATAGGTCCCAGCAGTGTTTTGTTGGGGAAGGATGTGTGGGTTTGTGTGAACAACATGGCTGGCAGGTGGCTGGCTGGCTGGCTGGCTGTCTGGGTAGCTGGTTGGCTGGGTAGCTGGTTGGCTGGGTGGCTGGCTGGCTGCCTGGCTGACCAGCTGGCTGGCTGCTTGGCCGGCTGGCTGGCTAGCTGGTTGGCCGACTGGCTGGCTGACCAGCTGGCTGGCCCGCTGGCTGGCCCGCTGGCTGGTTGGTTGGCTTTGTCTTTGTCTCTGTCTCACAGGTACACATAAATACAATTATACATAGTGTAAATTACTTAGGATACATGGAGAATATAATAATAATAATAATAATAAAAATAATTGAAGCATGGTGTAAGAGAGTATGTCACTCGTCTTATCTTACCTCTCTAGTAATGACAGTGGTGACATTTGATGAGGGGTGTCTTATCTTATCTTTCCACTAATGACAATGGTGACATTTGATGAGGGTACACTGCCTTCCCTTTATTTGTTTTCACTTTACACATAAACATGTCTGTCTATCTGTCTCCTTGTTTCTTTTTCTGTCTGTCTGTCTGCCTGCCTGCTTGCCTCTCTTTCTGTCTCAAAGAGAGCCACTAGTGAACCAACACGTATTACACACGACGCAGTAGTCACCACGTCATATCCGAGTCCTGATACTTATTATTTGCCAGTCTGGATTTTTTGGGTTATCCTAGGTAATTTACACCATGTATAATTGTATTTGTGTACCTGTGAGAGAGACAGACAGACAGCCAGCCAGACAGCCAGCCACCTGACCAGCTAGCCAGACAGCCAGCCAGCCACCTGACCAGCCAGCAGCCTGACCAACCAGCCAGCCAGCCAGCCAGCCACCTGACCAGCCATCCAGCCAGCCACCTGACTAGCCAGTCAGCCACCTGACCAGCCAGCCAGCCAGCCACCTGACCAGCCAGCCAGCCAGCCACCTGACCAGCCAGCAAGCCATCTGACCAGCCATCCAGCCAGCCACCTGACCAGCCATCCAGCCAGCCACCCACCCGACCAGCCAGCCATGTTGTTTACACAAATCCACACTCCCTTCCCTACCACCCCCACTGCCTCCCATTCCCCTTATTGCCTTTCCCCACCACCCACACTGCGGGAGAGTGAGGTATTCCTTACACTTCGCTTGGGTACAAAGGCGCACTGAATTACCACTTCCACAATGCAATGCGGGTGCATAGATTTTTTTTCCTACTGCACACACTTACAACATAGAGCCATTCTATCACATGTAGACCTACCAGCTCTCTCCCACTCAATTTGAAGGCGCTAGAATTTACGCATACTAGTACGACACCAACCCTGGCACGTAAGCCGTACTAGTACGGTACCAACCATGAGTGTTAAATCTCTCAAACCAGCCTTTGCTGGCCTTAAATTCACCAATATGAGCACTAGTTCCAGGCATTTTCTTTGAGATCATCATGCAACTGCCTCGCCTTTTCAAATATTATTGACCGCATAACACTATCTCCTGATAATTGTTTCTTGTTGATCCACACCAACAACAAAGTCTCCACATCTTCAAGTATTTGCGATCTCTGCTTTGTAAGCATATTTACACCTTTCGCAACAACAGCTTCCTAGATTGCCTTTTTCTTGGCCACGGTAGTAGCGACAGTTGTATGGGGTTTCTTATACAACCTGGCCAGCTTGGCAACACGCACTTCACTTTCGTATTCTGCAATGATCTCTTTCTTGAATTCTATAGTGTTTCTCACCCTCTTTACCAAAAGGCTGGCACTAGAAGCTTTCTTTGGGCCCATGGTGGCTTATTTAGCAGTTACAAGTACTAAAAAGAATGGAATAATACAAAATGTATCGTATGAATGTGTGGGATCATCCTCCTGGCTGGTAAACAATGGCACACTGGCTGTACATGGAGTGTCGGGGCTGCTCAGGCCGTGTGGACACGTTCTGGGCAAATGACATATACCGAGTTCAGTGATAATCACCAAGCCAGTATTTTGGTGCAAAATTTTTATTTATTTCGAATATTACTTATGCCAATGACGACTTAATCCAGGGATCCACTGTATAATCGAACAATGTTTTATAGTGGGGTGAAGCATCTTGAGGAATCGTGAGTCACTGACACACTGTTCCTTCTCCCTCTGCTGTAGCTCTGCCCACTTTGTAATGATGCTAAATGCTGAATTACATACGTATATTAGGAAAAAAATAAAACTCCAACTTGATAACTTTATATTAATTTACTTAACTCTTATATATTACAGAAAACAATAAAAAAGTAAAATACATATACGTTTTCTCATCTGTACCTCTGGTCTATAATGAAAGAAAACGATGTTTACATCAGGGGAAAACACTCCTAGATCATTCTTGTCATCAGAAAAAAAAATAGCATTTATTATTATTATTATAATTTATAATATGAATAATAATAAATTGATCTGGAGTGCTTTAAATGTCGTAAGTATTTTGTATAGGTTTGGTAGCTGACATTTAACCCTTTGACTGTCGAAAGGCCCAATCCTGAAGTGTCTCCTGGTGTCGCAAAATATTCGAAAAAAAAAAATTACTTTTTCTTATGAAAATGTTAAGATTATTTTTCTGATTGTTTTAGTCCCCCCCCAAAAAAAATTTCCCATCAGTACTTACCCAGATATAGAGGCATGAAGTTTGCAGAAAATGAGCTGCGTATGGCAACAGCGGCGACTGCCACTCACCTGGTAAACTTTAGTTTACTTGTATTTAAAGGTTTGTTGTTTTTTTCACTATTTTATTTTTTCACATAACTTATGTGGCCTGTGAGACCAAAGTAAGGTGCAATGTACATATATATACACTCGTTGTATACAACACAATAAGCACTCAAACATAATTATCAATATATTGTTTACAAAACTTGTTTACAAAAACAAACAATACAAAAAAATTTTTATTACTATTGTTCTATAATATATATACCAATATACAGTCACTGAACATATTCCTAGAAGTTCTGCAGCTTGTGGAACTCTTTGAAACATGGTGTTTTACACTCCTCACACATTAAACATGGTGTCATACACAATGGTGTTTTACACTCCTCACACATAAAACAGGTGTCATACACAGTGGTGTTTTACACTCCTTACACATAAAACATGGTGTCATACACAATGGTGTTTTACACTCCTCACACATAAAACAGGTGTCATACACGGTGGTGTTTTACACTCCTCACACATAAAATCAGTGTGTGTGCATTTTTGTGGAAGTTTTTTTTTATGTGCAAAGACAAAACACCTCCTCTGAGCAGTTTTCTTCACAGTATTAGCAGGCAGTTGTGTTATGTAGTTATCCTAGGTAAATGGTCGTGTGTCATCATTCCTTCCTTCCTAATTTCCTTCATTCCTTTCCTACCTAGAGGCTACCTGGAGGGCATTCCACCTCTCTTCCTACATTCCTTCATCTGTCCTTCCTTTCATCTAGTCCTTCCTTCATTCCTGCCTTCCCTTCTTGCTTCTGGTTTCTATAATATATATACACATATATAGTCACTAGATACTTTCATAAAACTGCTATTATCACCATTCAGCAAGCTTGTCTTGTGTGCGAGTGTGTGGCTTATAATTGTTTTGAGTCAGGAGTCGGCAGCTGTCAAAATGACATATTGTCTCATTACTCACTCCCCCTCCCGCCTGTCAAAACAATGGGGTCGGATGCTGCTTCCCCTCCATTCTATCTAATTATCTTTCTCCCTCATTCTATCTCTTTCAATCTGTCTCTCTCTTTCTCTCTGTCTGTCTATCTCTGTCTCACAGGTACACATAAATACAAGTATACATAGTGTAAATTACCTAGGATAACCCAAAAAATCCAGACAAAGTGCTATACTCTGCTTGAAGATGTGAGTAAACGTGATGATGACACAGTCTTGTGGCTCTCTCTGAGACAGAGCTAGACAGATAGACAGGGAGCTTGGCAGACAGACAAATAGACAGACAGACAAATGTTTGTTCGTCGTTGTCTTCTCCTCCTCCTCCTCCTCCTTCTCCTCCTTCTCCTCCTCCTCCTCCTCTTCTTCCTCTTCCTCTTCCTCTTCCTCCTCTTCCTCTTCCTCTTCCTCCTCCTCCTCCTCTTCCTCTTCCTTGTCTTTCTCCTTCTCTTTCTCCTTCTCCTCCTCCTTCTTCTCCTTCTCCTCCTCCTTCTCCTTCTCCTCCTCCTCCTCCTTCTCCTCCTCCTTCTCCTCCTCCTCCTTCTTCTCCTCCTCCTTCTTCTTCTCCTCCTCCTTCTTCTCCTTCTCCTCCTCCTTCTTCTCCTTCTCCTCCTCCTTCTTCTCCTTCTCCTCCTCCTCCTCCTCCTCCTCCTCCTCCTCCTCCTTCTCCTCCTCCTTCTTCTCCTTCTCCTCCTTCTTCTCCTTCTCCTCCTCCTTCTCCTTCTCCTCCTTCTCCTTCTCCTCCTTCTCCTTCTCCTCCTTCTTCTTCTCCTCCTCCTTCTTCTCCTCCTCCTCCTTCTCCTCCTTCTCCTCCTCCTTCTTCTTCTCCTTCTCCTCCTTCTTCTTCTCCTCCTCCTCCTCCTCCTCCTGGCTCTTGACAGATAGACAGCTGTCCCCCTCCCTCCACCCTCGTTTATGCTCATCAAAGGTCAGCTCTTATCAGATGTTATCTCCCCTTATCTTGTCACTGTCATGGGGTGAACTGTATTCATGCCTCAAGGGAACATATTATTATTATTAAGTATTATTATTATTCTTCTTCTTCCTCTTCTTCCTCCTCTTCCTCTTCTTCCTCCTCTTCCTCCTCTTCTTCTTCTTCCTCCTTCCTCCTCCTCCCTCCTTCCTCCTCCTTCCTCCACCTCCCTCCTTCCTCCCTCCTTCCTGCACCTCCCTCCTCCACCTCTCTCCTTCCTCCTCCTCCCTCCTTCCTCCTCCTCCCTCCTTCCTCCTCCTCCCTACTTCCTCCTCCTCCCTACTTCCTCCTCCTTCCTCCTCCTCCCTCCTTCCTCCTCCTCCCTCCTCCTCCCTCTTCTTCCTCCTCCTCTTCCTCCTCCTCTTCTTCCTCCTCCTCCTCCTCCTCCATTGCATTTGGTCTCAAACTCCTCGAAATCATGAAATTGATCTTCAATGACACTTCCATCTGTGTTAGAGCATCAATTGGGAAGAGAAGAGTCCCAGATTTGCTGGGGAGTCACATATTTCTTACCACTAGACATGCTGAAAAAGGACGACTGAAATGGTATTCCCACAATGCACCACTGGCTCCCCGATTTTTTTTATATGGTGCACACTGACCATGGACACCCATTCTCTCACATGTGGGCCTACCAGCTTTCTCCTGCTTGATTTGAAGCCGCTAGAATTTATGCGTATAGATACGTCAAACACCGTATCTCCTATGACGTATATATACAACCGCGACAGTCAAAGGGTTAAAGCACTCCAGAGTGATTATTATTTATTATTATTATTATTATTTATTATTATTATTATTATTATTATTATTATTGCTATCGACATACATTGTTCACAGATTTTAATCATTTCTAAAGCTGCCACAATAAACTGAGAATGTAAACTTACATATCAACACAACAGCTAACCCCTTTACTGTGAACTTTTGCACTTTTTCCATTTTCCTCCTCCAAGTGCTGCTGCACTTCTAACTCTATCTTCTACTATGGGATGCACAATAAAGTACAAATTTATAAACGAAAAATGTAGTCTTGGAGATTGTTTGATGCTCAGACACATCACTAACCTCTTTACAGTGAACTTCTTTTTTACTTCTTCCATTTTCCTCTTGTTTTTTCCTCTTCCAAGAGGAAAAACAAAAGGAAATTTGTACAAATATGGTCTTGGAGACTGTGAAAGCTAGTGTACTGAGTGGCTGTAGGAAGGAGATTAAGATGCTCGATGCTGAGACACCACACTGCCTGCTCATGACCCAAGTTCTCATACAGTATACAATAAAAACTCGTCAGAGAGCCCATCGTAACTCCGAGTTGTCGGTAATCGAGTACATCAGTAAGTGAGGAAAGGCTGTATAAGTAACATAGAAACCTGATATATACTCTAGAATGAATAAAATATGTCATTATGTGACAAGTGGTGGTGGCCATTCCCGCTCTGAAAACATCTTCCCATGTTTCCCCTCAGTTGTGTTTACGTATATCTATGATTTCGTGCTTTACTTCCATGGACATCATCCTCTTTTTCTTCTCAGCACTGTCCTTTGCACTTACTCTCTTAGGACCCATGGTTAGAAAAAAGAAATTTGGCAAAATAACTGTACAAAATGTAAACAAAACATGAGAGAAATCCTTCCACCACAAGGTAAGCACGTGCACTGGTGATGGTGAACGTTGCTGTGGTATTCTCTGTGCTGTCTAGTGGCAGTGTTCTGAAGCTCAGTTGTTATTACAGTATTCTTCTTCTTTGAACACACCGGTGTATCCCACAGAGGCGGGGTGGCCCGAAAGGAAAAACGAAAGTTTCTCCTTTTACATTTGGTAATATATACAGAAGGGGTTACTAGCCCCTTGCTCCCAGCATTTTAGTCACCTCTTACAACACGCATGGCTTACGGAGGAAGAATTCTGTTCCACTTCCCCATGGAGGTAAGAGGAAATAAACAAGAACAAGAACTAGTAAGAAAATAGAAGAAAACCGAGAGGAGTGTGTATATATATGCTTGTACATGTATGTGTAGTGTGACCTAAGTGTAAGTAGAAGTAACAAGACGTACCCGAAACCTTGCATGTTTACGAGACAGAAAATTGGACACCAGCAATCCTACCATCATGTAAAACAATACAGGCTTTCGTTTTACACTCACTTGGCAGGACGGTAGTACCTTCCTCGGCGGTTGCTGTCTCCCAACCTACTACCTAGATATTATAGTATTATTATTATAATTATTATTATAGTATTATAATTATATTATTATTATACAGTGGAACCTTGACTTATGAGTGTCCCGAGGTACGAGTTTTTGAGATACGAGCATCACTGGGCCAATTTTTTGCTCTGAGTTACGATCCAACATTTGAGTACGAGCCAGCCCTCCCTCCCCCTCAACCCAAAACCTGGACACCTTTCTTGTTTATCTATGATTTCATGCTTTAATTCCATGGAAATCATTCTCTTTTTCTTCTCAGCACTGTTCTTAACACTTACACTTATCATTTCATAAGAAAAAATAATTTTTTTTTTTTTTAAATTTCCGACCCTGAGAACAAGTTTAGGAAAGGGCCTGCCGACTCTGAAAGGGTTAAAGATAGATTTACCTTCACAAAAGAATGAACATTCAATATGACAGTTACCTTTGTTGAAGGCTGTTGTTGATGAATGGAAGACAAGGAGGAGGAGAGAGGGAAGAGAGGTTATTGTTAGGAAGGGGAATCCCCCTCCATGAGGATTCGAGGTCACTTCAGGGTTCACTTCCCTAGCCACTTCCCTAGCTTAAATATAGATTTACATGCAGAAAAGAGTGCCAAATAAATGTAAAGCACTAATAAAATGTATAAATGAACATTTAACATCACACTTGCCTTCATTGAAGACTCTTGTTGGTGTATGGCAGACAGGGCAGAGGGAGGGGAGGCGAGTTTGTTGTTGGAGAATATGACACTAGTATCAACTCTACGGCTTATTTATCTATCACAATTCAACTAATATGACATAAAAAACAATATTAATAACATAGAAACATGGAATATACTCTAGAATGAATGAAATAAGTCATTATGTATGTCACGAGAGGTGTGTTGTTGTTGGGTGTATAAGGGCCACTGAGAGCATAAGCCGTCCATAATGGTGGTGAAGCAGCAGCTGAGGTGCCGGTGTTTTCTGTAGCCCTATATAACTCCAGCAACATTGGAGGAGTTAGTAGAATCGCTGAATTACTGAAGAAGGCACCCTCTACCACCATCACAACCACCACCACCCTCTACAAAGAGCAAGAGCAGCATGCCAAAGCCACTTATATGCATAGCATTACGGGCTGGCTTAAAATTAACTTAAGATTAACTAAGCAATGATGAAATCAGTGATAAGACATTATTGTAAACAGATAACTATAAAATACAAATGAGTATTACAAAGACAGGTCCTATGGTTGCATGCATTGCTGTTCATTCAGTAGAATGGAGTATTCTGTTAGGTAGTGTATTTAAAAAATAACAAAGTTAGGTTTAACATTTGTGTGATATAATTGTGAGTAACATTTAGGATATACAATTTATATGGTTCAGTTATTCAGTATTTATTTGGTTTTGAGTGAGTAAGTGAACTTTGAGAAGAGACTTGAATTTATAAACAGGTAGTGTTTCTTTTATATTTACAGGTAATGAATTCCAGATTTTAGGGCCTTTTATGTGCATTGAGTTTTTGCATAGCGTGAGATGGACACGAGGAACATCAAAGAGTGATCTGTGCCTTGTATTATGGTCATGTGTTCTGTTGAGGTTGGCAAGATGTTTGAGGGGAGGGTTAATATCAGAGTTAAGTGTTCTATGTATGTAATAGGTGCAGTAATAAGTATGGATGTTTTGTATGGTGAGTAGGCTGAGTGTTTTGAATATTGGTGGAGTGTGCTGCCTGATTTTGCTAATTTTATTTCGCTATGTCGTGATATCTTTTTTGTTCCCAGAATTTCTGATAGGGTCTTCCAGGTCTTTTTTATATCACCTCGTAAGTTGGATAATCTGTTCTCATAATGCAATTTTTTTGCCCTTCTTATCAGGCTGGTTAGGATTGACGAGTAATGTTTTGTTTGGTCTCTGGTTATGTGACCCATTCTGTACTGTTTTTCATATCGGTGTTTTGTATTTATGGATTTGAGAATGCTGGGTGTTAGCCAGGGACTGTTCAGTCTCTTAGCTGTCATCTGTTTAGTTTTTTTAGGGCAGTGCTTGTTATAAAGGTATATGGTCTTTTTTAGAAAATTATTAAAACATTCGTCAATATCTGTATAGATTTCTAGCTCAGTGTGCCAGTCAATGTTTGTTACTGCTGTTGTGAAGTTATTAATGGCTGCCTCATTGTGAAGTCTGAAGGTGACTTTAGTAGTGTCTTGGGGTATTTTACCAAGAGTTGTTATGAGGAAAGTAGGGTAGTGGTCTGTGGTATTATCTGTAATTATGCCTGATTTTAACCCTTTGAGGGTTTTGGTCGTACTAGTACGTCTTACGCGTAGGGGTTTTTGACGTACTATTACTCATAAATTCTAGCGGCCTCAAATCTAGTGGGAGAAAGCTGGTAGGCCTTCATATGAAAGAATGGGTCTATGTGGTCAGTGTGCACAGTCTAAAAAAAATCCTGCAGCACACAGTGCATAATGAGAAAAAAAAAACTTTGACCATTTTTTTTTAATAAATCAGCGACTTTGCAGTGTATTTTCGTATGGTATTTATTGTTGTATTCTAGTTTTCTTGGTCTCATTTTATAGAATGGAAGACATATTACAGAAATTGAGATGATTTTGACTGGTTTTACAATGAAAGGTGCCTTGAAATTGAGCTCAAAGTAGCAGAAATGTTCGATTTTTACCAAACTTCAAAAGTAAACAAATCGTGCCAAGCGTGCAATACACGTCAACTGGTGAGTCTAATATTCTTTCACAAGTGCACCAATAATATTTATACCATTTTTTACACTAATGCAGTAGTCTGCATAACAGTAAATCTTATATTTTTTGTGAGAATAAAAATTCAAAGTGGAAAGCAAAAGAATATAAGAGGGGCCTTGAGACGTGACTAATGACTAGAGGAAATGTCATTTTAGTGCCAGGAATGTCTTTCTTGTTTATTCTGGACCCTATTCGGAAATTGGCATCTTTTGAAATTTGTGTGAAATTGGCAAAATTGCTAAATTGTGACCACTGTACTGGATAGTTGAATTTATAAATGGGTGATTTCTTGCACTCATTCGATAGAAAAAATGGAGTTCTAGCGGAATATTCATGTTTTTTGTCGACTAGTACAGTGAAATTGGCCGAAAATGGGGCTCAAAGTGGGCAAAATCGCTGATGCGTAAACATCGCCGAGACCGCTAACTTTGCGAGAGCATAATTCCGTAAGTTTTCTATCAAATTTCAAACTTTTGGTGTCTTTATGATCGGGAAAAGATTCTCTATCTTTTCATAAGAGAAAATAATTTTTTTTTTTTTTTAAATTTGGCCGACCCTGAGAACGAGTTTCGGAGAGGGCCTGTCGACCCTCAAAGGGTTAAAGGGTATATGGTGTTCGTCCAGATGTGGTCAAGTAGGGAAACACTAGTCTCTGCAACTCTTGTAGGTTTTGTTACTGTTGGTAGCAACATGCAGTTACTCATTGTGTTTGTGAATTCAGTAACGTGTGGGTCCTGGTCTTGCAGGAGATTTATATTGAAGTCACCTGAGAGTAGTAAGTGATCTTTGTTCATGCGTGCATCAGTTATCATACTTCCTAGGGTTTGACTAAATTGGCTAATGTTTGATTGTGGAATTCTGTAGATGTTTATCACCGTGAGAGGTTTTTGTAGGTATTTGGATTTGAATTTAGCTATTATATATTCCCCATGTTCATCCCTTGTGCAAGTATTAGTGATACATTCTAGTTGGTCTGAGTAGTATATAGCTGTGCCACCCCCTTGTTGGTCTGGCCTACAGTTGTGTATGGCTGTGTAACCAGGAATGGCATAGACATTTGTAGTATCAGGCTTTAGCCAGGTTTCAGTTAGTGTAATAATGGACATATTGGCATGTAAGGAATTTAGTAATGCTAGGAGGTCATCATAATGCTTGCTTAAAGATCTGATATTGTAGTTAAAGATAGTTATGTTGTTGTTGGCTCTGAGAAGTGCCTTTGATTGTTCTGCTGTGTAGTAATTACAGTAACTGTTTGAATCATTTAAGTCATTAAATAAGAGGTTGGTATCAGGATCAATGCTTGTAATCATAAGATTTGTAGTGGATCTATAGTTAGAATTAAGTAAAAAATAAAGTAAATATTCTAAAGCTAAAAAAAATAGCACCTGAATTATTTAACAAATGTAAAAAATAATGAGCTAAGGTAGTTTTTTAAAGCTAAAATAAAGGAGACAATATAAAAGGGACTAAAATAATTTGTGGTGAACAAATAAAGTGATGATCAAATAATGGAGCTTGGGAATATGATAGTAGGTAGTACTTTAAAGGTAATTCTTTAAAGTTAGAATTATAATATAAAATTATAATATAAAAGGGACTAATGTAAGTTGTGGTGAACAATAAAGTGGAAGGATGGCCATATTGTTAAAATAATAATAATAATAATAATATCTAACATTTGCAGTCTTCTGGAATTGTGCACATGAATGCACATGCTACTACTAGCATTTATCCTCCATATATAATATTCCTTTATTCTTTCTTTTTTTCCTAGAATTTTTTTCCAGTGTTTACCTTCTTGTAATATAAGTGAGGTAACCAGCACTCTTCACTTGTTTGCCCGGGTGACAGGACAATTGTGTCCTGGTCAAATACATCCTGGTCATTTGTGTTCGTTTTTTTTTGCATCCTGGACATTTGTGTCCTAGTATATGTATATTTCATATTAATGTAATTTTTTATTATTAAGCTAGGTTAGCATGTAGTATGCATTTTATTGATTAAAAATTAATTTATAAGTCCAAACTTAAAAAGTATGCATGTTGTGGTCAACCCCCTCGTAAAAAACTTAATTTGTCCTCATTTATCTAGTTACCCTAATTGATGAGATGGTTGCTTTTCAAGCTGACATAAGAGGCTTAGCACGTATGACATGGGGTTTGTTACTCGGTAATAGTTACACGTAGTGGGACACAAAGGGCCAAGACGCAATGTGTCCAAGGATGCCAGTGACCAGGACACAGTCATCCAGGACGTAAATACAGTGGAACCCCGAGTTTTGGCCATAATCTGTTCCAGGAGCTAGGCCTAAACTCAAAACAGCCTAAAGTCAAAGCAGTATTTCCCATAAGAAATAATGCAAATCCAATTAATCCGTTCCACCCAGAAATATTCACAAAAAATTAATTTTTTAAAGAATAAATACTATAGTTTTACATACAGAGAACAATGAGAACTAAATATAAAGCACTAATTTTAATGGATAAATGAACATTTAAATCAGTTTTACCTTTATTGAAGAGACTTACTAGCATATGAGAGAGGCAGGAGAGTTTGTTTGGAGGCAGGACAAGATAATCCTTCAATATGACACTAATATCAACTCTACAGCTTATTTATCTCTCACAATTCATCTAATATGACATAATAAACAATATTAATAACATAGAAACATGACATATACTCTAGAATGAATAAAATATGTCTATGTATGTCACGACTAGTGTTACGTTGTATTGTTGTTGGGTGTATAAGTGCCACTGAGAGCATAGGCATAAGTGGCAGCAGAGGCGGTGGTGTTTTCAGTCGCCCTATACACCTCAAACAACAATGGAGGAATTAAGTTTTGTGTCATCATTTTTCTATTGCTTAACTTGCCTGCTATACTGTTAATGCTACACTTTCTCGCTGGCTGGCACAATAGCCTTCATTAACTCGTGCTGCTTTAGTATTGTACATATAAAATCACTGAAGAAGGCACATTCTCCCTCTCTCTTCTTCTTCAACTTTGATACTTTGCTACAATTGCTTTCTTCAGTTCTATAATGTTTCTCACTTTCTTTACCAAAGGGCTGCCACTAGGAAGTTATGTATTTATTGTGAAATGTTTGGATGAACGCACAGGGTAATATTCACTCAAGGATAAACAAAGCTAGACTGCCTCAGGACGCCTGTGCGAGCAGGCACACAGGCATGGGCAGGCGGACAGGTCTGGTACGCCGGCCGAAACACAGGGCACAGGGTGAAACTCAGGACAAAGTTTAGCTAAAAAAAAGCGGTCTAAACGCGAAGCGGCCGATACTCAAGGCAGCCGAAACTCGGGGTTCCACTGTACCCTGGTCCCATTTGCCTGTGACATTAAGAAAAGTGTTTTTTTTAATGGAGCAGCTATTTACACAGATTATTTTTTTAAATACTGTTATTTAATCCAATCTGATTTTCAGTTCCATGGCTGGTGCTCAAAGAATAACAACTGTGGTAAGAGCCATGACATAAACAAGATCGTGAAAATTCTCCAGCCTAAGGGGGCAAAGAAACGTGGCTCTTCAAAATTCAGTGGACCTAAAGCAGGATCACTGGTTCATATCATTCAGCAAGCAGCAAAGAAAAAGCTTTTAGAGACTGAAGGTATTAGTGAACCTCCAATAAAAAAATGCAAAATCTCTAACGCAAAGAATGAAAATGGCTGTGAAAAAGCAAATATAATACCTGACAGGACTCCCGTACAAGATGGTACTGAGAAACACAGTGCTAGTGGGCACAGGGCTGGCTTTGATGCCTTTATGACGGGATTTGTGTTTGCAACTCATGTCTCCGAAGTTAAAAAAATTACAACCAAATATGATTCATTCACTGCAGGTAACATTGGCATGTCTGAACAGGTAAATAAAGTTTATCTAATGGGAAAAAACTTTCCTTTTCTTATAAGAACTGGTACTTATGCAAACATGTCCGCAAACCATACATCAAAAATTCTGAAAGTAAGAAAGGAAAACAGATAATCTTAAGTTTTGTATGTGAAGTCACATCAGATTACTACAAACACACTTAATTAATATTGTTTAAAATTCAAAGCAATTTTATATGCAGTATAATCATATTAATTATGCAGCTTTATGTAATTTAATAACCCTTAATGGCCAATGTGTATGTAGTATTTTATTGTGACTAGCTATAAAATAATATAGGAATTGAGTTCAAATTCATCCCTAGTGACAGGTGTGATTTTTGTGTACATATGAATTTTTACAGCTTTAATAAATTAAAAACAAATTATCACCTCAGAGCTTGTCTTAAGTATCCCTTATAATTTTCTACTGTATTACATAGATATCCATTAAAGGCTCATAACCTCTTCAAGATCAAGAGATAATCCAAGGAATTAAAGCTACTCTCCCTGTTTCTCAGATCCAACCTGACTGCTTCCCATTTCTCAGGTACTGTATAACCATTTCTGGTCTAGAGTTTCCCTGTGACTATAATAATATGATAATGAAATATTGTGGAAGTGATATCTTCACCAGGTATCATAGTCTTTACACAGTAATAGACTGCCACCAGAATTCATAAATTGTGATGCAGTAGACCATCATTTAACACAAGTTTATTTGGCATAATTCAGGTATAGCTTAATTGAAGAATTGCAGCACAATTTTGTGTAACACTTTTCATAATTAATTTAACAGGGTTTCACGGGGGGGGGGACATTTTGAGTGCGCGGTCGCCTGCGAGATTGGCGGTGGGTTTGGGTTTACACCATCGAATCAATGGGGGAGACCTACTGCCATCCCCTGCCACCCTCACCCACCCACCTCCCTCCCAGCCTTCAGTTCGGTTCCTACTTGTATAGGATGATGATACTCGGGAAGCTCGCTGTGTTTCTGTACATACATATTTTAATTGCCATATCTTAAATCTGCCAAGCAATCATGGCACCCAGTAAACATATACAAGTGTTGTTGAAAGTGGCAAGAAAAGGTTTAAGTGTTTAAGTCTTAGAATTAACCCTTTGACTGTTTTGGTGGTATATAAACGTCTTACGAGCCACAGTTTTTGATGTATATATACTCATAAATTCTAGCGGCTTCAAATCCAGCAGGAGAAAGCTGGTAGGCCCACATGTGAGAGAATGGGTCTGTGTGGTCAGTGTGCACCATATAAAAAAAATCCTGCAGCACGCAGTGCATAATGAGAAAAGAAAAGACTGTTTTTTTTTTTAATTAAAATGCTGACTTTGTGGTCTATTTTTGTATAGTATTTATGGTTGTATTCTCGTTTTCTTGGTCTCATTTGATAGAATAGAAAACATATTATAGAAATAGAGGTGATTTTGATTGGTTTTACTATGAAAAAAACCTTGAAATGGAGCTTAAATTAGGGGAAATGTTTGATTTTTGCCAATGTTCAAAAGTAAACTAATGATGTCATTTTCTTATAAACGGAGATAAAACACCTCAGTTACTGGGAGCGCTTGAAGTTCCTGAACCTGTACTCCCTGGAATGCAGGCAGGAGAGAGACATGATTATATACACCTGGAAAATCCTAGAGGGACTAGTACCGAACTTGTACACGAAAATCAATCACAATGAAAGCAAAAGACTTGGCAGATGATGCAACATCCCCCAATGAAAAGCAGGGGTATCACTAGCACGTTAAGAGACAATACAATAAGTGTCAGGGGCCCGAGACTGTTCAACTGCCTCCCAGCATACATAAGGGGGATTACCAATAGACCCCTGGCTGTCTTCAAGCAGGGACTGGACAAGCACCTAAAGTCGGTACCTGACCAGCCGGGCTGTGGCTCATACATTGGATTGCGTGCAGCCAGCAGTAACAGCCTGGTTGATCAGGCTCTGATCCACCAGGAGGCCTGATCACAGACCGGGCCGCGGGGGTGTTGACCCCCGGAACTCTCTCCAGGTAAACTCCAGCCATTCGAGTATGCAGTCATGAATGGGTTGACATTATTTATACAATTATTACAATATTGCAGTAGTCTGCATAACAGTAAATCTTCTATTTTTTTGTTTGAAAAAAATTCAAAATAGAAAGCAAGAATAATATCAGAGGGGCCTGGAGATGTGACTGATGAGCATTGAAAATGTTATTTTAGAGCCAGGAATGTCTGCATTGTTCATTCTGGACCCTATTTGGAAATTGTCATATTTTTTAATTTTCGTGAAGTTGGCCAAATTTCAAATTTCTGACTATATTATTGGGTAGTTGAAATCGTTAAATGGGCACTTTCTTGTATTTGATAGAAAAAATGGAGATCTAAAGAAAAAGCTATGAGTTTGGTCGACTGGAACAATGGAATTAGCCAAAAATAGGCTCAAAGTGGGCGAAATTGCCGATTCGTAAATATCGCTGAGGTCGCTAAATTCGCGAGAGCGTAATTCCGTCAGTTTTCCATCAAATTTTGTTCTTTTGGTGTCATTACAATTGGGAAAAGACTTTATCATTTCATGAGAATTTTTTTTTTTTTTTTTGGGGGGGGGGGGGGTAATTTTGCAACACCAGGAGACACCTCAAGATCTGGGGTTGTGACAGTCAAGGGGTTAACAAACAAAACAAAGATATTAGACAAGAGATAACCTGTGGCCATAATGAATCATCACTGTGGACAAAATAAAACCAATATTATAAACTAGCAAACAAGGGGACTCCACTAGCAATAGTGAGGATATATTACCAGAAACAACTGGTGAGAGCTCCATTGTTAGTACTAGTGAGGATAGGAATGAGACAGGTAAACATGCACTAACAGGGAATACAGTCACAGAAACCCAAGGCAAATGGAAACCAAGCCTGTGCACATACTATGCACTTGGTTTCTGCAGGCATGGGAAATCTGGAAAAACAGATGGGACATGCAACTATGACCACCCTAGAAAATGCCGTGCCCATATGACAACAGGAAAATGCAAACTCACTTCCTGTAAGCTTTTTCACCCTGAAATGTGTCCCTCTTCAGTACAGGAAAGACTGTGCTATAACTTAAATTGCCAGGCACACCATCTAATGGGGACAAAAAGATACAAAACATCCAGGCCAAGGGAAAATCTGGGTAGCCACAGCCACTCAAGAGGGAGAAGTTTTGTAGTGCCTGGAAGGAAAAAAAATTGGCAGGAAATGGCGGAAATTGTACGCCAAATCCAGTCATTTCTGGAGTGGAACCAACAGATACAGATACTAGTGCCGGAAAAAAAAGGCCCCCCCAGTACCACCAATACCACCAGTCCAATGACATTCTTCTTTGCAGTTACGTATACAGGGTCTAAAGCCAGCAACGAACAACAAAATACATGTACCTTTCAACCGTGGACTGCTTGCAGAGGCAAATGCAATATTTGTGGCTTTCACAGAGACCCACATAAAGGTTCACTTGGACAACGAAGTATGGATCCCAGGTTACAACTTATACAGATGTGACAGAGTGAACAGGCAAAGGGGGGGGGGTTGGCCTGTATATCGCAGAGTCACTTGTTTGCACAGAACTGCTTAATGCCTCAAATGATGTAGTGGAAGTTTTAGCACCAAAGATCGAGAACCAAAACCTAGTCATTGTGGTAGTCTACAAGCCTCCAGATGCAATGTCCCAGCAATTCCAGGAACAGCTGTCAAAAATTGACCACTCTGGAAAATCTTCCAGCTCCTGCCCCAAACATCTTGCTCCTGGGGGATTTCAACTTGAGGCACCTGAAATGGAGGAATATAGCAAATAATGTTGTTGCAGTGATAACACCAGGAGGCAGCTCTGACAAGAACTCACACACACACACGAGCTTTTAAATCTCTGCACAAAATTCAACTTAAACCAGCAAATAATAGAGCCTACTAGACTGGAGAATACACTAGACCTCATCTTCACTAACAATGATGATCTGATACGAAACTTCACCATATCAAAAACAATATACTCATATCACAACATAATCGAGGTTCAGACATGTATGCGCGGAGCCCCAGACCGACAAACTGAGATTAATCACGAGGGAGCCCTCACCAAATTCAACTTCAATAACGAACATAAAGTGGGACCAAGTAAATCAAGTCCTAAACGATATAAACTGGGAAAATAGACTAAGCAACACAGACCCCAACTTATGCCTAGAACAGATTAACTCGGTGGCACTCGATGTATGCTCAAGGCTTATTCCTTTAAGAAAAAGGAGGAGTAGATGTAAAATAGAAAGAGACAGGCGCTCCCTTTATAGGCGACGGAAAAGAATAACAGAGCGGCTAAAAGAGGCCAATATATCTGAAATGCGTAGGGAGTCACTGGTCAGAGAAATAGCAAACATCGAACTTAAGCTAAAGGAATCTTATAGGAGTCAGGAATCGCAGGAAGGACTAAAAGCCATAAATGAAATCAAAAGAAACCCAAAGTATTTCTTTTCTTATGCCAAATCAAAGTCGAGAATAACATCCAGTATTGGGCCCCTACTTAAACAAGATGGGTCCTACACAGATGACAGCAAGGAAATGAGTGAGCTACTCAAGTCCCAATATGACTCGGTTTTTAGCAAGCCGCTAACCAGACTGAGAGTCGAAGATCAAAATGAATTTTTTATGAGAGAGCCACAGAATTTGGTTAACACAAGCCTATCTGATATTATCCTGACACCAAATGACTTCGAACAGGCGATAAATGACATGCCCATGCACTCTGCCCCAGGGCCAGACTCATGGAACTCCGTGTTCATCAAGAACTGCAAGAAGCCCCTATCACGAGCTTTTACCATCCTATGGAGAGGGAGCATGGACACAGGGGTCGACCCACAGTTACTAAAAACAACAGACATAGCCCCACTCCATAAAGGGGGCAGTAAAGCAATAGCAAAGTACTACAGACTGATATCACTAACATCCCATATCATAAAAATCTTTGAAAGGGTCCTAAGAAGCAAGATCGCCACCCATCTAGATACCCATCAATTAAACAACCCAGGGCAACATGGGTTTAGAGCAGGTCGCTCCTGTCTGTCTCAGCTACTGGATCACTATGACAAGGTCCTAGATGCACTAGAAGACAAAAAGAATGCAGATGTAATATATACAGACTTTGCAAAAGCCTTCGACAAGTGTGACCATGGTGTAATAGTGCACAAAATGCGTGCTAAAAGAATAACAGGAAAAGTTGGTAGATGGATCTATAGTTTTCTCACAAACAGAACACAAAGAGTAGTAGTCGACAGAGTAAAGTCTGAGGCGGCTACGGTGAAAAGCTGTTCCACAAGGCACAGTACTCGCTCCCATCTTGTTTCTCATCCTCATATCCGACAAAGACAAGGATGTCAGCCACAGCAACATGTCTTCCTTTACAGATGACACCCGAATCTGCATGACAGTGTCTTCCATTGCAGACACTGCAAGGCTCCAGGCGGACATCAACCAAATCTTTCAGTGGGTTGCAGAAAACAATATGAAGTTCAATGATGAGAAATTTCAATTACTCCGATATGGTAAACATGAGGAAATTAAAACTTCATCAGAGTATAAAACAAATTCCTTCCACAAAATAGAGCGAAAAACCAACGTCAAAGACCTGGGAGTGATCATGTCAGAGGATCTCACCTTCAAGGACCATAACATTGTATCAATCGCATCTGCTAGAAAAATGACAGGATGGATAATGAGAACCTTCAAAACTAGGGATGCCAAGTCCATGATGACACTCTTCAGGTCACTTGTTCTATCTAGGGTGGAATATTGTTGATAAATTAGACACATGTGCAACTCTTGGGTATCTTTATTGAGGAAACGTTTCGCCACACAGTGGCTTCATCAGTCCATACAAAGGAGAATCTTGAAGAACAGGAGGAGAATGAGGTAATCACTCCCTCAACCTTGAGTCGATGTGTTCAGTCCATCAATCTTGAATAGAATACGGCATACGTGCGGAGAAGGAGCTTATAAACCGTTGGCAGGAGAGGTGCAGCAGTCATAGGTAGTGTCACATTTGTTCAGTGTGGAAGTAGGTCGTGCCCAAGAATTAAGATCCCAAGAAGTTGCAGTGTCTGACAGGTTTGTAGATGAATGGTTCAGAGAACCGACATGTTGATAAATTAGACACATGTGCAACTCTTGGAATATTGCTGCACACTAACAGCACCTTTCAAGGCAGGTGAAATTGCTGACCTAGAAAATGCACAGAGAACCTTTACGGCATGTATAATGGAGATAAAACACCTCAATTACTGGGAGTGCTTGAATTTCCTGAACCTGTACTCCCTGGAATGCAGGCGGGAGAGATACATGATTATATACACCTGGAAAATCCTAGAGGGACTAGTACCAAACTTGCACACGAAAATCGCTCACAATGAGAGCAAAAGACTCGGCAGATGATGCATCATCCCCCAATGAAAAGCAGGGGTGTCACTAGCACGTTAAGAGACAATACAGTAAGTGTCAGGGGCCCGAGACTGTTCAACTGCCTCCCAGCATACATAAGGGGGATTACCAATAGACCCCTGGCTGTCTTCAAGCAGGCACTGGACAAGCACCTAAAGTCAGTACCTGACCAGCCGGGCTGTGGCTCGTACGTTGGATTGCATGCAGCCAGCAGTAACAGCCTGGTTGATCAGGCTCTGATCCACCAGGAGGCTTGGTCACAGACAGGGCCGCGGGGGCGTTGACCCCCGGAACTCTCTCCAGGTAAACTCCAGGTAAACATAAAATGAAGTAAGTATGAGTTTGTGTGATTGACTCACTGACTTAATAACTGGCTTACTGACTTGACTGAATGAATGACTTACTAACTTGACTGACTGAACGACTTACTGACTTGACTAACTGAATGACTTAATAACTGAATGACTTGACTGACTGAATGACTTGACTCACTCGATTTTTACCGATGTTTGAGTGAACAAATCAAGCCATGCATCCAATACACGTCAACTGGTGAGTCTAATATTCTTTCACAAGTGCACTGATATCATTTTTTACAATGAGGCAGTAGTATACATAACAGAAAACCTTCTATTTTCTGTGAGAATAAAAATTCAAAATGGAAAACAAAAGTAATGTAAAAGGAACCTATAGACGTGACTAATGAACAGATAAAATGTTATGTTAGTGCCATGAATATCTGTCTTGTTTATTCTGAACCCTATTTTGAAATTGGCATCTTTTGAAATTTGTGTGAAATTGCCCAAATTGCCAATTTCTGACCACTTTATTGGGTAGTTGAAATCGATAAATGGGTGGATTCTTGTACTCAGTCGATAGAACAAATGGAGTTCTAGGGAAATAGCTATGATTTTAGTCAACTGCAACATTGGAATTGGCCGAAAATATGGCTCAAAATGGGCGAAATTGCCCACTTTGAGACCGCTAACTTCGTGAGAGCATAATTCCGCAAGTTTTCCATCAAATTTAATACTTCTGGTGTCATTATGATTGGAAAAAGATTCTCTATCATTTCATAAGAAAAAATAATTTTTTTTTTTTTTTCGAAAAATTTTCGACCCTGAGAATGAGTTTGGGAGAAGGCCTCTCGACCCTCAAAGGGTTAAACTGTTCAAACATAGATCTAAGTTCACTCACGTACTGCTCTGAATATTTTTATTTTTTTTTTTAAATGAAGAGCGCATTTCTCTACGTGTTATAGGATTAAAAAAATAAATTAGGGTCAGTACTTACCGAGATATAAGCCCGTGAATTTGGCACTGGATGCTCACCTGACAGCAACATGGAGTCCTGCCGCTTGCAGAAGTGTTGCCAGTATACCTTTTTTTCTTGTTTTTATTTTAATATATATATATTTTATGTTCTGATAATTATAATTTATAATAGTTCCTGTGATTTTATAGCCAATCTTTGTTCTGACACTAATATTAGGTACTGAAATAGTACTCAGATAGTCACAATCACACTGACAGGTGAGCATTTTCATCTGCCTGGGTCATTTACTATTGTCTAGAAATATATACAAAGTATTTATAAGTCCCAGCAATGTTTTGGACATGCTGGAGTATACCTTGAAGCATGGTGTTATGACTAAGTGTCAGTGAACTGCTGACAGGCAGTGACACTTGATGAATGTGCACTCAGGGAACCCTCACTTTATTTGTTTTCATTGTTACACACAAACATGTCTGTCTATCTGTCTCTGTCTAGCTCTGCTTATCTGTCTTTCTGTCTGCCTGTGTACATGTGTCTGTCTTTCTGTCTGCTTGTCTCTGTCTCATCGTAAAACTATTGGTTTATGAGCCGCTCCCTGACTCCTGAGCAAGTAAAAATGCATATTTCATCATGGTTATTTATGTCTTATATCTACAAGCACAGTATAGCATTTTGCCTGGAATTTTTGGGTTATCCTAGGTAATTTACACTATGTATAATAGCTGTACTTACCTGTACATGTGGGAGAGAGAGAGAGATAGACAGACAGACAGAGATATAGATAGGGATATAGACAGATAGACAGAGATATAAACAGAGACAGCCAAAGCCAGCTGGCCCATGCAAGGCAGGTCTATGTCACCCCCAGGCTTAGACCAATAACCCACCTAGTCAGGTCACATCCACTGAAGGAAGGAGCACTGCATCAGACCTAGTAGCACAAGCTAGTCAGGTCCAACTCTCACCCACCCACACCCACTCTTAAAGGGAAGTGTTAATGTGACATGACATCAGTGAATCCCTGGTGTTTGCCATGCTATTTGCTCTAGTTGGTGCTCAATAGAACTGGTGATCCCACAAAGTACTAAGTGGTCCCACATTTTTTAAATACTGCGCACACCGAGTGTTAAGACCCATTCTCTTGTGTCTAGGCAACTCAGTCCTATCGCCCCAATTTTGAAGGAATGAAAAATAAAACGTTGATCTATGTTTGGAGCGTTACATGAGCAAATATATACGTATCTACGTTTGGACAGTTTAAGGGGTAAGTGGTCAATCTCATTATCTTAGTAAGATTAGTTACTGTAGCCATAAACTACCATTTGCTAATTACAGCCTCTCCTCACTTACCGACGGAGTTCGGTTCCTAAGACCAGTTCTTTAAACGAATTTGTCGCTAATCAAGAAATCACCCCTTACTGATACTTCAAAAATGTCACCACCCAAAATTAAAACATTTAGGTTTTTGTTTGCTGTGAAAATCCTTTCAAGCCTTTCATTATTAACCCTTTGACTGTCGCAAGCCCATTTCTGAAACTGTCATTCTGTCACAAAATTTTTGGTAAAAATAATTATTTTTTATGAAATGATGGAGAATCTTTTTCCCGATGGTAATGACACCAAAAGTATGAAATTTGATAAAAACTTACGGAATTAAGCTCCCGCGAAGTTAGCGATCTCGACGATATATACACATCTGCGATTTTGCTGACTTTGAGCCCTATTTATGGCTAATTCCATTGTTCTAGTCGACCAAACTCATAGCTATTTCTTTAGAACTCCATTTTTTCTATCAACTGAGTACAAGAAACCATGCAGTTACTGATGTCAATTACCCAATAAAGTGGTCAGAAATTCGCAAGTTGGCCAATTTCATGAAAATTAAAAAGATGCCAATTTCAAAATAGGGTCCAGAATAAACAATGCAGATATTCTTGGCACTAAAATAACATATCCTCTGTTCATCAGTCACATCTCCAGGCCCCTCTTTTATTACTCTTGCTTTCTATTTTGATTTTTTATTCACACAAAAAATAGAAGATTTACTGTTTTGCAGACTACTGCATTATTGTAAAAATGGTATAAATAATATCAGTGCACTAGTGAAAGAATATTAGACTCCCCAGTTGACGTGTATTGGATGTGTGGTGTGATTTGCTCACTCTTGTACATTGGTAAAAATAAACATTTCCGCTAATTTGAGCTCAGTTTCAAAGTCATTTTCATCATGAAACTAATCAACATCATCTCTATTTCTGTAATATGTTTTCCATTCTATCAAATGAGACCAAGAAAACGAGAATACAACCATAAATACTATACGAAAATACACCTCAAAGTCGGCATTTTAATCCAAAAACACGGTCAAAAGTTTTTTCCTCATTATGCACTGCGTGCTGCAGGATTTTTTTTTTATACAGTACACATTGACCACACAGACCCATTCTCTCACATGTGGGCCTACCAGTTTTCTCCTGCTTGATTTAAAGCCGCTAAAATTATTGAGTATATATACATCCGAAACACTGACTCATAAAGCGTATATATATGGCTGAAACAGTCAAAGGGTTAACGGTGATACAACATGAAATAGGTTAACCCGTTCAGGGTCCCCAGGCCCTCTCCCAGACTTGTTCTCAGGGTCGCCCAAATTTCCAAAAAAAACAAAAAAAAATTATTTTTCTTATGAAAAGATAGAGAATATTTTCCCGATCATAATGACACCAAAAGTACGAAATTTGATGGAAAACTTAGGGAATTATGCTCTTGTGAAGTTAGCGGTCTCGACGATGTTGACACATCAGCGATTTTGCCCACTTTGAGCCCTATTTTCAGCCAATTCCATTGTACTAGTTGACATAAATCATAACTATTTCGCTATACCTCCATTTTTACTATCGAATAAGTACAAGAAACCACCCATTTACCAATTTCAACTATCCAATACAGTGATCAGAACTTAGCAATTTTGCCAATTTCACACAAATTTCAAGATGCCAATTTCCAAATAGGGTCCAGAATAAACAAGAAAGACATTCCTGGCACTAAAATAACATTTCCTCTGTTCATTAGTCATGTCCCCACGCCCCTCTTACATTCTTTTGCTTTCCACTTTGAATTTTTATTCTCACAAAAAACAGAAGATTTACTGTTATGCAGACTACTGCATTAGTGTAGAAATGGTATAAATAATATCGGCACACTTGTGAAAGAATATTAGACTCACTAGTTGACGTGTATTGGACGCTTAGCATGATTTGTTTACTTTTGAACTTTGGTAAAAATCGAACATTTCTGCTACTTTGAGCTCAATTTCAAGGTACTTTTCATTGTGAAACCAGTCAAAATCATCTCAATTTCTGTAATATTTCTTCCATTCTATAAAATGAGACCAGGAAAACTAGAATACAACAATAAATACCATACGAAAATACAGTGCAAAGTCGCTGTTTTAATTAAAAAACACAGTTAAGTTTTTTTTTCTTATTACGCACTGTGTGCTGCAGGATTTTTTTTATACCATGCACACTGACGACATAGACCCATTTTTTCATGTGAAGGCCTACCAGCTTTCTCTCACTAGATTTGAGGGCGCTAGAATTTAGACATATTAGTATGTCAAAAACCCTGGTGCGTAAGCCGTACTAGTACGTCCGAAACCCTGAAAGGGTTAATAACTTACTAAGAGATATTCCAGGAAATGCTCATAGCTGATTACTTGGGAAAAAAAATTCTCAGGAAAATAGCACTTTCTTTCAGTCTTTGCATAGGATAAGAGTGATCTTCTATAGTTACCCTTCAGGAGCATAATGTTTTCTGTAATGGTCGTGGTTACTTTTTTTTTTTTAATCCCTCCACCGCTCATCCTTCAATACCTCTCCATATAATGTTAGTTTTTATTCATCTGGGCATCTTTATCATGCTTCTATATTATTTATGGTATACCTAATGTTATTCTGTAATAAATATGATAGGTAGATAACCTTTATTGGTAGTAATAGTATAATTGTACAGTATTTTATACTGCTACGAGCCCGTGCCTTCTCCCTCTCTCATATAACTCCGACCACCCACCCACCGATACCTCTCCATATAATGTCAGTTTTTATTAATTTGGGCATCTTTATCATGCTTCTACATTATTTATGTTTTACCTAATATTATTCTTTAATAAATATGATAGGTAGATAACCTTTATTGATAGTAATAGTATAATTATACAATATTTTATAGTGCTGTTATGCACACCCCTTTGTGTGGTGAATCATCAGCTGAGATACTGCTGGCTTCTCCCTCTGCTATAGCTATCTCCACCCACTTTGTAACAATGCCAAATGGCAAATTAAATATACAGTGGACCCCCGCATAACGATATTAATCCGTGCATGAGAGCTCATTGTTATGCGAAAATATTGTTATGCGTATGAATTTTCCCCATAAGAAATAATGGAAATCAAATTAATCCGTGCAAGACACCCCAAAGTATGAAAAAAAAATATTTTTACCACATGAAATATTAATTTTAATACACACAAACTGAAAAAGGCATGCACAATTACATGACACTTACCTTTATTGAAGATCTGGTGATGATTGATGGGATGGGAGGAGGAGAGAGTCTTAATGTTTAGAAGGGGAATCCCCTTCCACTAAGACTTGAGGTGTCAAGTCCTTTTCTGGGGTTACTTCCCTTCTTCTTTTAATGCCACTAGGACCAGCTTCAGAGTCACTGGACTTCTGTCACACAACATATCTGTCCATAGTGGCCTGTACCTCTCGTTCCTTTATGACTTCCCTAAAGTGTTTCACAACATTGTCAGTGTAATAGTCACCAGCACGGCTTGCAATAGCTGTGTGAGGGTGATTTTCATCCATAAAGGTTTGCACTTTCAGCCACATTGCACAGATTTCCTTAATCTTTGTAGTAGGCAACTTCTTCAATTTCTCTCTCCCCTCCTCCGAACCAGTTTCCTCAGGTCTGGCCTCTTGCTGTTGAAGTTGATCTATCAGCTCATCAGTGGTTAGTTCTTCATTGTCCTCCTCCCCCAACTCTTCCACATCATCCCCACTAACCTCCAACCCCAAGGACTTCCCAATGCCCCAATGATTCCCCAACTGGCATACTCCTCTCAGGGCAGCCTCAAACCCTTTCAAAAATCCCTTTTGTCTACACTTTCGGCCAAGTTTCTAACAAGCAAGTTCAAGGTCCTTTTTGTCACTCCCTCCAACCCTTTACCTGTAAGGTTTACAAAATTTGAGGATTTTAAAAGTGATTCTCCAAAACTCTCTTGGCATTGAGTTTTGAGGTCATACAAAGCATTTTTAAAAAGGGCTTTTGTGTACTTTTCTGAAGTTTGCAATAACCTGTGGTTCATGGGCTCAGGAGAGGAGTGGTATTAGGGGGCAAAAACTTCACCTTAATGAACTTCATGTCTCCTTTAAGTCGCTCTCCCCGCGTAGGATGACCAGGGGCATTGTCTAACACGGGAGGATTTAAGGTCTAATTTTTTTTCAGTTAGGTAATCTATCAATTGGGGGCAAATGCAGGTGAAACCGTCTAGAAAAAGCCCCTGTGACCCATGCCTTATGTTTCCCCTCCCCAGCACACACAAATTAGCCTTCGGATATTCTTTTGTTGAACGTCGGGGAGTTTCGAGTGATACACTAAAAAAGGCTTCACTTTGCAATCCCGTAGATTGGAACACATCAACAGAGTAACTGTCTTTCATAGGTTATTCCGGGGAGTGCCTTTTCCCTCTATAATGTAGCCCTGTTTGGGAAAAATTTTTTTTCCCAAAAACCCCTTTTTTCATCACAATTAAACATTTGTTCAGGTTTAAGCCCTTCAGGGGAGATGTTGGCCGCATGTTAACAAAATTTTTTTTTAGGGCCCGATTACGTTCATTTTTGGGTGTTATTAGAAGGTTATATCGAGTATGCTGTGCTGAATTTTTCAAAATATCGGCCAAAAAAAGGAAAATAAAATTTGCAAAAATTACGAAAAATCTCAAAATTGCTTTGGGGCAGGGCAGGGTTTTTTGGGTCAGTGGTTTTACTCGGGAAATTTTTCACTTGCGTGTGAAAATTCTAATTCCATATTTCTTGGAAAAAATAATTATTTTTTTGGTAAAAAAAAATGTTTCATAACTTTTTTGAAAATTGGAAGATGTCGGCCTTGGTTGTCCACATTAAATCAAAAAAATATTTTGGATTTTCGGAAACCGAAAGCACCCCGTAAAAAATTTTCCCATGTTTTTTAAAAATCCCGCAACATTTTAAAAAAACAGTTAAATAGGAAAATTTGTTTTTCAATATAGGGAGGGCGGACCCCCCCCTGGGGGGAAAAATTTTTTTCCCGAAAAATTGCTTTATTTTTTTTTGGGTTTACATGTTTTTTTAATTAATCATTTAAATGTTTTTTATAGATGGGGGGGGGGCCCCCTTTTTTTTAGGGGAAAATAAAGAAATTTTTCGGGGCGCATTTATGCATATATTTTTTTTTTTGGGGTGATTTTTTATGTTTAATGTATTTTATATTGCTTTAATTAAAAAGATAAATTGGAAGAAAAAAAGCCAAATTGAATTACGTTTTAAAATTTTTTGTTGGTAGGTGTCGGCCCCTTTTTAAACCCCGGGAACCTTTTGGGTTACGATATTATTATCCCCACTTGGCAAAATTCAGATGGAAAATTTGTTTATTTTTAAATGTGTCGAAAAAAAAAATAAAAAAAAAAAAAAAAAGTAAAAAAAAAAAAATTTTGGAAAAAAAAAAAAAAAATTTTAAAAAAAAAAAAAAAAAAAAAAAATAAAAAAAAATTTTTATTTTTTTTTAAAACTCTAAAACCCCTACACCCTCCCTTCACTTTCTATGTACTCCTTGAATTCCTGCAATATTTTTCCAGCTGCTTTGGGGCCCGAACTGGCAGCCTCACCATGCCTTATCACACTATGTAGCCCTACGCTTCTTAAATCTCTAAAAACCAACCTTTGTGGCCTTAAATTCGCTCACATAAAAAGAAGGAACACTCAAAAGGGCCCTACTGGCCCATGCGAGGGGGGCCCAAAGTCTCCTACCGGCTTAAGTCAATCACCCAACCTTGCAGGTCAGGTCCTTTGACTTAAGGGGAACCGGAAACCCGACCGGGAGAAAAAGCTATCAGGTCCAACTCACCCCCCACCACATCCACTCATGTATTTACCCAAAACCTTTTTTTAAAGTCACAACTTTGTGGCCCTATAACGTACTCGGAGTTTGTTCCACCACCACAACTCATTCCAAACCCGTACTTTCCTTTTCCCTTTCCCGAATTGAATTTTTCCAACTTAAAACCCATTGCTGGAGTCCGTCTAGGCTAGTATTTTCAGCAACTATTTCATCCCCTTTTTTATTCCGTTTTCCCATTTATACACCTCAATATATCCCCCTAATTCTATGTCTTTCTAGAGAGGCAGTTTCGGGCCCCTTTGTCTGTCCTCTAGGGAAGGTTTTGTACATGGGAAAACTTTTATCCTCCTTTGTACATTTTCCAGAGAATTTTATCCATCCGTAATACGGTGCCCAAAACTGTGCGCATAATCTAAATGGGCCTAACCAAGGATGTATAGAGTTGAAGAACAACCTGAGGACTCCTATTATTTATGCTTTTTGATATGAAGCCAAGGATTCTATTCTTTTTGCAAAAACATTTATGCACTTTGTTTGGGTTTTTTTCGTTTTTACTCCCTAACCAGAATTTCCAAAATCTTTTTCGCAATCCTAATATTAGTCTACATTATTTGTTTATATTTTGGCATGGTTATGCCTGCCCAACTTTTCTTTGCATTTGTCTATATTAAACTGCATCTGCCACTTCTCCGACCACTGCTCAGTCTTTAAAATCTTCCTGGGTGCTCGAAGCCCTGTCAGAATGAATTCGACGGCCTATTTTGGTGTCATCGGCAAACTTGCCGATGCGCCTTTATGCCCTATCTATGTCGTTTTGTAGATTTAAACGAGGGGGCCCAACACTCCCCCTGTGGAACACCCCCGTAAGTTTCCCCACTCTGATTCTCCCCTTTATGCAAACTTTTGCTCCCTTTTTTCCAAACCCTGCTCTATCCAGGAAAAAAATTTTCCTTTCCATGTCTTTAATTTTCCCTCAATAGTCTTGATGTGGGCCCCTGTCAAAAGCCTTATGAAGTCCTATACACAATTCTATTCATTACTATCTACCCCCCTCAAATACCTTAGTGAAAAAATTTTAATAAATTCGTAAGGCGGGAACGCCCCTTTGTAAAACCATGCTGAGATTCTTTTATTAATTTATGCTTTTAAAGGGTGGCTACAAAACTCCCTCGGAAATTTTTTGATTCCAAAAAATTTTTCCCATTTATGGAGGTTAGGTTATTGGTCTTAGTTCGAAGCTAAGGCCTGAAACCTGTTTTAAAAATAGGTATCACATTTGCCATTTTCCACTTATTGGCCCCATGCCGTTTGTAGTGATTTTTGAAAAGATTAGCCAAGGTGTGTAAGCTCCTCTTTAATTCCTTTAGAACCCTTGCATACAGTTCATCGGGGCCCTGGGGATTTGTTGGGTTTTAATTTATCTATTTGCCTAAGGACCATGTCACTTGTGACCCTAATCATGCACAGTTTTTTAAACGTCCTGTTTAAAAAATTTATCTTACTGGAATTCGTGGTATCCTCCTGTGTAAAAACTGAGAGGAAGTATTTTTTTTAAAAAATTCTACACATTTCCTTATCACTGCAGTGAGTGCCCAGGAACTTTTGAGGGGCCTATCTTGTCCCTGATTTACTTCTGTATACCTGAAAGAACCCTTTTGGGTTATCTTCGATTCTCTTGAATTTTAACCTCAAATCTCTTTTTGCTTTTCAAATTTCCCCTTTTTTATTTCCTTTTAACTGATATTCGATTTTTTAAATTCCCCCTTTCCTCTTTTGATTTGCCTATATATCCCTTCTTTTGACATCAGATATTTTAATCTATTGTTCATCCATTTAGGATCTTTTGTTGATCTGATTTCCCTATTTGGGAACATTTTTGATGACAGCTAGCTATGCCCGGGAAAGCTCAACGGCAACCTCCCCACCTCCCTGACCCTTGTCAGGTCATTCCCATTTCAGCCCCCTAATAATTTTTCAGCCCTATGAAATCAGCCAAGCGAAAGCGGGACGGAGACTTGATTCCATTATTGGGGGAATTCCATGATTTTTAAAACTGAGTGATTTGTGATACTTTCCCAAGTCATCATAACCCTTTGACTGTCGCGGCCGTATATATAGTTTGTGGGACCGGTTTGACTTATATATACTATAAATTCTAGCGGTTCAATCAGGCAGGAGAAAGCTGTAGGCCCACATGTGAAGAATGGGGTCTGGTGGTCAGTGTGCACCAATAAAAAAATCCGGAGCACGCAGTGCATAATGAAAAAAAAAAACCCGGGAACCGTTTTTTTAATTAAAATGCCGATTTGTGGTCTATTTTCGTATAGTATTTGGGGTTGTATTCTCGTTTTCATGGTCTCTTTTGATAGAATGGAAACTATATTTAGAAAGGGGAGGTGATTTTGTTAATTTTCTAAAAAAAGAACCTTGAAATGGAGCACAAAGTACAGGAAATTTTTGATTTTTGCCGATGTTCAAAAGTAAACAAATGTGTCATTGTCCAATAAAATGCCAAATACCCATTCTAATACGAGTTTGAATGGGTTATGTAATTTTTACAATTTATTACAGTATTGCGAAGTCTGCATAACAGTAAATCTTCTATTTTTGTTTGAATAAAATTTCAAAAAAAAAAAGCAAGAGTAATATCACGGGGGATGGAGAAGACTGTGAACAAAAAAAATCTTATTTTGGCCGGGAAATGTCTGCATTGTTCATTCTGGACCTTTTTTTAAAATTGTCTATTTTTTAATTTTGTAAAATTGGCCAAATTGCAAATTTCTGACCATGTTTTGGGTAGTTGAAACGGTAAATGGGCAGTTTCTTGTGCCAACGAAAAAAAAATAGAGTTCTGAAGAAATAGTTATGATTTTGGGTTGACGGAAAAAGGGAATTAGGAAATAGGGCTAAAAGTGGGAAAAAATTGCCGATTTTTTAAATATCGCCGAAGTCGCTAACTTCGCGAGAGCGTAATTCCGTCAGTTTTCCCATAAAATTTCTTTTTTTTTTGGTTGTTTTTAAAAATGGGGAAAAGATTCTCTATCATTTCATGAAAAATAATTTTTTTTTTCGAATTTTTTGCGACCCCGGGAAAAAACAACTTCAGGATTGGGCCCTTGCCCCGTAAAAGGGGTTTTAACCTAAAGTTTTAATTAGTTTTTCCCCTACGGGCAAGAACCAAGTCAAGGAGGTTTTTTCCCCCTAGTAGGCTCTGTCACAAACTGTTTTAAAAAACAATCCTGGATCTATAAAGAAAGTCACCTGACTCAAAATTTTTCCTGTCAAAGAGTCAATCTGTCTATAGTTGAAATCCCCCATTAGCAAACTTTTTCGTATGAAATTCCTTACGAATTTCGTCCCAAAAAGTTTCGACTCCCTAAAAGTTTTGGGGGCCCCGTAAATCACCCCAAAAATTTAAATTTTTCTGGGCCCTCGGAAGCTGTAACCAAAAGATTCAGGGGGCTGATGCTTCAAATTTTAAATATCTTGTCTAACACAAAAATTTTAAATTGTCTCGAAAAACATCGCTACTCCACCCCCTTTTCCCTGTTGACCCTGTCAGTGTGGAAAAATTTTTTTCCCTTTGTATTGACATTCAGAGGGCATTTCTCTATCTTTCAATTGAGCCAGGTCTCTGTTATAGCAATAATATCTATTTTTCCTGCATTCAATTAATCTTAGCTCATCTATTTTATTTCTTACACCCCTGTTATTATTTTAAAGTAAACCTTTAAAGGGGAGAGTCCCTTGTGCCCTCTGCTGCCCCCCTTTGTTTGCCGCCCTGATTTTTGTCTTTTTTTTATAACTTCTGCTGAATGCCTTTTATACTTTTATTTTTCCAATCTAGGTTGAAACCTGCTTTTTCCCACACACACCCTACCTCATTTTCCCTCATTTTTAAAACATAGGCGTTTCACCAAGGCCTTCTAAATGAGTCTGCAAGTGTACCCCCCCAGCCCCGAGAGATTCCCCATCCCTTGCTACATATCTTTTTGCCATAAAAGTTGTTCCTTTGTCAAGAAGGGGATTGAAAGTTCCTTGCAGTATCTGTCTAGCCAGCAATTTACACCAATTGCCCTAGACAACCATTCTTTTCCCTACTCCCCTTTGGGGAAGATGCTAATATGATTGGGTCCCTCCCTTGACTTAATGAAATCTTAGTGCCCCTGTACTTATTAGCAGCTTTTTTTCCCCTCCCCTTCCCAAACTTTCCCACCAGCCGAGACAATAATGGGCTTTTTCCCCATTCACATTGCGGATTTTTTTAATTAAATCCTGATGCAACTTCTAGCCTTTTCATTATGATCACTTGAAGATGCTATCTCGCTACCTGTTTTTCTTTTTATCCACCCCAAAAAGGTCCTCAACATCTTTCCACACTTGCGATCTCTGTTTCGAAAACACAGTTAAAACCTTTGGCAAGAACAGCTTCCCTTGATTGCCTTTTTGTTCCCCCACAATAGTAGCGATGGTGACTGGGGTTTATTATACAACTTGGCCCACCCGGGAGAACCACCCATTTTCATATTATCAATGATCTCTTTCTTCATCCTATAGAAATTTCACCCTTTTTCCCTGTAGGGTTGGCACTGAAGCTTTCTTGGGGCCCTTGGTCATTTTTTTGCAGATAAAATCCCCCAAAAACCTGTAATAATACGAAATATTCTGATTTTTGTTGGATGTTACCGCGGAGGCTGGGGGGTAAACAATGCCACCGGCGGAACGTGAGGGGCTAAGGCCGCACATTAAACGCGTCTCGGACGAACGCGTTGAGGGGGTTTTTTTAGCAGTAGCGAGGCAAAATTTAGCGATAAAAGTATGGGTTCGGTTTTTAGCGTTAGTAAGGCCAAGGGTATGCGGGGGTCCACTGTTAAAGAAAGAAAAATAAAAAAAAAGGGAAAACTCCAACTTGAAAACTTTTTTTTTAATTTGCATAACTTTTAAAATACATATTACAAAAAACATAAAAAAGTAAAATAACACCCCAAACAGTGGAACCTTATTATGAGTGCCCCAAAAATACAGTTTTTTGGATAGAGCGTCTTCATTTTGATTTTTTGCTCTGAGTTCGAGCCACTCTCCTTCAACCCAAAAAACCTGTACACCTCGCTTGTTTATCTATGATTTCTTTGTTTATTCCCTGGAAATCACCCCTTTTTTTCTTAGGATGTCCTTTAAAACTTACTTTTTTTAGGACCATCTTAGAAAAAAAAAATTTGGGCCAAAATGACTGGAAAATTAAGCAAAGCATGAAAAAAAATTTTCCCCAACCGAGAAAAACAGTGCACATTTGGGTGGTTTTCTGAAGCTTCGTTTTTATTATTAATAGTATTTTTTTTATTATAATAATATAAAAAATTTAATATAAAAATATTAATAGAAATGGAAGAAAAACCCACAGGGGGGGGAAATCTTAGTCAAGTATTTAAACCTTCTCATTCCATATCAGGAGCTGTGCAATGTTGAAGAGAGCAACTAAAGCAGGGGGGATTTTTGGGGGTAGCATAGTTCAAAGGGGAAACCAAGAAAATGACACATCTGCACTTTACCTGAGAACTCTCCTGCTTTAGTTGCTCTCTTGCAAGTTGCACAGCTCCTGATGTGCACTGAGAAGTGGAAAGTATTGAGCACAGTTTTCCACCCCCCGGGTTTCTTGCATGTTACAATGCCCGTTGCAATTGTTTGCTTAATAATAATAATAATAAAAAATAAAAATAAAAATCTACAGCATAATCGTAAAATTTCAGAATGCTGCCCCTAATGGCGCAGCTGATGGCAAAACACCCCGGAAAGGAGCCCACATGTTTCATCGCGTGGAGCAGTTCTCTCTTTCTTGTTGCTTTTTTTCACAGTCATTTGCCCATACTGTATTTCTTTTTTCTAACCATGGATTCTAAGAAAATAAGTGCAAAGGATGGTGCTGAGATGAAAAAGAGGATGATTTCCATGGAATTAAAGCAAATTGTATCAGTTAAGTTCAGCTATCAAACAAAACAAATTGTATCAGTTAAGTTCAGTGATTAACCTTTAAACTGTCCAAATATAGATATACGTTTTAACGTGTAGCGCTCCAACCTTGATTTCTCCAAAAAAAATAGAGATCTCATTCAAATGCTATGCAGCAAACGTAGATCTATGTTTGGAGAGTTTAAGGGTTAAACAAAACAAATTTTATCAGTTAAGTTCAGTGATAAAATGTAGCATTAACCTTTAAACAGTCCAAACGTATATATACGTTCTCTCGCGTAGCGCCCCTAATGTATACATACGTATTTTATCATCATTCAACACTTTTTCACCTCATCACACTAATCGTTTTTGAGAGGGGCTCAGAAACAACAGTTTGAAGCATTACATATATACAAACATATCCCTCCAAACTGCCAATATCTCAAACCCCTCCTTTAGAGTGGAGGCATTGTACTTCCCATTTCCAGGATTCAAGTACGGCCATATAAAAATAACCGGTTTCCCTGAATTTTAATTGAAAATAGTGATTGGACAAAGCATGCTAATAACAATTTTGTAATTAACTTATCAGATGAAGTGTTAGATAAAAATACAACGGCTGCTCTAGGTTTTGGTCTAAGTTTTGCAACTTCAAAAAAACTTAATAATGTCACTATTGGATGGGGTCATACAATCAACTCAGTCACTAGTAGATGGGGGTCATACCATCAACTGAGTCACTAGTAGATGGGGTCATACCATCAACTGAGTCACTAGTAGATGGGGGTCATACAATCAACGAGTCATATAAATGGAGGTCATACAATCAAAATGAATCACAGTAGATGGGGGTCTACAATCAATGATCACTAGTGTGGGGGCTACCCCAACTGAGTCACTAGTAGTGGGGGCATACCACAACTAGTCACTTGTAGTGGGGGTCATACAATCAACTGAGTCACTAGTAGATGGGGGTCATACAATCAACTGAATCACTAGTAGATGGGGGTCATACAATCAACTGAGTCACTAGTAGATGGGGGTATACCCTCAACTGATCACTAGTAGAGGGGGGGCATACCATCAATGAGTCACAGTAGTGGGGGGGCATACAATCAACTGGCCTGTAGATGGGGGTCAACCCAACTGAGTCATAGTAGATGGGGGGTCATACAATCAACTGACACTTAGATGGAGGTCATACATCAACTGAGTCACTAGTAGATGGGGGGCTTCAATCAATGGTACTTATAAATTAAATAAATTGTTTCCCTAAAAAAAACATCTCAAAAATTTCCCTTTAAAAAAATGAACATAAATAATGTTATTAAATATAAAAAAAGTAATTTTTGTCCGTTTTAATTCCCCTAAATTTTACTTTTTTTTTTTTTTTGGGTTCAAGTGCACTAATAAAAGCAGTTTAAAAGATCACATGGTTTGGGAAAACAACATCGGGGGTTTGTAACCCGACACACGTTTAAAACAAGGGTGTGTAGTCTGCAATACAGCCCCTCGAATCCAATTCTGACGAGTGGGTTAAAATCAAGACGTTAGCTCTATCACCGCAGGAGGCGTCCAAACCGGGAGAAATAGCTGCCGGGGGGCGGGGTTTGTTTTAGCAATACTTTAGGGGCCCCAATGCCACACTCGTTTGGGATTCGAAATTGTTTGGACTCTCGGAGGCTAACCCAAGTCAATCAGCTTTGCCTGGACGCCCCTTAGTCCCTTTTTACGCAGTGTTATTTGGTCTTACATCTACGTGAACCCATCCCCCGGGGTGCATCCTATCCAGGGGGTCGCACACCCGGGGTTTCAATTCGGAGATTTTCCCTGGGTGAGAGGTCTTCACTTATGAGTGTTCCCCGGACTATCCAGATACTCTGTTACGAGGTCAGCCTCTCAGGACAACAGCGTCATTTTCTGTATGCCTGGAATATCCTTCTGCTTCCATAGCCTCAGCCCCCTGTAGGTTTGGGGGTCTCCCCGCCGCTTGGGTATTCAAGAGTTTTTGTTTACCCGGTATTGGGGCTACCTGGCGAGAAGACACACGATGTGCCCGGGGCTAGCCTCTTGCAGTGTTATCGTTGAACACGAAACGTGCACAGCTGCATCCCCAAAAGTGGTGCCGAAGTGCAGACAGAAATCCGGACGGGGGTTGAACATTTTTTTGCTTAATCATCAGTTTGTCACACGAAATGTATTTTAAAAAATATAAAGTGCAGGAGCCTAAGGAAACCCCGAAAGAACTTGCTCAAATAGAATCTTAGGAGGGTCAGTACCTCTCAAGGGTGTCTTCTACTGCAACCCTTTCTTACTTGGCCCGTACATTAAATTAGGTTTTCTTTTCACCCCTTTTAACTCTTTTGGTAGAAGCACCTTTTTAAAAAAATAGTATAATTGATAAAATATAGTTACCTTTGGTTTTTTCTGGGTGCAGCACCTTTTTAATCAACAATATAAATTTAAAATAACACAATATAATTTTTATTTTTGGAGTTGGCAGGGGAATATTTGTGAAGGAAATTTGGGAAGTGGTTATTTTTATATAGCCGGATTGAGTCGGAAAAGGGGAAATCAATGCCTGCACTCTAAAGGAAGGGTTCGGGTATTAGCGTTTGGAGGGGTATTTGTGTATCTTTTTTGGTATATGCTTCTAAATGTTGTGTTCTGAGCACCCCTGCAAAAACAGTGATTATGTGTGAGTGAGGTGAAAGTGTTGAATGATGAGAAAGTACATATTTTCTTTTTGGGGATACTTTTTATTTGCCAGTCTGGGTTTTTTGGGGTTACCTAGGTAATTTACCCATGTATAAATTGTATTTTGTACCTGTGGGAGACAGAAGACAGCCCGACAGCCAGCCACCTGACCGCCAGCCATCCATTGACCCGCCAGCCCTCCATCCAGCCACCACCTGACCAGCCCGCCCCCTGACAGCCCTCCAGCCAGGCACCTGACTAGCCCGTCACCCCCTGACCCGCCCGCCAGCCACTTTACCAGCCAGAAGCCATTGCCCCGCCATCCACCCGCCCCCCACCCCACCATGTGGGTGGGGGGGTGGGTGGGTGGGGGGGTGGTGGTTGTTTAAACCAGCCCCCCATGTTGTTACAAAAAACCACACCCCTTCCCTAAACCCCCCCTGCCCCCCATCCCCCCTTATTGCCTTTCCCCACCACCCCCACTGCGGGGAGGAGTATTCCTTACATTGCTTGGGTCCCAAAAGGGCACGAATTACCACTTCCACAAAGCAATGCGGGTGCATAGATTTTTTTTCCTACTGCCAACTTACAACATGATCCATTTATCACATGTAGGCCCAGTCTCTCCCCCTCAAATTTAAAGGGGCCTAGAATTTAGCGTCTAGTACGACACCAACCCTGGAGTAACCGTATGACGGCACCAAACCCTGAGTGTTAAATCTCTCAAAACCCGCCTTTGCTGGCTTTTTAAATTCACCAAAATGACACTAGTTCAGGCATTTTCTTGAGTCTCATGCAACTGCCTCCCTTTTCAAAAATTATTGACCGCATAACACTATCTCCTGTAATTGTTTCTTTTTGTCCACCCAACAACAAATCTCCCCATCTTCAATATTTGCGATCCTGCTTTGTAAACATATTTCCCCTTTCCAACAACAGCTTCCTGATTGCCCTTTTTTTTGGCCACGGTGTAGCGACGTTGTAGGGGTTTTTTATACAACCGGCCCGCTTGGGAAAACCACTTCACTTTCGTATTCTGCAATGATCTCTTTCTTTAATTCTTAGTGTTTTCACCCTCTTTACCAAAAGGTGGCACTAGAAGCTTTTTTTTTGGCCCATGGTGGCTTATTTAGCGTTTCAAGTCTAAAAAGTGGAATAATACAAAATGTATCGTATGTGTGTGGGGTCACCTCCGGCTGGTAAACAATGGCAACTGGCTGTCATGGGAGTGTCGGGGCTGTCAGGCCCTTGGACCCGTTTGGCAAATGACATATACCATTCATGATAATCACCAAGCCCGTATTTTGGTGCAAAAATTTTTTTTTATTTCGAAAATTACTTATGCCAATGACACTTAACCCGGGATCCCCTGTATAAACGAACAAGTTTTTATAGTGGGGTGAAACATCTTGAGGGAAACGTGATCACTGACAACTGTTCCTTCTCCCCTTTGCTGTAGCTTGCCCACTTTTTAAAGCTAAATCTGAATTTCATAGTATATTAGGAAAAAAAAAAAAAAATCCCAAATTCATAACTTTATATTAAATTTTCATAACTCTTTTATTTCAGAAAAAAATAAAAAAGTAAAAAACATATAAACGAGTTAACTTACAGAAAATAATTAAAAATTACCTCAACGTCATTACAAAGTGGGGGGGAAAAAACGAGAGAGGGAGAGGTGAGCAGTAGCATTCTGTGTCTGGTTAGTCGTAATGGGTGTTGGACGTTAGCAGTGGCGCTAATAAAATGTGTAATTATGCTAATATTAGTAATAAATGAATTAATAAATGTAGTAACATTTATTCCAAAATGATATCAGAAACACGATAAATACCCCAGAATTGTAATAAAGGTGCTGAAATTAATAATATATGCCATATTATGTGAGTACGGTAGAGGTGGAGGCTGTCGGTCTGGGATAAGATCATAAGATAGATACATTTTCTCATCTGTACCTCTGGTCTATAACGAAAGAAAACGATGTTTACATCAGGGGAAACACTCCTAGATCATTCTTGTCATCAGAAGAAAAAAAATAGCATTATCATTATTATTATTATAATTTATACAGTGGACCCCCGGTTAACGATATTTTTTCACTCCAGAAGTATGTTCAGGTGCAAGTACTGACCGAATTTGTTCCCATAAGAAATATTGTGAAGTAGATTAGTCCATTTCAGACCCCCAAACATACACGTACAAACGCACTTACATAAATACACTTACATAATTGGTCGCATTCGGAGGTAATCGTTATGCGGGGGTCCACTGTAATATGAATAATAATAAATTGATCTGGAGTGCTTTAACCCTTTGACTGTCGCGGTCGTATATGTACGTCATAGGAGATACCGTGTTTGACGTATCTATACGCATAAATTCTAGCGGCTTCAAATCAAGCAGGAGAAAGCTGGTAGGCCCACATGTGAGAGAATGGGTCTCCATGGTCAGTGTGCACCATATAAAAAAAATCAGGGAGCCAGTGGTGCATTGTGGGAATACCATTTCAGTCGTCCTTTTTCAGCATGTCTAGCGGTAAGAAATATGTGACTTCCCTGCAAATCTGGGACTCTTCTCTTCCCAAGTGATGCTCTAACACAGATGGAAGTGTCAAAGAAGATCAATTTTTATGATTTCGAGGAGTTTTAGACCAAAACAATGGAGGAGGTGGAGGAGGGGGAAGAGGAGGAGGAGAAGAGGAGGGGGAAGAAGAGGAGGAGGAAGGGAAAGGAGGAAGGGAAGAAAGGGGGGGGAGGGGGAAGGAGGAGGAGGAGGGAGGGGGAAGAAGGAGGGGGGGGGAGGAAGGGGGGAGGGGGGAAGAAAGGGAGGAGGGGGGAAGGAGGGAGGGAGGAGGAGGAATGGAAGGAGGAGGAAGAAAAAGAAGAAGAAAATAAGAATAAAAAAATCCTAATACCTAATAATATATGTAATAATATGTTCCCTTGAGAGAAAACAGTTCACCCCCATGACTGACAAGATAAGGGGGATAACATCTGATAAGGCTGACCTTTGATGAGCGTAAAAGAGGGTGGAGGGAGGGGGGCACTGTCCATCTGTCAAAAGCCCGGAGGAGGAGGAGGAGGAGGGGAAAAGGAGGAGGAGAAGATGGCGAAAAAAACATTTGTCTGTCGTTATTTGTCTGCTGCCAACTCCCTGCTATCTGTCTAGCTCTGTCTCAGAGAGAGCCCCAAGGGCTGTGTCATCATCACGTTTACTACTCTTCAAGCGAGTATAGACTTTGTCTGGTTTTTTGGGTTTTTCCTAGGTAATTTACCTATTATAGTGTATTTAGTGTACCTGTGAGACAGAGAAGACAGAGAGAGAGAAAAGAGACAGATTGAAAGAATTGAAGAGGGGAGAAAAATAATTAATAAATGGAGGGGGAAGCGCATCCCACCCATTGTTTTGAAGGCGGTAGGGGGGGTGGAATGAGACAATATGTCTTTTGACGCTGCCGACTCCTGACTCAAAAAAATTATAAGCCACACACCGCACAAAGACAAGCTTGCTGAAAGGGGGATAATAGGATTTTATAAAATATTAGTGACATATATGTGTATATTATTATAGAAACCAGAAAAAACAAGAAGGGAAGGGAGGAAAGAAGGAAGGCTGATGAAAGGGAAGGAAAAAAAATAATGAAAGGGCAGATGAAGGAATGTAGGAAAAGAGGGGAATGCCATCCAGGTAGAAAGGAATGAAGGAAAATTGGAAGGAAAGATGATATGTTGTTTCTTTTTTAATGTGTATGCTTCTGGCTGTTATATTTGAGCACCCTGAAAAAAAAGTGATAATGTGCAAGTGTGGTGAAAGTGTTGAATGATGATGAAAGATTTTTTTTTTGGGGATTTTTTTTCTTTTTTTTTTTGGGCACCCGCCCCGGTGGGAAACGGCCGACTTGTTTAAAAAAAAAAAAAAAAAACATAACAACTGCCTGCTAATACTTTGAAGAAAAGTCAGCGAGGGGTTTTGTCTTGCACATAAAAAAAAAACAAAAAAATGCACACAACTGTTTTATGTGGGGAGTGTAAAAAACCATGTGTATGACACCATGTTTTAAGTTGAGAGTGTAAAACACCATGTGTATGACCATGTTTTATGTGGGGAGGTAAAAACACTTTGTATGCACATTTTTTATGTGTGGGAGTGTAAAAAACCACTGTGTATACACATGTTTTAGTGTGAGGGTGGGAAAAAAACCACTGTGTATGCCACCATGTTTTTTGTGTGAGAGTGTAAAAAAACCACTGTGTATGACACCATGTTTTATGTGTGAGGAGTGTAAAACACCACTGTGATGACACCCTGTTTTATGGTGAGGAGTGTAAAACACCATGTGATGACACCATGTTTTATGTGTAAAAGTGTAAAACACCACTGTGCATGACACCATGTTTCACAGAGTTTCCCAAGCTGCGAACTTAGGAATATGTTCAGTGACTGTATATTTATTTTAATAGAAAATAGTAATAAACAATTTTTTGTATTTTTTGTTTTTGTAAACAATTTGTAAACAATTATTGATAATTATGTTTTTGTCTTATTGTGTTTATACAAAAGGTGATATTGTAATTGCACCCTTTCTTTGGTCTCACAGGCCAATAATTATGTGAAAAAATAAAATAGTGAAAAAAACAAAAAAACTTCAAATAAAAGTAAACTAAAGTTTACCCGGGGTGACGGCAGTCGCCGCTGTTGCCCTGCGGGTCATTTTTGCAAACTCATGCCCCTATTTTGGAAGTACTGATGGAAAAAAAATTTTTGGGGGGGGGCAAAAAAATCAGAAAAAAAAAAAAAACTTTTAAATTTTCTAAGAAAAAATTTTTTTTTTTTTTTCGAATATTTTGCGAACCAGGAGACACTTCAGGATTGGGCCCTTCGACAGTCAAAGGGTTAAATGTCAAAGTATTTTTTAAGGTTTGGTAGCTGCATTTAAAACACTCCAGAGTGATTATTATTTTTATTACATGATTATTATTTTTATTATTTTATTGCTATCACTACCTTTTTCACAGTTTTAATCATTTCTAAAGTGCCCCCAATAAAAGGGGGGAAAGTAAAAATACAATGAACACAACAGCAACCCTTTACTGTGAACTTTTGCACTTCTTTCCCTTTTCCTCCTCCAAGTGCTGTGCACTTCTAACTCATCTTCTACTATGGGTGCACAATAAAAATACAAAAATTTTTAAAAGAAAAAAGTAGTCTTGGAGATTGTTTATGCTCAGACACATCACAACCTCTTTAAAAGTGAACTTCTTTTATACTTTTCCATTTTCCTCTTGTTTTTCCTCTTCCAAGAGGAAAAAAAAAAAGGAAATTTGTACAAATATGGTCTTGGGGACTGTTTAAAACTAGGTACTGAGTGGGTGTAGGAGGGATTAAAATGCTTGATGTGGACACCCACTGCCCGTTCATGACCCAAGTTCCGTACGTTCAATAAAAACTCGTCAGAGAGCCCCTCGTAACTCCGAGTTGCGGTAATCGAGTAGTCAGTAAGTGAGGAAAGGTGTTAAATAAATGAAACCCGAATATACTCTAGAATGAATAAAAAAATGTCATTATGTGACAAGTGGTGGGGGCCATTTCCCCCTCTGAAAACATTTCCCCGTTTCCCCCTCAAATTGTGTTTACCCTTATCTATGATTTTGTGCTTTAAAATTCCCTGGACATCCCTTTTTCTTCTCGCACGTCCTTTGCACTTACTCTCTTAGGACCCAGGGTTTGAAAAAAGAAATTTGGCAAAATAACTGTACAAAACGTAAACAAAACATGAGAGAAATCCTTCCACCACGAGGTAAGCACGTGCACTGGTGATGGTGAACATTGTTGTGGTATTCTCTGTGCTGTCTAGTGGCAGTGTTCTGAAGCTCACTTGTTATTACAGTATTCTTCTTCTTTGAACACACAGGTGTATCCCATCGAGGTGGGGTGGCCCGAAAGGAAAAATGAAAGTTCCTCCTTTTACATTTAGTAATATATACAGAAGGGGTTACTAGCCCCTTGCTCCCAGCATTTTAGTCACCTCTTACAACACGCATGGCTTATGGAGGAAGAATTCTGTTCCACTTCCCCATGGAGGTAAGAGGAAATAAACAAGAACAAGAACTAGTAAGAAAATAGAAGAAAACCCAGAGGGGTGTGTATATATATGCTTGTACATGTATGTGTAGTGTGACCTAAGTGTAAGTAGAAGTAGCAAGACGTACCTGAAACCTTGCATGTTTACGAGACAAAAAAATGAACACCAGCAATCCTACCATCATGTAAAACAATACAGGCTTTCGTTTTACACTCACTTGGCAGGACGGTAGTACCTCCCTGGGCGGTTGCTGTCTACCAACCTACTACCTAGATATTACAGTATTATTATTATAATTATTATTATAGTATTATAATTATATTATTATTATACAGTGGAACCTTGACTTATGAGTGTCCCGAGGTACGAGTTTTTGAGATACGAGCCGTCACTGGGCCAATTTTTTGCTCTGAGTTACGATCCAACATTTGAGTTACGAGCCAGCTCCCCCCTCCCCCTCAACCCAAAACCTGGACACCTTTCTTGTTTATCTATGATTTCATGCTTTAATTCCATGGAAATCATTCTCTTTTTCTTCTCAGCACTGTCCTTTACACTTACACTTATCATTTCATAAGAAAAAATATTTTTTTTTTTTTTTAAATTTCCGACCCTGAGAACAAGTTTAGGAAAGGGCCTGCCGACTCTGAAAGGGTTAAAGATAGATTTACCTTCACAAAAGAATGAACATTCAATATGACAGTTACCTTTGTTGAAGGCTGTTGTTGATGAATGGAAGACAAGGAGGAGGAGAGAGGGAAGAGAGGTTATTGTTAGGAAGGGGAATCCCCCTCCATGAGGATTCGAGGTCACTTCAGGGTTCACTTCCCTAGCCACTTCCCTAGCTTAAATATAGATTTACATGCAGAAAAGAATGCCAAATAAATGTAAAGCACTAATAAAATGTATAAATGAACATTTAACATCACACTTGCCTTCATTGAAGACTCTTGTTGGTGTATGGCAGACAGGGCAGAGGGAGGGGAGGCGAGTTTGTTGTTGGAGAATATGACACTAGTATCAACTCTACGGCTTATTTATCTATCACAATTCAACTAATATGACATAAAAAACAATATTAATAACATAGAAAAATGGAATATACTCTAGAATGAATGAAATAAGTCATTATGTATGTCACGAGAGGTGTGTTGTTGTTGTTGGGTGTATAAGGGCCACTGAGAGCATAAGCCGTCCATAATGGTGGTGAAGCAGCAGCTAAGTAAGTAAGTAAATTTATTCAGGTATACACAATACAGTTACATAGAATTATCATACATAGCAGCATATGTGTAGAGAACCTAGGATAACCCAAAAAAGTCAGACAGAGTGACTTATTTCCATTGGGGTCCTTTTACCTTATTATTATAATATAAAGGTTATAATATTTTCTTATTATTCTATAATGAAGATAACATCTTATTATCATACTAAAAAGACTATCTACTACACGAGGGTCATTAAGACTATCTACAATACGAGGGTCATTAAGACTATCTACTACCCGAGGGTCATTACGACTATCTACAATTTACGAGGTCATTACTAGGATAAGGAAATTTACACTATTTTAGTTTAAAAAATAGAAAATCATTCCCCTCCCTTTCTGTTGCTTCATTCATCAGACACTTTTTGGCAGTCTTCTTGAACTGGTTCAAGCTATGACTGGCCTTGACATTTGGGTAGTCTGTTCCATTCCTTTATTGCTGTACAATAAAAGGTGTTTGAAGCCTGGCCACTGACTGTGGGTACTACAAAGTTGTGCTCTCTCCCCCTAGTACTATGATTGCTTTGGTCCCAACCTTGACAAAATTGACAGCAAGATATTCTGGACACTGTTCGTGAGCAATTTATAAACATGATTTAGCTTCAGTTGTTTTACTCTGTCTTCAACATTCCAGCATATCCAACTGCTGTAATTCATCCTGGCCTACATGTTCTCTTGGTCCCAGCCCCAGGATGAATCTTACGATTTTGTTCGGGGTAATTTGCAGTCTATCTTTCAGTTTTTTTGTCAAGGCAGAGTACCAAGAAGAGCAAGCGTAATCCATATGGCATTGTATAAGGGCTAAAACATAGGGTCCTGCGAGCCTCATAGGTAGACACTGTGCTTGTCTTTTCAGGAACTTCAGCCTGGCTTTTCGCTTTCTTTACTACACTGTTCCCTATCAATCCCTGACATGCATGGGTCAAAGGGGATTCCCAGATATTTAACTGATGAAACCAAAGTGTGGACTCCCCATTACACTGAACATTAAAATTATTTACCCTTCTCATTTTTATGTTTTCATTCCAAAGAGAATGGCTTCAGTTTTCCCTAGGTGTATGATAGTTTGTTGTCTACTAACCTTTTGCTGCAGGACTCCAGTTCCAGTGTTAAAACATTAGCAATATCTTGTGGGTCTTTAACCTGTCACTAACAGAGCACTGTCATCTGCATACAGTAGGAGTTTGCACTTGACACTGATAGGCATATCATTGACATAACATAAGAAAGTAAGGGACCCAGAATACCCCTTTGGGGGAACTCCACATGTTATCGGCAGGGGTCCTGATTCCGTTTTGTTGATTTTGACTATTTGTCTCCTGTTGCTAAGGTAGGACTTAAACCAGTCTACAGAACCTATACCGATAGCTTGAAGTTTCTTACATAATATATTGTGGTTGACAGTATCGAAGGCCTTTTGCAGGTCTAAGGTTACCATACCTATGAGGTTTCCCTTTTGACATTTCAGTTCTCAGGTAATCCATCAATTAATAAGGGGGGTATGGTTGAGTAGGATCTTCTAAAGCCCGATTGATAGCTATGGAGAATGCGGTTGTCTTTAAAGGTACTTAACTACTTGAGAATACACCGCCCCTTTCCCGAATTTTAGATATTATACTGGGGTATACTAACAGGTCTATAGTTTCTTACATCAGACCTATTATTTTTTTGAAGATAGGAGTAACTCTGGCCTCCTTGAACCCCTCCGGTACGGGATTAGTGGTGATTGATAGATTTTATTATGTGAGCAATAGGATTGACAGTTCAGAAGCACCATCTTTTAGGAACTTAGACGGGATGTTATCAGGGCCTGTGCTCTTAGTTGGGTTTAACCTGCTTAGTTCTTTTTGAATGAAGTCATGAGATACACTTACTGGTTGACAACTGTTTGGGGTTACCCCTTTATTGGTATAGTATGTTTGAAACTTATCAGAGTCTGTGTTAAAGGTATTTGATGCAGCTGGTAGTTTACTTACTAGTGTTGATGCAACAGATGTGTAGTAGGAATTAAAGCAATTTGCCACCTCAGATGTTTCGTGGCATACCTCATTATCGATAGTGAGTACAGGAAGGCCCCACTTATACGGCGGGTTAGGTTCCAGGCTACCGCCGTAAAGCGGAAACCGCCGTAAAGTGGAACACCCTTTTTTTCCACTTAAAAATGCATACAAACACTAGATAACAAGTTTACACTAACATATATTAAGTTAGCAATAGAACCAGGCATCAAAAAACAATAAAAAAGAGTACAATACACACATAGTGCACTCATTACTTACCTTAAAATATTTATAGTCTTAATCTAGGGTGAGACAAGTAGTATTTATTGTAAGAAATCAAGTGTGGTATGTATTGTAATAAGCCAGCTACCTTACCAGGCCCCCCCCCACCCACACATACTATCTATGATATTAAGCATCCCAGAGCGATAAAATGTATATACAGTTCACTCATTACTTACCTTAAAATATTTGTAGTCTTAATGTAGGTCAGGAGAAGTAAAAAGAGATAAAACGAATAAATGAGAGAGAGAAAGAATGAGTTCATGAGGTAAAAAGAAGCAGAGTTATGTAAACAAACCAGGCTCCCACATCTTATATTTATGTTTTTTTATTCTATTGTGGGGTGTATTTATCATCTTTTTTTGTTATGTATCGTGTTTATTAATAATTTTGAAAAAAAATCATGGCTGGGGTTAATGAAAATGTGTATATTACCGTAATATACGACATTTAATGAGACTCAGTATTGTTATTATCACCACTGTGCAAGTCGTCTGCTCACATCTCACATTTGTTTATTTATTCTACTGTGGGTGTATTTATCTTATTTATATGTTATGCATCGTGTTTTTTTATATAATTTTGAAAAAAATATCATGGATGGATTAATGAAAATGTGTATATTACCGTTAAATACGACATTTAATGAGACTCGGTGAGTATTGTTATTATGGCGTCACTTGTGGAAGTCGTCTGCTCACATCTCACATTTATGTTTATTTATTCTACTGTGGGGTGTATTTATCTTATTTATATGTTATGCATCGTGTTTATTATATAATTTTGAAAAAAAATATCAACTGGATGGATTAATGAAAATGTGTATATTAACGTAATATACGACATTTAAATGACTCGATGTATGTTAAGTTTATTTAGGTACAGGTATACATAAGTATAATTATCAGAGTATATATAAAATATGAAATAACTTTTAAAAACATTTGAAATTTTGGAGTTTCCAGACAAAATGGAGAGACTTAGTGCTTACTGAGCTCATGGAGAATGTAAACAAACAGGGTGGGGCACGGTGACCGTATTAGAAAGTCAGGTGGGGGGAGCCGTATAGTGAGTTTTGGTCATAATTTGAAATGTCCGTATTAGCGGAACGCCGTAAAGTGAAACGCCGTAAAGCGGGGCCTTCCTGTACTATGTTAGACCTATCTACTGGCTTATGGCTATACCCCAACTGTTTTAGTTGTTGCCAGAGCTTTCTGGGGTTATGCTTATATTCTTCAATTTTTGAGCAATAGTGCTTTGCCTTTGCTCCTTTTATAAGCCTCTGTACTCTGTTCCTCACCCTTTGGAATTCATTTAGTGCTGCAATATCCTGTCTGTTTGCTTTAAATCTTTTTAGCAGCTGGTCTCTGAATTTCATGTTATCTAATATCTCAGTAGTCATCCAGGGTTCAGTTCTTCGTTTAATCCTAACCTCTTTAACTGGTGAAATTTATTATTAAGAATGGTAGTGAACATTGTTTTGAATTTTTCCCAGGCATCGTTTACGTCCGTGCAACTTGTTATCTCTGTCCAGTCACAATTGTGTAGCCTATTACCAGTGTTTTCTTTACTGTAGTTTCTAGTTGACCTCTTTTATTGTCCTGTGTAGGCCTATCCTATCCCTAGTGATTTTCCTGGTGCAGTAAATGATGAAATGATCACTAAGACCTGTGGTAATGACGCCTGACTGACTAATGTTATCAGCGCGGTTGCAAAGTATGTGGTCAATTAGGGTGGCTGAGAACTGTGTGATCCAGGTTGGTTTATTAATTAGTTGGGTGTAGCTATTTAATCCTAGAATTTGCTTATACCTTTTGCATAGCCCGTTATTTTGTTGCTGAAAACAGATATTGAAGTCGCCCAGTATTATTGTTTCGCAATTGCTTTCAACTCCGGACAAGACTCTGGAAAAGTCTTCTAAGAACTGGTCCTGGGTAGGAGGGCGGTAACTAGTTCCTACTAAGATGGGTTTGGTCTTGGGAAGCAGCACTTCAAACCATAGAATCTCCAGTTTATTGTTATTTAAATCAGGTCTTGGGTTGTAAGCTAAGTCATTTCTAATGTAGGCACATACTCCACCACCCTTTCTGTTCCTATCTAAGCGTTTTATATTGTAACCTTCTATTTTGACCTCGTCATCAGTCACCGTATCATCCAACCAAGATTCAGAGATGGTTATAACTGCCGCCCTAATTTTGTTAGCTAGAATCCTAATCTCTGCCAATTTAGGAAGAAGTGATCTTGCATTGACATGAATAAAGTGAAGGCCTGTTTTCATAAAACAATCATAATCATCAATATATGGCAATGGGTCATTTGTATTAAAATTAGGTAAATCAATGTCATCACTGCTAAAGGGTAACTGTGCCAAAGTGCATTTATTACACACAAAATGAATTCTGGCACCGTTGCTATAATTGTACATACATCCATCATGCACCCACCCCTTACACATTTTACATAAGGTGCCTTTTCTGTTTTTTCATGCGTACTTTAGTACAGTGTATGCACCTGTTTGGTAGTGTTTGAGATAATAATGGCTGTATTGTCTCACATTGACCTATGTATGCATTACATATGGAGTTAAGGTTATCATCCCTAGCTACTAGACCGTCATTATTGCCATCATTTATCTGTCTGTTTTGCCTCTGCACAATAGTTTGAGGTCCTGGATTAATTTGGATATCACCACTTTAAGAGCGCTACAATAAGAGCTGGTGCCATTGTTTTTGTTTGGGTATCGGTGTTGCCATACCTTGCGGCGATAGTGAGGTTTACTTTTCTGGTAGGATGGCAACTGTTGGGCTTTTACTGTCCAGGGCGCTGTTACTCCATTCACCTTTTCCAACCCCCATGACTGATTTCTTTCTTCATGGAATTGAAGAAGAAATATAAATATAATTATGGCAGCCTGTACCCCTCTAATGCCTGCCATTTTCACTCTTCGCTCTTTTAACTCATATACAATAATATTTATTTCTCTTTTCCAGTCCCTAGTACACTTAGTATCTGCTTTAATTACACTGAATACTAGTAAAATTTCCTCTTCAAAACCCTCTTCACTGCTCACTTTTCCCTTAACTTCACAAAACCCTTACAGTTAACCTCTTTAAAACCCTTTTCACTGCTCACTTTTCCCTTAACTTCACAACACCCTTACATTTAACCCTTTATTACACCCTCCCCTACCCACCTCACTTCACAGTCTGGCTTCACCAATTAACTCCTAACTCCTTTCCATCTGGTAGACCAGAAAGGTTTAATCAATGGTTTTATCCTTCCAAATCCCCCTCAATTCCATTTATCGGGGGTTGTGTCGTGTTGTTGTCTCCTGACCTGTTTTGCTGACTCAGCCATTTTTAAAACACTGAGGGGAGTAACACCACCTGACTTTCCTTGAGTTTATAGATATATTTGGCTTTTTCTGCTATGATTCTCTCACTGTACACTGGTCAGCTGAATATAGGTCAGCTACTAAAACATTAACCTTGACTATTTAACTATTCACTTCTTTCCCACGACTGGCACTGAGGGATAACCGTCCTATACCTTGGAGTTTTGTACTGTTGATTTGACGATGTCTCCTGTGTTTCCCTCTTGTTAGCACTGGTACAGGTGATATGATGGTGGTACAGATATGATGCTACTGTCAACAGATGAACGTCAGTAAAGATGAGAATTTCACTTCGCTAGTTGTACGTCTGGCAGTAGCTGCTGTCTGAATGCCGGTCAGCCATGTTTAAAGGCTCAAATCTTTCCCTCGTTTGGCACTGACGAAAAAAGTCCTACAGACCTGGCATTTCCTTGGAGATTTAGTTGATCAGGATTTCTGCCATGTTGTCTTCCCGTTAAACACTGGTGCAGTTGATATGGAGGTCAGTTATTTCATTTAGTGGAAAACGTCTCGTGTCTGGTTCACGTCTGGCAGCAGGTCTGGTACTTGAATGCCAGTCCCTCTTCTGTCATATTTAGTCCATTTCGTTGTCATCCCCGTCAGTTTTTATGTAACTATAGTTAACTTGCATGTTGTTGCAGCAGTACTTGCAAATTTGGCCATCACTGGAGTTCGGATAGGCCCAGGGGACGGTGCTGAGGTGCCGGTGTTTTCTGTAGCCCTATATAACTCCAGCAACATTGGAGGAGTTAGTAGAATCGCTGAATTACTGAAGAAGGCACCCTCTACCACCATCACAACCACCACCACCACCCTCTACCTCCATCATTACTGCCTTCTACCACTATCACAGCTGCTACCATTACTACCACCTTCTACCACCATCACTATCACCCTCTACCACTATTACAATTGCTACCACTCTACCATCACCACTTTTGTATTTTTCTACAAACTTTTTCTTAAATTTTATTGTTTCTCATATTCTTTACCAAAGAGCTGGCACTAGAAGCTTTCTTTGGAGCCATGGTGACTTATTTAGCAGTTGCAAGCACTAAAATGAATGAAATATTATGAAATGTATCGTATGAACTCGTGGAATCACTGATAAACAATGACACACTGGCTGGGAATGGAGTGTGAGGCGGCTCAGGGCCGTGTGTACACTTCCCAGATGAATGACTATTTGCAAGTCAAGCAGCGGTTCGTGAGCCAATGTTTTGATGAAAAAAAGTTACGATTTCCGAAAATTATGACTTTTGAGCCTTACAAAAAATGAGGGTCCACTGTGCATATTTATGGAGCACCCTCCCCACGGTGTTTTATAATAATACAATGGTACCTCGAGTTACGAACTTAATTCATTCCAGAAGGCTGTTCGAGAGCCAATACCAAACGAATTTGTTCCCATAAGAATAATGTAAATTGATTAGTCCGTTTCAGACCCCCAAAAGTACAAAAGCACTTACAGAAATACACTTACATAATTGTTCGAGTTGGGAGCTGTTCGAAACTTGAGATACCACTGTAATAATAATAATCTATTTCTACAAGTGAAACTGGGTGTGTTGCCATGAGTTCTGCATTTCAGTTCCATCTGGAAACTTCCCAAAGTTTCAAGTGTTTTAAAGTTATTACATCATAGGGCCCTTACTTTAAATGAACTCTAGGGAGAAAGTGAACTCTAAGGTTATAACAAAATGTGAAAACCTTATTGTTGACATGGAAAAACTTTTACTGGTGTGGATTGAAGATGAAACTAGTCACAGCGTGCGTTTCAGCCAAGCCATTATCAAGTCCAAGGCCCTAAGTCTCTTCAATTCTGTGAAGGCTGAGAGAGGTGAGGAAGCTCTGAAGATAAATCTGAAGCTAGCAGAGGCTGGTTTCATCTCCTGACTTCCTACAATAAATACTACTCACCTCTCACTCTAGGTTAAGGCCAAAAATATTTTAAGGTAAGTAACGAGTGTACTGTATATAAATTTTACTTTTTTTTTAGGCCTAGTTCTGTTGGTAACTTAATAGGATAGTGTAAACATGTTATCAGGTATTTACATGCATTTATGTAGATTTTTGCTTTGTGGCAATAGCCTGGACTTTAATCCACCATATAAGTGGGGCCCTACTGTAGTCAGCATTTATTTATTTTATTATCACATTGGCCGATTCCCACCAAGGCAGGGTGGCCCGAAAAAGAAAAACTTTCACCATCATTCACTCCATCACTGTCTTACCAGAAGGGTGCTTTACACTACACTACACAATACCGTCAGCATTTGTGAGGAAGAAATGAAAGTATGTCTGTCCAGTATGCCACCTAATATCAAAAAGATCTGCCAATCACACAGCCCAAATATCTCACTAAAAAAGTTACAGAAGACAAAATTGTTTTATTTATTTTATTGTGTTCAGTGATGCTTGTGTATCACATGTTTTACATTAACAGGTTTGTATATTTTATATTTCCTATAATGTTAATGTATCATATGTATTACACTAACAGGCATGTGTATATTTCCCTGTGTTTTATATACTTGTATGTTTTTATTATTAATGTTATCATTATTATCAAGACTAAGTACTCTTGGGAAGAAACCTAATGCATAGGAGAATCATTTAAAAAATAAAGATACCCACACACACACAAATAACCCGCACATAAAAGAGAGAAGCTTACGATGACGTTTCGGTCCGACTTGGACCATTGACAAAGTCACACTGTCTCTCTTTTATGTGCGGGTTATTTGTGTATCGTTCCAGTCACGGTATTGTGCCTTTTTTGTTATTTATAAAGATACCCAACTATTGCACATGTGTCTTATTCATCAACTAGTCAACTTTGTTGCATGTGTGTGAAGCATGGGTTTTGAATGTTGCAGCAAGGAAGAGGCTGGAGACTACTGGTAGAGAGTTTGTGTTCAAGGGCAATGTGTGGTATGAGTATTATGCAGATAATTCAAAGTTTGGAGATTAGGAGAGGGTGTGGAGTTGCCAAAGGTATTATTCAGAGGTCTGAAGATGATTTTTTGAGATGGTTTGGCCATTTAGATAGGATGGAGAAAAATAGGATGACTAGGAGAGCATATAAATCTGGGCTAGAGGGAAAGGGAGGTACGGGGGGTTGAGTTAAAAATGTATTGGAGGGAGGGGGTATGTGTAAAGGTGGTTTTTGAGTGCTAGGGGCTTGGATACATAACAAGCTTGTGTGAGTGTGTTAGGAGTGAATGAGGGCAAGTGGTTTTTTGATGTGCTATTGGAGTGTGAGCAAGGTAATATTTGTGAAGGGATTCAGGGAAGCTGGGTAACTGGACATGAGTCCTGGAGGTGGGAAGTACAGTGCCTGCACTCTGAAGGAGAGGCAGGGATGGTACTGTTTGGAGAGACATCTAAGCTGTGATGTCAGCACCCTACTGAGAAAAGTGATTGAATGACAGTAAAAGTGTTTTCATTGTTGGGTGACCCTACTTTAGTGGAAGATGGGCCATATTGGTTTAAAATAACTAATTAATAATAATAAAATATCTAAATTTGCAAGTCTTCTGGGGAATTGTGCACATGATTTGGCACCATGCTACTTCTAGCATTTATCCTCCATATATAATATTCCTTTATTCTTTCTTTTTTTCCTAGAATTTTTTTCCAGTGTTTACCTTCTTGTAATTAAGGTGAGGTAACCAGCCATCTTCACTTGTTTGCCCGGGTTTTGGTGGTGGTGTCAGGACAATTGTGTACTGGGTCAAATACTTGGGACATTTGTGTTCGTTTCTTTTTTGCATCCTGGACATTTGGTTCCCAGTTATATGTATATTTCATGATTAATTTTATTTTTTATTATTATGCTAGGTTAGCATGTAGTATGCATTTTATTGATTAAAAATTAATTTTAAGTCCAACCTTAAAAAGTATGCATGTTGTGGTCAAACCCTCATAAAAAAACTTATTGTCCCTATTTATCTAGTTTACCCTAATTGATGAGATGGTTTTGCTTTTCAATCTGACATAAGAGGCTTAGCACAGTATGACATGGCGGTTTGTTACTCGGTAATAGTTACCACGTAGTGGGACAGCAAAGGGCATGACGCTATGTGTCCTAGGATGCCAGTGACCAGGACACAGTCATCCAGGAGTAACTACAGTGGTGGAAAACCCCGTGTTTTGGCCATAATCTGTTCAGGAGCTAGGCCTAAACTCAAAACAGCCAAGTCCAAAGCAGTATTTCCCATAAGAAATAAGCAAATCCAATTAAATCCGTCTTCCACCAGAAATATTCACAAAAAATTATTTTTAAAGAATTAAATACTATAGTTTTACATACAGGAGAACAATGAGACTAAATATAAAGCACTAATTTTAATGGATAATAAAATGTACAATTTAAATCAGTTTACCTTATTGAAGAGACTTTCTCAGCCAATGAGAGAGGCAGGAGGATTGTTTGGAGGCAGGACAAGATAATCCTTCAATATGCAATAATATCGACTCCTACAGCTTATTTATCTCTCAACAATTATCTAATTTGACATAATACATAAAAATATTATTCACGAGAAAACATGACAATACTCTAGAATGTAATAAATATATGTTATGTATGTCACGAACTAGTGTTACGTTGTATAGTTGTGGGGTGTATAAGTGCACTGAGGAGGCAATAGGCATAAAGTGGCGCAGAGGCGGTGGTGTTTTCAGTTCGGCCCTATTCACCTCAAACAAAATGGAGGGATTAAGTTTTGTGTCATAATTTTTCTATTGTTAACTTGCTGCTTATACTGTTAATGCTTACACTTTTCTCGCTGGATGAGCACAATAAGCCTTCATTACTCGTTTGCTTTAGTATCTGTACATAATAGATCACTGAGAAGGGCACATTTCTCCCTCTCCTTCTTCTTCACTTTGATACTTGATACTATTGTCTTTTCTTCAGTTCTATACTGTTTCTCACTTTCTCTACCAAAGGGCTGCACTAGGAAGTTATGTTATTTATTGTGAAATGTTGGATGAACGCACAGGGTAATATTATCTCAAGGATAAACAAAGCCTTGACTGCTCTGGTCGCCTGTGCGGGCTGGCACACAGCATGGGCGGCGGGGACAGGTCTGGTACGCGGCCGAAACACAGGGGACAGGGGTGAAACTCAGGACAAAATTAGCTAAAAAAAAGCGGTTCTAAACTCGAAGCGGCCGATACTCAAGGCAGCCGAAACTTGGGGTTCACTGTACCCTAGGTCCCATTTGCTGTGACATTACAGTTTAAGAAAAATGTTATTTTTTAATGGAGCAGCTATTGTACTACAGATTTTTTTTTAAATACTGTTATTTAATACAATCTGATTTTCAGTTCCCATGGATGGTGCTCAAAAATAAACAACTGTGGTAAGAGCCATGACATTAAACAAGATCTTGAAAAATTCTCCAGCTTTGGTGGAAAGAAACGTGGCTCTTCAAGATTCAGTGGAACTAAAGCAGGGATCTTGGTTCATATCATTTCAGCACGCAGCAAAAGAAAAAAGCTTTTAGAGAAATGACAAGGTATTAGTGATATCCCTCCAATAATAAAAATGCAATCTCCTAACGCAAGAATGAAAATGGCTGTGTAAAAAAGCAATTATAAGTACCTGGACAGGACTTGTGTACAAGATGGTACTGAGAAATAGAAACACAGTGCTAGTGGGGCACAGGGCTGGCTTTGTGCCTCTGACGGGATTTGTGTTGCAACTCATGTATCCGAAGTTAATAAAAATTACATCCAAATATGAGTCATTCATGCAGGTAACATTGGATGTTGAACAGGTAAATAAAGTTTATCTAATGGGAAAATAAACTTTCCCTTTTCTTATAGAAACTTGTACTTATGCAAAACATCGTCCGCCCAAAACCATACATCTAAAATCTGAAAGTTAGAAAGGGAAAAACAGATAATCTTAAGTTTGGATGTGACAGTCACACAGATTATCTACAAACACACATAATTAATATTGTTCTAAAATTCAAAGCAATTTTATATGCAGTATATTCATTTATTATGCCAGCTTTATGTTATTTAATAACCTTATGTCTATGTGGATGTAGTATTTTATTGTGACTTAGCTATAAATAATATGGTTTTGTGTTCAAATTCATCCCTAGTGACAGGTATGTTTTTGTGTACCATATGAAATTTTTACAGCTTTAATAAATAAAAACAAATTTTCACTCAGAGCTGTCTTAAGTTTCCCTTATTAATTTTATACTGTATTAATTGATTATAATTATAGGCTCATAACCTCTTCATGATCAAGAGATTAATCCAAGGAATTAAAGCTACTTCCATGTTTCTCAGATCCAACCTGACTGCTTCACCATTTCTCAGGTACTGTATAACAATTTCTGGTTCTAGTGTTTCACTGTGTCTTTAATAAAATCGATTAATGATTATTGTGGAAGTGATATCTCACAGGTTATCATTGTCTATACACCAGTATTAATAAGACGGCCACCAGAATTCATAATTTGTGATGCAGTTTAGACATCATTTATCACAAGTTTATTTGGCATAATTCAAGTATAGCTTATGAAGAATTGCGGCCAATTTGTGTAAACACTTCTCATAATTAATTAACAGGGTTCAAAGGGGGGGGGACATTTTGAAAGTGCGCGGTAGCTGCTGGGATTGGCGGGTGGGGTTTGGGTTACCCATCGAATCAATGGGGGAGGACCTTTACTGCATCCCCTGCCACCCTACCCACCCCTCCCTACAAGCTTCAGGTTCGGCTTCCTACTTGTATAGGATGTTGATACTCGGGAAGCTCGCTGTGCTTCTGTATCATACATATCTTTATTGCCATATCTTAAATCTGCCAAGCATTCCATGGCACACAGTAAACATTTTTTCAAGTGTTGCTCGAAAGTGGACAAGAAAATGGTTAAAGTGTTATGTCTTTGAATTAAACCCTTTGACTGTTTTGGGTGGGTTATAAACGTCTTAGAGCCACCGTTTTGATGTATATATTAATCATAAATTATAGCGGCTTCAAATCCAGCAGGAGGAAAGCTGGTATGCCCACTTGTGAGAGAATTGGGTCTGTGTGGTCAGTGTCACCATATAAAAAAATCCTTGCCTGCAACGCAGTGCATAATGAGAAAAGAAAAAGACCGTTTTTTTTTTTAATAAAATGCCGACTTTGTGGCTATTTTTGATATAGTACTTATGTTGCATTCTTGTTTTTCCTTGGTCTCATTTGATAGAATAGAAAAAATATTATAGAATATAGGTGTTTTTTGATTGGTTTTACTATGAATGAACCTTGTAAATGGAGCTTAAATTAGGGGAAATGTTTTGATTTTTGCGATGTTCAAAAGGAAACTAATGACATCATTTTCTTTTAATGGAGGATAAAACACCTCAATTACTGGGAGCGCTTGAAGTTCCTGAACCTGTACTCCCTGGAATGCAGGCGGGAGAGACACACGATTTTATACACCTGGTAAATTACTAGAGGGACTAGTACCGAACTTGACACGAAAAATCAATCACAAGAAGCAAAAGACTGGAGATGATGAAACTTCCCCCCAATGAAAAAGCAGGGGTGTCTTCTAGCATGTTAAGAGACAATACATTAAGTGTCAGGGGCCCGAGACTGTTCAACTGCAATCCCCAGCATACATAAGGGGGATTACCCAATAGGACCCTGGCGTCTTTAAGCAGGGACTGGACAACCACCTTAAAGTTGGTACCTGACCCAGCTGGGCTGTGGGCTCGTACATTGGATTGCGTGCAACAGCCAGTAACAGCCTGGTTGATCAGGCTCTGAATCCACCAGGAGGCCTGGTCACAAGACCGGGCCGAGGCGCGGGGGGTGTGGACCCCCGGAAACTCTCTCCAGGATAAACTCCAGCCATTCGATATGCAGTCATGAATGGGTTGACCATTTTTATATACTAATATTACAATATTGCTGTAGTCATGCATGACAGTAAATATTCTATTTCTTGTTTGAATAAAAATTCAAATAGAAAGCAAGAGTAATATCAGAGGGGGGCCTGGAGATGTGATGATGAACAAAGAAAATGTTATTTTACAGCAGGAATGTCTGCATTGTTCATTCTGGACCCTATTTGGAATTGTTCTTATTTTTTAATTTTCGTGTTTGAAATTGGCCAAATTGCAAATTTCTGACTATATTATTTGGGGTCAGTTGAAATCGTTAAATGGGGCAGTTTCTTGTATTTGATAGAAAAAATGGCACGATCTAAAGGAAAAAAAGCTATGAGTTTGGTCGACTTGGAACAATGGAATTAGTCGAAAAATAGGGCTCAACGTGGCGAAATTGCCGATTCGTAAATATCGATTAGGTCGCTAAATTCGCGAGACGTAATTCCGTCGTTTTCCATCAAATTTTGTCTTTTGTGTTCATTACAATTGGGAAAAAGAACTCTATCATTTCATGAGAATTTTTTTTTTTTTTTTGGGGGGCGGGGGGGGGGGAGTATTTTGCAACCACCAGGAGACACCTCAAGATCTGGGGTTGTGACAGTCATGGGGTTTAACAAACAAAAACAAAGATATTGACAGAGATAACCTGTGGCCATTAATGATTCATCAATGTGGACAATTAAAAACCAATATTATAAACTTGTAATACCACAGGGAGATAGCAAAACAAGGGGATCCACTAGCAATAGTGAGGGATATATTACCAGAAACAACTGGTTGAGAGCTCCATTGTTAGTACTATGTGAGGATAGGAATGAGACAGGTAACATGCACTAACAGGGAAATATACAGTCTCAGAAACCCAACGGCCAAATGGAAACCAAGCCTGTGGCACATACTATGCACTTGGTTTTGCAGGCATGGGAAATCTGGAAAAAAAAACAGATGGGTCGTGCTTCTATGACCACCCTTGAAAATGCCGTGCCCTTATGACAACAGGAAATGCAAAACTCACTTCTTGTAAGCTTTTTTCACCTGAAATGTGTCCTCTTCAGTCAGGAAAGACTGTGCCTATAACTTTAAATTGCCGGCACACCATCTAATGGGGACAAAAGATACAAACATCCAGGCAAGGGAAAAACTGGGTAGCCACTGCCCTCAAGAGGGAGAGGTTTTTAGTGCCAGGAAGGAAAAAAAATATTGGCAGGAAAATGGACGGGGAAGGAAATCTGTCGCAAATCAGTCATTTTGGAGTGGAGCCAACAGTCGATGGCCTTCACTCCAAACAACAGATACAAGATTAATAGTGCCGGGAAAAAAAGTCCCCCCCCCCCCCAGTACCACCAATACCACCCAGTCTGATGACATTCTTCTTTGAATTATACAGGTCTTAAGCCAAGCAACGAAAACAACAAAATACCTTTCATACGTGGACTGCTTACAGTGGCAAATGCAATATTTGTGGCTTTCACATGAGACAACATTTAAAGGATAATTTGGACAACAAAGTATGGAATCCCAGGTTACAACCTATACAGATGTGACAGAGTGAACAGGCAAAAGGAAGGGGGGTTGGCCTGTACATCGCAGAGTCACTTGTTTGCACAGAACTGCTTAATGCCTCAAATGTTGTAGTGGAAGTTTTAGCAGTAAAGTTCGAGAACCAAAACCTAGTCATAGTGGTAAGTCTACAAGCCTCCAGTGCAATGTCCCAGCAACTTCCAGGAACAGCTGTCAAAAATTGACCACTGTCTGGAAAATCTTCCAGCTCCTGCCCCAAACATCTTGCTCCTAGGATTTTTCAACTTGAGGCACCTGAAATGGAGGAATAAAGGCATATAATGTCGCAGTGATAAACACCAGGAGGTAGCTCTGCGAGACACCACCACACACACACACACTCGTGCTTTTAAATCTCTGCACAAAATTAAACTTTAAACCAGACAAATAATAGAGCTACTAGATGGGAGAGAATACACTAGATCCTCGTCATTCACTTACAATGATGATCTGATACGAAAACGTCACCACTATCTAAAACCATTATACTCAGATCACAACATATTCTAGGTTCTGACATGTATGCATTGGAGCCCAGACTGACAAACTAAGATTGGACAGAGGGAGCCTTCTCAAATTCAACTGCAACAAAAGAACATTAAGTGGGGACCAAAGAAAAATCAAGTCCTAAACGATATAAGCTGGGAAGATAGACTAAAGCAACACAGACCCCAAAACTTATGCCTAAACAGATTTATCGGTGACCACTGCTCAATCGCTGCATCAACAGCTGCCTCAATTGCTGCCTCAACAGCTGCTTCAACGCTGCATCATATGCTGCCTCAATCGCTGCTCTAACAAGCTGCATCATGCACTGCCTCATGCTCTGCTCAACAGTGCCTCAACAGCTGCCTCACCCACTGCCTCAATCGCTGCCTCAACAGCTGCCTCACCCACTGCCCTTCAATAGGCTGCCCCAACCACGCCTCAATCGGCTGCCTCAACAGCGCCTCACCCACGGCCCTCAATCGCTGCCTCACCATCAGCCACAATCGCTGCCTCATCAGACTGCCTCAATCGCTGCTCAACAGGCTGCTCAAACAGCTGCTTCTACCACTCAGTCGCACCTCAATCTTCAAGTACCAAACACCATTGAAATTATGTGATATGTTGGGAAGAGCAGGGAGACTAATGCTTCACTCCAGCATAACAAGCCACACTGACGATGTGTCAACCACTCCTCGTATTTTGTACAACTTCTTCTTCAATTATATAGTATTTTATTATTATTATTATTATTATTACTACTAATGTTATTATTAGCTAGTAGCCAGAAATGTTTATTCTTTGCTGTGTTCAAGAGGTAAAAACATGTCACCGTCTTATACCCTGTCCAAATAACCATTCCAATATGCAGTCATGAATGGGTTTACATTATTTATACTGCAGTTTAATAGCAAATAATGAACAAACAAAACACTCACCACACTGAGTGGTGGGAGGGCTGGCTGCCAGTTGCGGGGGTAGGAGGGAGGGTAGTAGGGACTCGCAGGTGGCGGGAAACTTGAATATGATTTGGCGGCTGGGAATTTGGCGGTTGGGAATTCGCGAATGTGTGAAGCCCGCGAAAGCTGAAAACGTGAATGTTGAGGGAGACCTGTATACGTATTATGTTTGGTAGCAGAGCAGGAGATGCACAAATTAACATTAAGATCGACAACACTCTAATTACCAGACATAATGAGGGAAAATTCCTAGGCCTATACCTTGACAACAACCTGAATTTCAGCACCCATATCCAACACATAACCAAAAAAGTATCCAAAACAGTTGGGATCCTCTCCAAGATACGATACTACGTGCCGCAAAATGCCCTTCTCACACTATACCACTCACTTATTTATCCATACCTCACCTATGCTATTTGTGCTTGGGGATCAACTGCACCAACACACCTAAAGCCAATTATAACCCAACAAAAAGCTGCAGTAAGAATAAGCACTAAATCCCATCCCTGGCAACACACCCCCCCACTCTTCATAGATCTAAACTTACTCCCTGTTCAGTACATCCACACTTACTACTGTGCAATCTACATCTACAGAACCTTAAAACTCCAATATCAACCTTGACCTAAAACACTTTCTTGATAGTTGTGACAGAACCCACAGGCATAACACCAGACACAAACATCTCTACGACATTCCCCATGTCCGACTAAAGCTTTACAAAAATTCAATGTATGTCAAAGGCCCTAAAATCTGGAACACCCTACCTGAGAACTCTAGAACTGCAGACACATTCATCACCTTCAAAACTACCATTAGAAAACATCTTATCTCCCTGATAAACCCCATCAACTAACTACACGAATACCACCTGGTGGTTCACACTTACACTCACTCACCCATTTGACCATAAACAGAAATATTAATCTCAATCTTAAAATAATGAATCCTATGATACTCCAATACTGAAACTATGTACTGTGCCAAAACAAAAGCATTCACATTGCTAAACTCACAAACTAGTATTTAGTCACTTAGCCATAATACCAACTTACCTCATAATTTGTAATATTTTAAAATAAAGAATTAAACTAAGTCTGCCCGAAATGCCTAGCCATGCTAGGCGTTCTAGTGGTACACTCTGTAATCATTATTTAACTACATGTAAACCACACAACAACCAAATTCTGTAAATTCAACATGGTAATCTTTATAGAGAATAAACTTTGAATTTGAATTTGAATGACTTGACTGATTGAATGACTTGACTCACTGAATGACTTACTGACTTGACTGATTGACTGACTGACTTACTGAATGACTGAAAGTTAGACTTTTTCACTGAAGAGGATCCTGAAATGGTGTCTAGAGCAGCTGATGACTTAGCATCAGTTGTATAATGTACTGCAGGGTAAAACAGAACAGAAATCCATTACATAATTTATGCACACTCCAGTACAACCATCAACTTCAGTACCAGAACATCTATCATCCACCTCAGCCCAGTAGGGCCACAACATAACTCTCCACAGTCATCCACAAACACCAGCACCCACAATTTAAGGTAAAAAATACTATTATTTCTGTTACATTTGTAATTTTGCACAGTAAAAACAACATAATACATCACAACAGTGAACTACAATTACATATTCACTTTTATTTTTGTAAGATGTGGAAGCCTAAAAAAAAAGTTGTTTGGCTTTTTTGGGGCTCCCAGGTATGTAACCCTATTTTTCTCATAAGTTCTTCAGTTCATGTAACGCAGTTTTACCTAACACGCCATTTTCAGGAATGTAACTATTGTGTTAAATGACAGTCTACTGTATTCATGAAAAGCTATTTAGCCCTTAACCCTTTGAGGATCGGTCACGTACAAGTACGTCATTGCAGCCAGGATCGGTCACATACTTGTATGCTTAAATTCTAGCGCCTTCAAATCTGGTGCAAGAAAGCTGGCAGGCCTAGTTATGAAAGAATGGGTCAGTGTGGTCAGTGTGCACAGTATAAAAAAATCCTGAAGCATGTTGTGCATAATGAGAAAAAAAAACTTAGACTGTGTTTTTGGGTTAAAATAGCAATTTCTAGTGTATTTTCATATGGTATTTATGGTTGTATTCTCATTTTCTTGGTCTCATTTGATAGAATGGAAGATATGTTACAGAATTAGAGATGATTTTGATTGGTTTTATGATGATAAGTACCTTGAAATTGAGCTCAATATAGTGAAAATTATCGATTTTTACCGATGTTTGAGTGAACAAATCAAGCCATGCATCCAATACACGTCAACCGGTGAGTCTAATATTCTTTCACAAGTGCACTGATATCATTTTTTACAATGAGGCAGTAGTATACATAACAGAAAACCTTCTATTTTCTGTGAGAATAAAAATTCAAAATGGAAAACAAAAGTAATGTAAAAGGAGCCTATAGACATGACTAATGAACAGATAAAATGTTATTTTAGTGCCATGAATATCTGTCTTGTTTATTCTGGACCCTATTTTGAAATTGGCATCTTTTGAAATTTGTGTGAAATGCCCAAATTGCCAATT